>JANVCC010000019.1:27369938-27493104 GCA_025345505.1 Todiramphus chloris collaris | reverse complement strand
TTTCCCCCTTCTTTCTTCTTTTTCCCCCTTCTTTCTTCTTTTTCCCCTTTTTTCCCTTCCCTTTTCCTTGAATGTGTTTTGTTTAATGCAGAAATAAAATTAGCAAAGTATGTCATAATCTTTTTGTCCTCCATTTACCTAGATGTGTGCTTCAGGAGTCATTTTTAGCTCATCATCTAGGCTGTGGGGTTTTATTTGCTTTTGAAATACTTCCATTTCAAAGCCAGTTTTCCATTCTGAGGCAATTAGCAGCCTGGCAGCTGTCAATAGATGGAGACTAATTTATTTAATTTTTTTTTACTGTGATGACTTCTAGGCAGAAGGTTTTGATTTGAATCAATGTTTTTTCCATTTCACTTTGTATTTTATCAATGAATATCGCCCCAAGATTTCATCTACCTTTAAAATGTCATTTCTATGACAATATCTGCCAATTATTTGCTGTTTAATTAACATCTTCAGCACCATTTGGGAGTGAAATGAGTGTAGATTTTTCTAAAAGGAAAAGAAATGCTGGTTCTGGTTAGTGAGGGAGCTGCACTGAAGATAGGTGCATGTCAAGTCAGGAGAACCAGATGTCCAGTTTCTCCCTTGTAAAAGAAGCGAGTGAGGGCTACTGTGTCCCTGACTCTCTGTGGCTGGGAGGGCATAAGGTGCTGGGGGGATTCTAACTCTGAAGGAGACTCTCCATTGGATAGCCATGGATTCAGTTTATCTGGTCTCTTTCCTTGCACTCTGCTGACAGTGTTTCTCCTTGGGGAAATTCCCCTAACTTGGAGAAATCCACCATCGGCGAAAAGATGATATAGCTGCAGCTCTGCCATCAAAACTTGCCATTATACGAAGCCAGTTGACATGCTCTTAAAGAATACTACTTGCTGTATAATTCAAAACCCTGAGTAGACTACCCCACATTCTCTTAAACCGTGGCTGTTACAAAACTATCTGGAAAATGAGGATGTTGCAATGCTTTCCTTGGAAAAGAATTTAGGTTGCACCATGTCAGGCATGGCAGCAACTGTGGACTGCAGCTTAGTGGAGCAGCTCTGCTCTTTGGAGATGAGCATCCCACTGACACTGAGCAAGCTGTTCCACAGTGTAGAATCCACTGGCTGTGTTCAAGAAGTCAGAAAAGACATGAAATTGTTTGCTGTGTTGCTCAGTTTTTGTATTTCATTTCTCTCTGAACTTGAAGATACAATAAAAATGCAGAATTATTGGTCAGTAAATGAAGGATACATACATGGGAACCACAAATAAATATATGGCACATGATATTGCCTGATGTTATGCCAGAATAATGTCAATTTTTTTTTTTAGATAGAATTAAGTATCATAACTCTATTTGCTTTATTTTAAATTGATGTTTATTTCAAAAGGTGCTTAATGTAGTACTAAAATCACTTCAAAAGCAGCTGATTGCTTTTGGATAGCATATGGAAAACCACTGCAAAATATCCCAGTGCAGAATGGAAGTTAATGCGCTTTGTAGTAGTATATTTCACAGAGCTTACAGTGAAAGCATGAACAAACAATATACAAGCTTTCCTGTTTGATTAACTTTTGCATTTACAGTAACTTTTCTTTCCTCAGTGCTTCTGGTACATTGCATGTGTGTTTACACTTGCGTGTGTTCCTGAACAGGCTTTTAGAATTTGGACTCAGATCCAAACACGTGAATCCTTCAACGGCGAAGGCAGCATCACTTGTCATTGATTCTGCCGAGCGTTTAAGAAGAAGTGACATTTACCAGGGCTTGTTTTGAAGATTTATAAATGCAATATAGATTTGGCAAGAATAGCTGCTTCAATAGATGTTGTGCTGTAGCATGTAAGCATGGGCTTTACCACCGGCAGATTCACTAGCACTTTGTCATCCAAGTAAAAATAAATATTCAATAAACAATTTATTAGGGAAGTGAGTTCACTTCTGCTTCATTCCACTTGGAAAGACTTGACATCTGTTGCCTACACAGTGTTATTAAGGACACAATGAATTGAAGACAAATTAATTGTGGAATTGTCAAAACTATGTCAGGGAAAATTTCCCTGGCTAACAAAAATAATGCAAAGGATAATAGGAAAAGGGATCCATCTAGGCTGTATTCGTGAGGGTGTTCGGTATAATAGCTAGGCATAACTGAATCATAATACCTAACAATAAGCTATTCTTTCATCGGCCTGACTTTTTATTTAACAGAAGTGCTTTGTGTTGCCCAGGTGGCATTTGAAGAGCTTACAGTAAAAGTAAATAGGATTGACAGCTATTAGGATCCACATTTGGACTACTAGATTTGTGTGACATGGCATTAATTTGAATGATAACAGGACTAATAAATTACATACTGCTCCCTATTCCTATTAGCAATGCAAGGCCAGGTAGTGGCATATCAGTGTGGCATAGGTGTATCTTTGCTGCAGCCCTGGAAATCTTGACCAATGCTCGTGTACTTTCAAGCAAACAGGACAATCAAAAATTGTCTTTCTGAGAAACGCTGAATACATTTAGCTTTTAAAAATTAACATTCAAGGGCATACCTTAGTACTGCATGTAGCAAAATGAATCAAACCTGACTAACTGCTAAATAGAATGAAAAGTACAAAAGCTGCAGTCTTATTTGGCTGTCAGGGCAGCCATCCTCAGTTTGTGCATTTGAACCTTTTGCATTTAGTTAAGTATAACTGATAGAGGGAAATATTTTCTTTCATATGTCATATAATGTAAGTAAAATCTCTAGAAATATAGTTCATCTATATATAGACATAGAAGTAAATGGTGAGTAGGAATAGCAAATATGTTGTTAAATTTGCAATGTCCCATGTTTCTGTTTTATTTGTTGTAGTAAATAAAACAAGTTAACCCTAGATTCTAGTTTACTCCTTGCAACAAATAGTCCTAAAATGTAAAATGAAATTATTCTCTAGAAAAAAAAAGTTGATTTTTTTTTTTTCTGTTTAAAATTGCTAATACCGTGTGAGGTGCTGTGAACAGGGAATACCAGATGAAGGCCAGATTTGTTGCGTGTAAATGGGGGAAGCAGGACGTTTTCAATAGTTTGTTCATTCATTGCTCTTTCCTTTTCAGGATTTGTGCCCTCTGGGGCTACGACAGCAAGCATTTTCTAGGTAGATTGCCTTGCTGAGCTACAGATCTGAGAAACTGTGAACCATGAGCATTTTGGAGTGAGAAAAGAGCTATTCTTTGTGTTATCATTCTGGGATTAGGAACAGCTAAGGAGGTGTGTATGGAGCTCTTGGACACCTTAGCTCTCAAATACATTTACAGGGACATTTGCCCAAAATGTCATTACTAAAGAGTAGAAATCTGGTTAATGAAAAGGGTAACTTACAGTGAATAGCAGTATATTTGTAAAATGCAGGCGAAAGTCTGGCTTTTTAACTTTGTTTCTTTTGTTGTGAATTAGCTTAAACTGCTATGATAGCAATCAGATTGATTGCTGCCGGTTTCATCTGTCATGAATGTTACAAAACGAGAGGTAACACTGCTGATAATTAAGGCTGCATTACATTTTCCAGTAGTATTTATATGTCTGTTGGAGTAGTTTATAGATGAATAGAATAATCAATGCTCCCTTATTACATTTATGCCTGTCTTAAAAAAGAATTAATATGCAGGTTTTGTTTTCTTAACATGGGAGAAAAATGTGTGTGACATTTAACCAGGATACCCTGAGGAACTGGAAAATAAGGCACATGAATTCTCCACCACATCAAAAGTATGGTAATAGGCAGCAGTCGATTATCTAGAAATATATCACTCTCTCTTAAAGCTGGCAGCCACTGATCAGAAGACTTATCTTCTAAGTGAAAGAGAGAAATATGAGCTATACCACCAATTTTTTGAAACGCTTTAACATTATTGCTGGTTCACTTCAGTGTTTGCTCTAAAGAAGGTTTGCTGCTTTGTATGCCATTCAAAATTGCTGGTGGACAAATTTTGGGAATGAACGGTGTTTTTGAAAATACACTTACTACTTTGATACTAGTTGCAGGTCCTTAAATAGTAGAAATACACTGAAATTAAGAAAAAAAAGAACTGTGTGCCACTTAGTTAATGACACATTGCCGTAGCTCCTGGTGGTTTTGTCACTGTTTTTTGTTCATGTCAGTCCAGCTCTACAATATTGCAATGCCTCACAAAATGCAATACAATTTTAACCCCCAAAATTGTGTTTTATTATACCTGTGTTGCAGATAGAGAAGTATATCACCAAGTTTATGTCACACAACTAGTTGAAGAGCAGATCTGAAAGAAAGAAAACGTGCTTTCAGTCCCCCCTCCCAGTGCTCGCTCCCCTGTGGCTCAGCCTCAGGTCCAGGCTACATATCAAACCGTGGTTTTTGCCCAGAAGTAGTTCTCTCTAGACCATATTGAGTACAGTGTGTATAGCAAGTCTGTGCAGTTAGTGTTAGACCTTGGTGGCATGAAGCTAGTGGAGCTATTTCATACTATTCAGATTTTAGCTGAGCGTAAAACACACAGGGGTAAAATTGTTCCCCGAAACAGCACAAATTTTATATTCCCTCTATATGATTTATTTCAGTGTTATGTTTTCGTGACACATTTTGAGGCATTTTGTTAATGGCAGAATTTTTAGCAAATGACATTCAAACCTAGCATCTCATGGTGGTTATGAGCAAAAAATGATGCAGCTTTTTGAATGATAGGTTATGAATGGACATTGTCTGGAACTGTACTCACAAAGACTCAAATATTAGGGCTTTCCATTAATATCTGATTGGTCCAGTTATTCCAGTATAAATATTTCATTTCAGTCTACCTCAAAAACTCATTCAGAGCTACCAAAAAATCAATAAATCTGCTTTTTAGTAGCATTGTGATACCTTGTGGTAAAATTGAATCACAGCTCATAGCATGGCACATTTTAAATATTCAGAGAGCTCAACTCCAGAAGCTAGAAAAAACTAGAAATGAGAGTGGGTGCAGCTGACAAAGCATCAATGTGAATCCGTGAATCAGCATTCCATGAATTGTCCAAAAATGTTATTAAAGCTCACTGAGGTATTAACTGCATGAAACAGGGGATGGAAGATGAACACAAGGTTGGAAATTACATCAGTCAGAGCTTGTCTCACTAAATCCTATTCATTGTTGGCTAAAATAAGTCAAATGACCTCATTTTTACCCATGGGCACCAGCTAAATACATGGCTAGACGCTACCTTAGCTGACAGGTGGTATAGTAATTTAACTGTAGTTGGCTTGTAAATCAGAGCCCTGAGATGCAAAGACTAAAAATGCTTGAATGAAAAAGTTATATGTGATGCAATGTACAGTAAAGTACATTGCATCTTCCATTGCACTTGTTGAAAGGTCAAAACTCAAAAAATTTACATTGCAGAAGAGAATAAGAAAAAAAATATTTCAAATTCTCTTCCTACTGAAAATGCTATATTGCCTTTCAGGGCTGCATAAATTCACAGTGAGTATTTTCTGTACATGGGGTGAATTAAAAATGAAAAGTGAGGAGTGCTAATCAGCTTTTTGGGGGAGCAGTGTGACCTGCAGCTTGTTCATATTTGCTTCAAGCAACCCAACTTGGCTAATGTACTTGTCCAGAAAACTTCTGTCTTTCAGCCACCAAGATCTTTGTGAGGTTCCTAAAGGAACCCTAACTTCTGCAACTACTGGATTTTTATTAATAAGAACAGAAGCAATAAGAGATACTGTTGTTATTGCTGCAGAAAGAGACTATACAAATGCATGCAATATCTTCCTGGAGGAATTTACATTCCAAGAGAAGTATCTTAAAAGTGGAAAATGGAGGATATGGTTCCACAGAAACTATATGTAGACTTCCTGCGTATTATTTAAAATAAAAACATAAATAAAACTCCCTGCTTTAATTTACATTGATCCTGATGGAAGACAGAGCATGATGAATAGGAGACCAAAGGCCCTTGCTAGAGAACGTGTTTCAAGTATGTCAGATTTTGATGCATGGTACGCTGTGAACATCCTGTTGAAACCTTTGCTCTGGCTTGTTCTAAGGTTCCCTCCGTACTGGGGATACAGAGGTCTGTACATCGCTCTTAAAGACCTACATACAGAACTAAACGCAGAGATGCGTTTGCCTCTGCAGCCTTTGCTGTACTGCCCAGTTTGGCACTCCTGGTTATTGACTTTGCGTGTGCAATTGGAAGCACTCCTCTGACAGCCGAACATTGATTTGTCACAAACGTTAATGAAAGCTCAGCAATTACATAAAATGGGGGTGAGAACCACTGTGCGGAGCTGAAAGAACGGTTCTGCTCGCAGGCATTTAAAAATACATGAAGAACTGTAGATCTGAGATTAATTTTCTAGAATATGTGTAGCCTGTATATCCACTTAATTTTCCATATCTGTTTAAGTGCCAGGACATTTCTGACCAATTCTACCTCGTTACAGGTGATGTTTTAATTCCCAGACTGCAGGCACTTCACAAGTCCTTTCCTGGGAACTCTATTTTTCATGACAGTAGGTCTGTCTTCCAACTGTTAGCTTGAATGAAATGGATAAAATAAAATGAGAAGGAATAAATGCTGAATTTATATGCATTGTTCACTACTGTTTGGACAATATCTCCATTCTTAACATTGTACAGTCTAGCATTACAGCCAGTTTCTGCATACTAAGGAGATGTTGCATTATGAGATGAATGAATGAAAGTTTAGAGAGGTGTAAGACATCTTGGAAAGGAATAATAAGATAGAAAAGGAAGGAGAAGGAAACAGAAAAATGAAAGATATTTTGACAGAAAATGAAAGATCGACACTTCTTTTTCTAAAAGGAGGTTGCAGAGGAATAATGTAGTAGAGAGCTGTTTTGCAGAGTATACCTAATGTCAGGCTTTTTGAGTTAAATCTGGAATAGTCACATGCACTTTGCTGTGATTGTCAGCTAACACAGGTGGGTTCAAAGCTCGGTGAATCAAGCAAATCAGTCTCATCTTTATTTTAGTATCACTATTTTGGGTGCCCGTGAATTACTTTCTCATGTTGATGAAAACTCCTTGCGCTGACAGCTCTAAGAAAATCTCTGTGCATAGTCCAGGGCCAGAAGGAAAAGGAATAGAAGTTGCACTTTACTCACCATATATTAGATTTGATTGTTTTTTTATAAATATGTCACAGCCTAGAGACAGCAGAGAGCCATGGGTGTTAAAGATGTAACTGACTGTGAGTTAAAGTAAGGTTGAACATGAATATAAAGTTGTAACCACACAAGAAACCCCCTTTTGCATGTCTTCTTTCCTAAAAAGCATTTCTGTGAATGGAACCATCTGCTTCCAGGTTAAGGGTCATCAATTTGTGAAAAGGATTATAGGACATGGTGAATAGCATGGGATTTATTTCAAGGATTTCGGAAGTCTTTTTTTGTGTATCCATTCTGTTCTAGTCTTTGGTACGTAGCCTACTCAGCAGTTAGAGGATGTATTTGGCATTATCATATTATTCTTTTATTACTATCAGCTCCAGTGGCAAAAAAATCTTACATAATGCTTAGTAACTTTCTCTCGTATAAACCAATTATTTGTAGCTGTCTACAAGAATTGAAATAAAGGTAAGGAAACATTGCATACTGAGTCCTGTGAGAGCATTTTGTAATTTCCTTGGCAAATAAAACACACATTTAACTTTTTCAAATAATAGAAATTCCAAAAAACTGAAGAGGGAGGCATTCCCTCCACCTTGTGGGATAGTTACATAGAGTAAATTAAAATCAAGGCTGTAAGAAGATCTTGCTGGTAATTTAATTCTATGGAGATTATCATTTTTATGTATAATAAAACAATGTATGAAAAATTGAAACCATAATCCTTAGGCAGCCCTTTCATCTGTTCATTCACATGGAAGCTCTTTGCCTGTGAGTGGTAGAGAATTGCTGAACACAGTGACTAAAATTCTTGCATGTTGTAAAGATCACACTAGAAGCTCCAAAAGAGGGCAACACATTCACCCATGTAAATCTGGTACTTGGCACTGCTGCCTGGAGAAGGGAAAGAAACAACAAAAGCTCCCAAGGACTTCCAGGAGAGAAAGACCACAGTTCCTGCTGAAATGGATAGAACAAGAGTGGTGATGACTACTTATAACTCCCAGTCATTTCTTCTAATACAGCCTGTATCAGATTTTCTTTTTATCTTGAAGACATTTAATGTTTGACGAATGCAAACAAATTTAATTGGAGTAAGGTTTCATGGAAGTGTAGTTCAAAACTGTCTTGGCAGATTTTCTTCCAAGTTTGTGGAAACTGTCTTTAGTTACTATTTTCAGAACAAATAAATATTCCAAGCCAAAGGTACAGGAGAATTAAATGATTGTGGCTTAAGAGGCGGGTTTAAATTCTCTATTACTGTGCTTGCCATTAACCTATCATTGTATTGCAAAATTGCTTTCAGAAGAAGTTCTAGTTTTCTTTTATTGTAAATGTCAGGATTTTGTCTTTGGGCTGCATTCTTCGTTAGAAATACACAGTGATTGAAGGAATTAATTTTGTTATACATACAGCAACCTCAACATTAAAGCTGCAGTTTTGACTTAGCCACTGCTGGAATATGTAAACACTATTGGCTATGTCCTTGAGCTCTGAAAATTGAGGTCTGGGATGAGAACAAATGCAGCTCCTCTGGAGAATGTGGAAAGGCAGCCTACAGAAAGTCATGTCTATATGTTGACCTGTCTGTTGTGAAAATACGGAAGAAAGCCAATCATTCCCAATTCTGCAGACGTTCTGACAGCTAAAGTAGGCATTAACAATTAACATGCAACACATGGCATGGGGGATGAAAGTCTCTGAGCGCTGTAACTGAGAGTTTGCTGGCAGAAATGAAGTAGCAGTTGAAGGTAGCTCAGAGAAAAACCCATTTTATCATCCACCGTGTAGGGACAAAATGGATAACATTACCAAAAACTGTGGAACACAACTCTAAAATAGTAACATGTCCTGGCTTCAAGTCTAAATACTTCTGAGGTTTTTTGCCTCTATAGAGGGATTTTCTTAACAAAGAAGGATCAAGTTTTAGTACATAGGTTTCTGCCAATATATAGTAGTCTCTGGTTGCTTTCAATGGACTTGGTGCGTAAAAATAATATTTTTTTGTTAATACATTGATGCAGAGCTAATCATTTTGGATTTCAGTTGGCACAAGAGGTGGAAGAGTCTCACAGTGTTATCTTGCCAGATGCTGGACTTGCCTGCAGAGCCCCGCACAGCCTCAGCCAGGCTGGTTGGGAAAAGGGTTGAGGGTATCAGCAGGAGGATTTGCACGGCCAAACCTTTGGGCAGTGAGAACTGTTGTTTCTTTAAAGGCCTTAAATTGGGCTCTACTGTTTTACACCAGAACTCCTTTGCAAAGTTAAATAGCTGTTGTTTTTCTTGCTTAGCCTTCAGAGGGGATGAAGATTATTTGTATGAATAATTCTGAACTAGAATAAGTTAAGACACAGAAGTAGCAGATTAATGTTTTCAACAGTTGCTAATACAATTTACATGCATTGAAGATGTGGTCAGGAATATTGTGAGAGGTATCAAGTTTCTCTAAGATGAAAAAGTCAAAAGCACAGAAAAGAATGCCATTACTTAGAAAAATGAACAGCCAAGAGAAGGAAATATATATATTTTAATTATTTTTCAGTAATTCTGTGCAATTGGTATGGTAGCATAGACAATTAAGTAGGTTAAAAGTGAAATTTTATGATAAATATGAAAATAATTTTAAATTTTGGATATAGAAGCCAATATTCACCATTGTGAAACTGTGAAAATGCTTTTATTCACTATTTATACTGCTTGCTTTTATTTTGATTTCAATTAATAAAATAATTCTTAGACATACACTCAGTATTGCTAAGTGTTGAACATAATGAGGACCTAGGCAATAATAACACCATTATGACTTTTCTAGTTGTGGGTAGTAATAATAATAATTAATTCTGCTGTGGAAAGAAAAGATCTAGGGAGATACCTGATGATACTAAGGAAAAATCTCACTGTATCTGAGAACCTCCATTGGTTTTGATGTGCAGGTTGGGCTTACTAAAGTTATTAGTGTCTTGTCTTCATTGTCTGTACAGTAGCATTCCCTTTTCACATACATTTAGGTTACGGAGTTTCATTTAAAATATAAAAATAATTAAACCTTGGGCTCTGACACAAGTGAAAAATACTACTACTTGTGGGGAAAATTTGTGCCAAAGGCTATATTTCATGAAGTCTCACTACTATCAATGCTTTTCAACTGAGGGCAATTTTATATTTGCTGCTCTTGGCATAGTATTTGCTGTCTAACAGATTCTTTTCCCCTTTCCTTGGCATTGTCTGTCTGTGGGAATTCGCGGTTGGGAGACACAGGTCCTGGGCAGACCTGCAGCAGGGGGGGATGGTTAATCAGTGCTTGGGCGTCCCCCCCATACCATTCCCCGTTAGTGACATGGAAGTAATGTGTGTACTCGAGCACTGCTGTGATCCTGCTCAGCCAGTGGAGATAAATCGTAATAATTGGGTGGTGAGGCAGGAGCTGGCGCTAGGTGTGACGGCAGAGACAAAGGAACAGGAAATCACCATACGGCGTCATATGCTCCTTCTCAACCTTAATTTTGATTGCAACTGTCAGCGTGGCGTTATGGGTCTTGAATGTGCTGTTCTATTGAGCTCAGTGTGTGGGAGAGACTATTTTGAAACTGAAACAATGCTGGAAAATGATTGACGTGAGGTTAGCTTTAGACACGTTGCAGTTGCTGAGATAATTGAGTAAGAAACAGCAATATTAACTTATCAACAGGGGGATTTTTTAATTAGTTAAAATTTGCATTTTTCATCCATGCCTTATTCTAAGACTTATGTGAGTTAGAAGTGCTAGGAGATGGCGTTGAGAGGGCATACTCCCTTAACTCTAGTTTTTTAACCTCTGTAATATGTATTCTGTTTCTCTTTCATCTATTTACTCTTCTTAAATGCCCCAGTTGTGTTCTTTTACAGTATTAAGGATGGCAAGCTTGGACTGATTTGAAATGTATTAGGAGAAAAAGCTAAAACATAGCTGCGAGAGAAACAGAATATACTGAAGTTAAGAGAAAATATGTCACTGTTTATACTGGGATCGGAGAGATGCAGCAACACACAAATTCAGCAAGAGAAGGACCCTTTATTAATTTATAACCCCGTTTTCTATACCCTAGCCCCACAGGGCAATTGGTCAGAGCTCACCCATTTCCTAGGGTGATTGGATAAAGTCCTACAACACCCATTTCAAAATATTTTTCCAGTGTACCATAAACAGAACTTAGCAAAACACCAGGTGTTGGTCCAGCTTACAAAAACCATCCTACTGTTTTTCATAACACTGGTGAGAAAGGCAGGATTCTCACCGAGTATTGTGAGAACCTGAGAAAATCCCTCTGCTAGCAGCTTTTCAGTATCTGCAAAAATATACTGTTATCATGACCAGTGAGAACTGGGATTTCTTATGCTCTTTTACCAAAAACATCGTTTTGTGGAGGCATGAAACTGTAACTATTGACCCCTCTGTCTGCAGCCATATGTATATGCATAGGATTGAGAGAGGTGAATTTCCAGTCTCTATGCAGGTACCGCAGGTGAACTCTTCTTGCTTTAATATGAACAAAACTCTTCAGAGTAATTATGTGTATTTTCCTCCAAAGTTTATGTTATTTATTTTATATTCTTTAGCCTTTAACAGGGCTAGTATTGGCTTAGAATTACAAAGTGAGATTGTAGTTATTTTGGAGACATAGTTCATAAATTAGCTATGCTAATATTTAAATATATATGCATTTTAACTGAACTTTTTTCTATATCGAACGTTATCTTAGGTTTTTCCCCTGCGTGAATTTGTAAAACAAACAGAAATGTTTACTGCTAGGCAACAGAGAAGTAAACTCAAACATACACCTATATAAAAACTTTAATGTAAAAATAATTTTAATAGCACTACACCAAAATAATCATAGGTGCGTGGTGAGTCATTTTTGTATGTTCAGATAAGAATGTGTTCTGAGCAGCATTAGATAGAGAATTGTGAAACTATTTGAATCCATCTATAGTGCATTTGGAAAGGATGAATCAGAACTAAAAATAGATTGGATAGAGATTCTTCCCCCTCCCAAGGGTCTGGAGTTATTTACTGTAGCCATTAATGTCTAACATGATTTCAGGTGAAATGTTTCATCAATAAACTTGAGTAACATTTTTATTTAAGAAAAGGAAAATGAAGGAGCAAAAGCAGAGTGTGAGAGGTGTCAGAGAGCTTTTTTGTTTCCTAAAGCCTTCGTGCGTAATTACATTGATTCTAGTTTGTTTATTATTGTTAATTAATTTTAAAAATGAAGTTGGGACGTAGTCTACCTAAATCTTGCCCAAATTGGGCTTTTATTTCCTAAAACTTGTCTAAATCCCTGACAACAGCAGTTTGATTACTTCCTAGGCCTGTCTGATTTTATACCCAATTTCTTTTAAGTATCTACTCCTTAGGCTGAAAATTTAATAAATATTAAAGTCATTTTTACTTCTGCATCCTAATCTCCTATTTAGACTTTTTTTTACTTCTGAACTTCAGTAAACAGAAAATGAACTCCAATATGCAAAATTCTGAAGAACAGCCCTTATTTTAATAGCCCCCTGGATAAAGCACTTATCCAAGGAGAGAAATGGCCAAGTTCTGGGTTCTGCTGACACTGAAGCTGCATCCTAAGAGGCTACTTGTATCATCAAATCTGATACTGACTGCAAAAAGTGATAAATTTTATAATATACGTATGAAATATGGACTGAAACAGAAATCCCCCTTCTGAAGCTGATTCTAACAACCAAATACATCCTCTTCCATCTGGTGCCAGAGATTTTGCTTTATGTGATTCCTTACAGAAAGATATTAGCAGGATAACCATATCTGTAACTTCTATCAGTATTAATTTGAGGGGTTTTACTGCACGTGGTGTAAAAGCAGAAATTCACTTCAATTATGTGATATTTAGTTATTAGATAATTACAGATAATTACATGGGCAAGTTCTATGAAGTACAGTGTTACCGTAACATCTAAAATCTACAAATTGCGTAACAATTATGTTTGGAGTTATATCATTATTTCAAGTATAATTATCATGCAATTGGTAGTGCATTTAATTAAAGAGTAATCACTGGAATTTGCCTCCATAGTTGCACTCCCCCCTTGTAAAGTTAATTGTCACAACATTTAAGTATTAGGATAGATTGACCGTCACATGTTTTATACTAAAACTCACAATACTTATTTCTATGGCAGTACTAATGTTCTAAAAGCATAGTTTCATGGAAAAAATGGAGATGGGACAGTGTGCTGTGAACAGGGAAGAAGTGAAACAACCTTTTAGTAGATACCAATTAGTGAGATAACTCTTTTCCACAGTTGTCCAAAGTAACCCCTTTTTTTCTGTTAAAGCTAGTTTGTAACTAGCTAAATTTCTGCTAAGAGTAGTCTTTCAAAGTCTGCTCACATCATCTTCCTTTCATTTTAAGAAAAATCTGATTAACAAAATTTCCTACAGAAAAGAATCTGTAGTTCGCTCTTGAGTTCCAATTGAATGAAGCTTCTTCCAAGTTACTAAATAGTGGGTTTGCTTCTTTTTGTTTGTTTTCTTTTTCTTTTGTTTTGTTATTTTCATTATTTATCAGGTCTTACCTGGCAAGATGATTACACACAGCACGTTATTGGTCAGGAACTCTCAACCATTCACAAAATCCACAGCAGACACCCTGATATATTTGCCTCTGAAGGATCTGAGACGGGAAGGTAAGTCTTCAATGGTGTTTTTGACTGTTAGGTTTTTGGAAGGGTTTGCAAATGATGAGAAATAAGGTTGTCACTGAGTCTGATTAAACATATTGCCAAAACCACTGTCTATATAATAAAGAGAAACTAGTTGTACAACAGTGCTGACTATACCAGTAGGAAAACAGCAGACAGAAAAACCTTGAACCCCGTTCTGATTGTCATCAAGTTAAGAAAATGCACCTTTTATTCTTATGTTACGTGTAAGAATTCAAAATACCAAGTCTTGTAGAGAGAGTCCAATGGAGAGCTACAAAGATAATGAAGGGACTGGAACAACTCTGTTATGAGTGAGGAAAGGCTGAGAGCCCTGGGGCTTTTTAGCCTGGAGAAGAGAAGGCTGAGAGGGGATCTTATTCATGTTCACAAGTATCTGAAGGGTGGGTGTCAAGTAGAAGGGGCCAGTCTCTTTTCAGTTGTGCCCTGTGATAGAACAAGAGGTAATGGTAGCAAGGTGAAATGCAGGAAGTTCCACCTCAACATGAGGAAAGACGACTTCCCTGTGAGAGTGACAGAGCCTGGAACAGGCTGCCCAGAGAGGCTGTGGACTCTCCTTCTCTGGAGACTTTCCAAACCCCCCTGGATCTGTTCCTGTGTGGCCTGCCCTGGGTGTTCCTGCACTAGCAGAGGGTTTGGACTCGATGATCTCCAGAGGTCCCTTCCAACCCCTACCATTCTGTGATTCTATCAAGTCTATGCAGTGTCTAGTGTCAGTTCAGACAACTCTACTTATAACTGAAAGGTTTATACAGTACCTCATCCAGAACATCATATTGTTCTGGAATAAGCCCACATTAAAAAAAAAAAAAAAAAAAAAAATAAGAATTTTTTTTTTATACTTTAGAAACTGAATATATTTTCAAACTCATATTCTTCCAACACATAACTGTAATTGTTTCAAAGTTCATAGGTTCTCATTTGCAAAATTTGTCCAGGAAGTAGAGATTCATTCAAGTTCCCATGACAGAAAACAATGTTGGGACATTTCTATCTATTCTTTGTATTATAGAAGCCATTTTCCTCATGGCTTGAAAGATACTGAGGGCTGACTTCGCAGTTTTTGTTGGCAAGAGACACAATATCTAATTCTGTAGAGTGATAAGTTATCATACCTGAAATTATATCATCTTCATATACTGACACAAATATCTCATCTATTCAGCCATACATGCTTTTAAGTGGAACCCAAACACACAAACCTCAGAAGGAAATTTTTAAATTCATAAAATTTTAGGAATGCTAACAGTGGTAAATTTTGCTTTCTCTTACATGAGTTTAATAAATGCAATCTCAAAATCAGTGACATTGAAAGGAAGTGCTTTTTGATAGAAGACTTTCCTCATAGTGGGACAGAGGTTGAGCTTCTAGCCTTGATGAGCAAGATATTGAATGCTGGACTTTAGAACTTTATATGCCACAGTATGTGGTTTGAATATACTGCAGAACCATTTCTTTTCTCTGTTCTTTTATAGAAATAAAACCAACTCTAATTGATACTGCCCAGTGGCTTCAGCTGTTTCCCTCAGATTGTTTTTATTTAATTCACAGAATTTGACTGTCTATTTCAGATATTTGCAGATTCAAAAGCATTCCTTAAAATCATAGTACCAAACATTTCAAAAGTGCGTTAAGGTAGAAACTTAATTTCTAAAGGAGATTATCATAAAGGTGGTGACAGTATGTGGCTGAATCCATAAGCATATTTTCACTGCTTAGATTTACTGAATGCCATTACTGTATGAATTACTCTCTGCTCATGGTATAAGAAATGTTTTTGAATGATGCTGGTAGAAGCTCCATCTCTGGAAA
The DNA here is from genome assembly GCA_025345505.1 of Todiramphus chloris collaris. NCBI lineage: Eukaryota > Metazoa > Chordata > Aves > Coraciiformes > Alcedinidae > Todiramphus > Todiramphus chloris. Next base: position 27,477,442 of record JANVCC010000019.1, on the reverse strand, counting down.
CATTCAAGGTCACGATGGATGGTGCTCTGAGCACCCAGATCGGTTTAAAGTTGTCCCTGATCACTGCAGGGTGATTGGACTAGATGACCTTTAAATGTCCCTTCCAGCCCAAAATATTCTATGATTCCAGGGGACTTTTTTTTTCAGAATATGTGCATCTAAAACTTTTATTCATAAGAATAAGATAAAATATGCCAGATTTCCATGAGATCAGGACTATATTCTGCAGCGTTCCAGATTCATAGTTATATAAATATAAAACAGATAAGAAGATAAAATAAATAATTTCACTTTTTGACTGAGAACAGATGATCACTTTTAGGAATTCCTGTTGTGATCATGTTTGCATTTTAACTGGAACTATACATTAAAAAAATAAAATAAGCCATTTTGTGTATTGACACCTTAGGAACATGAGAATTTCAAATGTGTTCCACTTATAGCAGTTCCTGTTGTGGATGGATTTTCTGAAGTTACCAAGCTGTGCTTCTGAAAGCATTATCTTGTGTGCCAACAGTTTAAAACATTAATTGATTTTTCTGGTTGTCCATTTGCAATATATTCTGTAGGTCAAAGAACAGTAGGAACGTTTTCTCTGGCATCTTGTAGATTCTGATCAAGTTTGCTATATGCTCAGCATGCTCAATGCACTTGCTAAAATCTGATCAGATAGTAATTAAATAATTAAAAAAGCAACTTAGTGTAGGTATCTAATGATCAAAGAAATATTATGGCAGGAAGACCTTTTATTAAGGATAACGTGTGTAATAAGACAATATGAAGTTATACTAATGAGTCATTAGTCCCCACAGAGCTAGAGAGAGCAAGAAAATAGACTCAGACACTTGAAAGGTAAATTGACTTAGGCTAAATTAGTACGTAATAAATCTGATGAAACAGAAGGCATGGATTTCATCTTTAAAAAAGCCACTGAAGCTGGTATCTTGATTTCAAGATGAAAGTTCTTTCTTTGGTGGCTAACTGGAGTGTACATGGTACTTCCTGGGCCCTTATTAAATTTAAAAAAAACTCCACTCTTGAAAGCGGATGCAAGATAAAGGAAAAAAAGTCCATTCTGCACACAGGGAATAAATGTCAGTTGTGTTCATTGGTGAAATTAGGCAAATCCACAAATATTTCTAGCAAACTTTAATGTATGTAATGAAGTACAGCATTATTTCTATAATAAAACCAGCATTAAGTCAGTAATAAGACCCTCACAGCATTTAAAGAGGAGAAACTTTATTCTAAAAATTGTGATATCTATTAATTGAGAACATTCTAGAAATATCTGAGGTGCAGTGATTTAGATATTCCCACAGAAAAGCTTCTAAAGCTGTGGTTTTTGTAGTAAATATAAAATATATAGTTATTTCTGTGGACAAATAATTACATATGTTATTGTCTTTATACCCTGAAGAACAAATCTGAACTGAAAATAGTTCCAAACTAGTGCACAACAAGAACTCAGCTGACAGCCATTTCTCCTACTCACCAGGTGTTTTTATATATTTCTCTTTCATCTGTTTTCCAATATCACTTTGTCAAATTTAAAGGAAATATTTTAATTGAGTTACAATAGTAGCTCATGTAATACATATTACTTCCTATGTTAACAAGGTAAACAACAGTGATATACTGGTGAACTACAAACGTTTTTAACAAACTTTTGTATGTATTCAAAGGATTTTATTAAAGCTGTCATCAAATGAAATCTAATGCTTTGTTAGACTTTTACATTTTAATTGTTTAAAAGTTTACAGTGTAAAATGCTACATCTAATGTGGAATTGAAACACAATTTGAGTGGAAATTCTGTCTCTGTAAGAAAAATGAGAAATCCTAGACCCCAGATTTTGCTTCAACCACCAGTGTGAACGATTATACACTGTAAATAATGGCTTGAAAAGCTAACCTAAATACTGTCTTTTATCTGTACATTCAGTTCCCATTAGCTCCAGTGGAAATCCTCAGTGTGGAATTTGGTCTGGTATTTCCATTTTCCATTTCTTTTCAAAGTTAGTGAAGAAAGGAGAAGATAGGTGTTGGAATTAATTGATGAATGAAAGATGAGTGTTTGAACCTGGGATACGTTCTGTGATGAGAGCATCTTTGGATTAGTTCACCTCTATTGAAGCAGAAAGCAAACTGCCCATCTTTCTTTCTACAACTTCAGAACAATTTTAGTCTGGCTTTAAGCTGAAAAGTAGGTGCATAATATTACCTGCATGTCCACCTTCCATCATAAGACAGAATTTAGAGCTCCGGAATAAGAAAAAAATATGAACAGCATGAGGAGTAAGCAATCTTATGGTGAATTATATCAAGATCTCTGTAGTGCTCTGTGCAGTAAAACTTTTTCCTAGACTTTTGTGCCTGATGGGCAGTTGGTTGTTTTACATTGGGAAGAGGTGTAGGATTTTTCTGGTACCTGAAAGTAAGCAACCCTGGAAGCACTATTGGTTGCAATGCCCTCACAGTACATTAGATTATTAATTGCATTTATTGGTTCTAAATTAGTCAGGACAAACATTTGATGCAACTGTGAACGTTGAAAGGATCTGTTACTTTGCGTGTAAAGTAATTAAACCCAAGATTTGGAAAATGAAATAATGGTACTCTCTCAAGCTGTGCCCCTACATAATCACCATAACGTGGGCTGGTAGAATAAAGTTTTCCTTGCAGTGGCACGGAGATATTGAAAGTCAAATATCAAGCCTCGCCTCCCTGAGGTGAAAAGCTCTTCCACCTGGAGTTGTTCTTCAGTAAAGAAGTGCGTGGGCATGTGGGTAGGAAATGGTGACATCAAAAAGGTGATTTCCCTCAAAACAGTGTGTCACTCACAGACTGGGAACCCTCTGTCTGCTTTCCAGCACAAGAAGTGAAATAGTTACCGGTGTTGACATTTAAATTATCATCATTGATGTGTTGTTGAGATAGATGAGGGGAGCTGGTAATAATTCAGATTCATTGCACACAGCACTCTGAATCCCATGTAAACACCTCTACACTGCTGTTGTTTCATCGCATGTTTAGCTTTTCTTTGCTGTCTAAACCATTTAGGAAACACTGCTGTTCTGTGAATCCCGGGCATATGTGGAGATCAGAAAAGATACTTGTTCCATCTCATTATTCCCTTTTTAAGCCTTTTGCTGGACCTGACTTGCTGATTTATTTCTGCACATCCAGTAGACTCACTATATTCTGTCAGCTGGTGCAGGGCCAAATTGATGTTGAATCTCATCATCACTGAGCTGGTTTTTTAAATCTTAGAAACATCTCGTATTTCTTTGGGGTGCATTTTAATCAAGTACACTTTCTTTTTTACATGTGTTTTCTTTTCTTCCTAATATGGCTTTGCCTTGATGTAGGCATTTTATTTGATTTACTGTTGGATCATTAACTTTGATTCCTGCAATAAATTGTTAATAGTGCAAGTTTTTTTGACTGCTTTTGCTGAAACATTGAATTTCCTGTACTTTTTTTGGTTGCTAAGCTTTTGAGTGACTCTCTTGTTATGTATGGAACCAACTTCAGTGGTTTGCAGTGCCTTTTTGGCTTGGCACTTTATTTGTTGTACAGGCTGGTAACTTTTTGTTGCTTTTGCTGTGCAGGACTTTGGGACAGAATGCAGATAATGAAAGAAATTACAATCTGGAAAATGATGTGAACTTGGCCAAGTCTCTTCAGCAATATCTTAAATATCTCAGTATTTACTCCCAATCTGCAGCTACAAATTTGTATCCACGGAAGACGAGTGACAAAGCTTCTGTCAAGGTAGTATTTTTAATGTGGTTCCTACATTCTATAATTTGGGCTTCCTTCTTCAAATTCTCCTTCCTTTTCAATTTTCCCTTCTGTACCAAGACCAGACATTGTTTCTTACTGCCTCCTTCCAGTTGATTATCACAATTGCACTAACCAAGTTCTTACCAAGTAAGTTGAGTCAGCTCCTGCATTGATAGGGGTCTTATTCTGGAGCATTCTTCCTTAATGGATTGTATGTGAGGAAGAAGGAATTGTGGGGTAAAAGTGGTAACATCTTCACTTGCTGATCTATATCCCTTTTTATAGCATCTGAACTGTCCTTCTCCAAAAAGTTGGCTGAACTACCCTGTGAATTCTTATGGTGTTTAGAGTCTAATTGATCTAATCTATGATCAAACTTTAATATTGGATCTGGTGAGTTGTGCCTCAACATTTCCTACTTCTTACTGATCATAAAGGAAGACTGTTGTCATCAATTAAGGTTCATATCTATACATTATAAAAATACAGATAGCTAGGAAGATAAATCACAAACATTAAATCTCAAGTATAGGCTATGTTAAAAAAAAATCACAGAAAAACCTGTTGGATAACTATAACAACAGTTTTGTGTTTTAGAGAAAATCAGTCTCGCTCTAATATGGTGCTTAATAAATGTATAAAAATGATTGGATGAAGGCCTTGCATATGACAGGCCCTTATAGCCCTGTATCTTCTGCTCAGAAAATGTGTTTATCCAAAGCACTCTATTATTTTAAAGAAATAGCTGCTATAATAGCAATCCTTTGAAAAAATTGTTATTCACCATTTGCATGAATACACTGTAAATGCAACAGCCTTCTCTAAAAAATAAACTGAAGATTTAGGAAAAAAAACAGGAAAAGAAAAAAAAGTGTCAAAGCCAAACTGCTAGTTTTTTTTTTCCAAGAACTAACTCAGAGACACTGCTGTGTAGCTGCAACAGCAACTCCCAACAACGTTATCAGTTACATCAGCTCTTTAGTCATGGTATAACTGAGATGTTATTATTCTTGTCAGAAACCGCAAGTTTCCAATTTCCCTGATTGACATATACAACAGTTATGATTTATGGCATGTGTCATTAGGTGTTCATCTGGGGGTAGGAGAAACTTGTGGGCAGTGGCAAAGCAGCTTTGGGGATGGTTGAGTGACCACCTTCATGGTGCTTTTTCTCCACTCTCTACTCATGGGCACTGACTGCGGTGAGGATGCCCTGCTTTGATTCACTGGTTTTCAGAGACAAGAAAACTTGCTCAAGAAGTATTTCAGTGGGTCTGTGCTGTCATGCGAGTTCATAAATAATCCATATGGCTGAGACCTTCTGTGGGGAAGCCTGCTGTGATAACACCACCCACCAACCTTATCGAGTGTTGCCATGGAGATAGGTACTCTGAAGCCTGGGGGAGTGGGATAAAGAGGAGAAAATCTGGAAATGAAGCACATATAGGAGTAAACTGTACACTTCAGTCTACTAAGGAGCATTTTAAAACTACAGGCATTGAGTCAGATGTCTTACCTATGATTTATTTTTTGTTTAGAAAAGAAAAAAAAAAAATCTTAAAGTTTAGTCATCAATCAAGGATTTTAAATGTTCCTGGAGATGGTTCTCTATCCTTTGCAAATCAAATACAGCTGTTGTTCTTTAAAGAAAAAGAAGAGAGACACTGTATTTGTATGTTGATTCACTGGGTCATTAATAGAATAACATTTAAACAAAAGAGAAACCAGGATTTTTGCTACTCCAGCAAGCAGAAAAAAAAACCCCAACATAAAATTTAAAGATTTGAAAAGAGTAGGAAAAAAAGTAACTGCAAGAGCTGCATTTGATATGGTCATACCACTTGAAATTAAAAATGGCTGTCTTATGCACATTAATTGCTTGTTTCAACAAAATCTTGGTACCTTATTTTTCTGTTTCATATGTGGATAAATTATGATCCTTATTAAACAATTGTAGCAGGATCTTTTCAACTTTCTCAGAATTTTCTGATTAAAAACAATGGTTATACAGGTATTTTACTTAGAATAACAGCTTTTGGGCCTTTGCCCTTCTTAAAAAATAATTTTCTTTCAAGTATATATTTAGCTCTCTCACTTCATTCTTGCTGTCAGGGAGTAGGAGATGTAACACTACTCTGGTTGCTTTGATAGCTTACCTGCTATGAAGTATAGCTGAATCTTGCAGAAATTTAGTGCTTCTAGGCAGACGTCCTGAGTGGATTCTGATTTGTGCCAAGAATGTCGTCAGAGAGCTCTGACCAGGAATAAAACATTGGAAGAAAAAAAACCAAAATGGATTTAAATTTTGTTACACTCCAGAAGTGTTATTTAGTATCTTAACATACATATTTTTAATCAAATTGGTCTCTAGTTTTCCTACTATCCTCTATATGTATTATTAGAATAAAACTAAAGAGCTTCAACATTGCCAGGTAGACAACACACATACAGTTATGCATAACATTGTAAAATGATAAACATAGTAAAACCTAAATCAGATAACTGCCTATTTCCTTTGTTCAACCAACTGTCAGCTTGAGGCTTGATACAACAGTGACAGGAATAACACTACTAAATTTAAATCATATGATGGACCAAAATTCCTGCAATGTCTGCCATTTACTGCAAGAGCTTCTTTGAGTCATTTTTGAAGCACTTGAAGTTTGTCACTAACAGACTTTTTCTCAGTATTTAGACAGTACCTACTGCAGGCTGTAAGTTAGCCAGTTGGTAATGACTCTACCAGTGCATAAATACCAGTAAATCATAAGACTTGGTGGGTCTGTTTCCTGAGGATTACTGTTGTACAGAACATTTTGCTTCAGATCAGCTGAAAAAGAGTTGTTCAGAAAATGGGCACTTGGTGGCATTTGTTACTTAAGCATTAGCTAGTGAGGTTTTGTGTTTTGTTGGTTTTTTTTTTTTTCCCCTCACTTGGGCTTAATGAAGGTTTTGCCATTCAGAAAATGCTGCATTATAAGTCTTTGTGATTCTGCTCTACAAAACCTGGACTTAATATGGAAAATAACATATAGCCAGGCACACGCTCATCGTGAGAAAGCTTGGTTTGTCTTATCTACTGAGGAAAGAAATGCAGAGGCTTCAAAGCACATGTGAATTCCCCTGCTCTTGTCCCTTCCAGATAGATCAAACCCCTCTCATAAAAAAACCCCACAACAAACAACTAACTAAAACCCTAAAAAAATTAAAATTACACATTTAAATTACTACAGAAACTGAGAATCGGAGTTTTGTTTGGTTTGAAGGGACAGCACATAGCTGATATTACTAAAGCTAGTCAGCTGTAAAAGGAGAGCTTGCTTGCTTTGCTGCTGATGGCAGCCCTGCTGGTGAGCTGTGTGTGAGCGTTTGCATAGCAGGGGCATGTGGGAAGCCTTGAGGAAATCTTAACATAAAGGAGGTGGAAAAAGAAGAAAAAAAGTAGTTATGTCCACAGTGGCTGTTACAGCAAAGAAAAAAATGGAGGCTGCAAAAATAATCGGTATGGAAACAAATAATCCCATTGTCTGCTTTTCACCAGCCGCTAGCCAAGGCAGTGAGCAATGATCTTAACAGCATCATTTTTTCAAAAATCCAGATGCCTGCAGTTGAATAGTTACAGGAGATTTCACTTACACTGCTTTCATCTGACTGGGAATAATTTTTTAGTCATCACAGAAAGGAAAAAGATTTGACTGTCATCCAAAGTGTACTTAAAAGTTGCAAAATCAGAAGAAAATAAAAATAACTCACCTGGAACTGTTTTGTTTTTTTTTTTCCCCTTGGACTAGCTATCAGTTTTACATATTCTTTTGCCATCTGGTAGCCTGACTTGTAAGTTTTTTAATGCCTCAGGCTGGCAGAAGTGCACTGCTTTGGGTAACGTAGCACAAGACTGGGCTTGTTTAAGACACAGTGGCTATAGCACACAGCAATCACCTCCACCACTCCACACAGCCAGGCACTCTCTTCCTCACTATTCTGATCTCCCAGCTCCACTCTGGGGCTGGACGGTCATCACTTCCTCCAGGAAACATTCTGGACATGCTATAGGAATAAAGAAGTTGTCGCTACAGTTGTGCTAGTGCTTCATTTCTTGTTGCGGGGTTCTCTGTTTTACGGTTTAGTTTTTATGACTGGAAGATTCATGTAATTGCTCTTACTCTTACCTCCTGACTCTGAGATCTTTAGATATGTGTCCTACCTGCTTCTAAGTTCTTCCTGAGACTGGTAGTGTAGGGAAAAAGAGAAAATTATGCCAGAGTTCTCAAAGAGTTTCATCCATTTTTTACTGTTTCTGTTTCTTTGATTTTTAATTACTTATATACCTTTTCAAGGTAGACTTTATGTATAAATATTGTGATTGCAGAGATCTCTGAGTCTCAGGTATTCTTATAAATTTTAAAGAAAAGAGTTTAGGAAAAAACTGAATGTTTACATCAAGGAAGTCGCAGAATGATTCTGGTTGCAAGACACCTTTCAGATCATCAAGTCTAACCATTAAACCAGTACGGCCAGGTCACCATTAAAATGTGTCCCTAAGTGCTACATCTATGCATCTTTTAAGTAGTTGCTAATAAAGGTCTTTACAGAATCATGAACGGAAGAAGAAACATATAAAGTGTCTAGTTAGTGGCAGAAGGGTATGGCTGGTTGGTCGATCAGCAATACAGTGGCTCTGAAAGGGGAGAAGGTGCAAATAAAACTGCTGTGGCAGAGTCAGTTTCCTGGAATCTAGAAGGGTATGAAGGTTAAACAAGGCATTTGGTAAAGCTGATATTTTAGTCCTCCTTCCACCTATTTTCCCCGTTCAGATTCACGAAGAGTGCTCATAGCTTTGCTGGGTTGAAAATCAACTGTTTGATGCTCTGTAATTGATCTCCTGAAAGAGCTAGGATGTGTGAAAATTATTAAAAAGGATTATTATTTATTTTAGAAAATCTGAGTGCACAAGTTCTCGAAGATGTACTCGGAACTTATCTGCAAGTAATAATTACTGTGATTAACTACTAAGAAATTATACAGTCATTGCTCATTTTAATCTGGAGCTTTAATTCAAAAAAGCGGGACCCTTATTTATCTAACACTGATTAAAATACAGACTGAATGAAGATCATCAGAAATTGATTTGATGTCTGACTGATGAAAAGTCAAAAAGCTTTCTGCAATGTATATATTTAAACTCTGCTTATATAAATGTAAAATTTAATATTTCATATATGTGGCAATTTGTACAAGTAAGAAAAAAAGTAATTCACCCTGTGCATAAACACTTTCAGAAAAATATCAGGAATAATTGATAAAGGATTGTGTCTCCCTGAAGTTACAGAATTGCTCACCTATTGACATAGCTATACAAAAACCATTAGAGTACTACCCAAATGTCTCATAATTGTTGATGTATTTATTTACCTAATGCCATTAGAAAGTAGGGAGAAACTAATACTGCTACTTTGTAGACACATTAGAGAGCTTTTATGAGGTCATGCAATAATTTTTTGTTAGGGTGTACAGTAAAAGTTCAGCTTCAAATCCCAGAAAAGTATTTCATCTCTGGATCATTGCACTCTCCAAGGTTCTTTTCAGTAGATTAGAAATATTAAAGTCCTAAAAAAACCCATAAGCAAACAACAACAAAACCAAAACAAACAAAAAAACAAAGAAAACCTACAAAATACATGCACTGAAAAACCAAACCCAAAAAAACCCCACCAAACAAAGCCCCCCACCAAAACAAACAAACCACAAAACCCCAACATAAAACTAAACAACCCCAAAACTCAACAAACAAAATCACATAAGCGCTAGAGTAGAATTTGATCAAATACAGATGTTTGTATTTGTGCAAGTCAGCCAAAACACATTTTTTTCAGAGCAGTGGAGAGAAAAAAGTAATTTCCAAGTTGTGATCTATCCATTCTAATCTCAATATATAAAGGCCTTGAAAATTCTATACTGTTGGACATCTTGCATCAGTCTAGCAAAGACAGCAGTTTTTTCTGGGAACACTGTTACCCATATATTTGAAGATCTAACAGAATCATAGCTACAAAGCCTAGTAAAATTACAATCAAGTTGTCTGTGGCATAAATACACAGTCTGGTGATTTAATATGACCTGCAATTAAATTTTTTAATTAATAATTTGTCAAGAGAAGATTCTAGTGCCAGTATTATGCTTTTCAAGACTTAGACCTAACATGTACCTTTACCTGCAACCTATTAGTTCATATATGATGTAGTTACAGAGTTTTGACATCTAACAGAGAAATCATAATTTACTGTATCATACAGATATCTTGTAAGGATTAATTTTTTGTACAATGGTTTGAAGATATAAATGTTGTAGAGATGATATTATAAGTTATGTGTGTCAAGTCTGGAGGCTTACTTGTAAGGACACTTAATTATTTTCTAGTAATTCCCAGGTGAAACATAGATTGATAGGTTTAAAATCACAAATACTGACTGAAAAATAAGATCTGCTTGTTTTTCAGAAAACAAAACATTTTTTTGCTTATTTTCTCCCCACCTCTTCAAACTCAACTCTTATTTTGCCAAATACCATGTGTTGGACTTTTTGTTTCTGTCATTTCTCCTGCAAGCTTGCTTTTTATCTTGCAAATATTTACTCACTGTACTTCAGTACCCTGCATTCAGTAAATAGAAGATGATGGAGCTGGTACAAATTTTAAAGAGTATTCCATATTTATTTTTGGATCATACTTATCAAATGAGCAGGTAAAGTTCACAAAAAAGTAAACTTATCTAACCTCTGTGTGAGTATGCTGTTGTATACATTTCAGGACACTGCAGTAATATATTTTTTATTTTTTTATTTTTTTTTTAATGGGGGGGGGGGAATCTCAGCTTACCTCAGGCAACTGTCCAGCAAATGGTCGGTTGCTTTCAGTGGGCTCATACAGTGATGTTGTAGACATGGATCCTGCAGATCTCTATTCCCTTGCATTTCTATGTGTAAACCTGTTCTCTAGATTTATATGTTAGAGTTATAAATATATTGAATTGGTGCTAATGTGCTCAACTTTTGGCAGAATAAGATCTTCATATTTCTATGTAAATCATCTTCAGATAATGAGATAGCTCAATATATCGGCATATGCCTACAGAAAATGTGTTTAAACATTATTCACAGAAATGTTAAGTAGCAGATTTATGAGCAAACTAATCTCAAACAAGTGAAGCCCATGTACCCTGGTCTATCTGTCAGCACTGATCTCCATGCTGCACAGTTCTACCATACACTAGGGCTTGACTGTCACTTTTCTATTTCTATTGGTAATATTTGGAAGCTTCTGAAGACAGTAGCCTGACAGAGGTAAAGCTGCCTCAAGTCTGTGTCCCCACATATAGCCAGTAGCCACGTGGAGCAGGTACTGCCAATAGGCACCACAGGACCCACGGTCTGACTGGTTCTTGACACTCAGCACACCACACACACACACACACAGAGAACAGAGCTTCCCACCCAGAGGAATAGTTACAAATGGAATTTATTGAGAGGACAGGACACTCTGTGGTGAGCAGACACAAGGCATGGTCAGACAAGTATACTGGCCAGTCTGCTTACATGCTACCAGTCCCACTTACTTCCTTTTCCTGCTGTTTTACCACAGCTGTTCCCCAATACACCTTGGTCCTCCCTCTCTGGTCCTTTCTCTAAATATCCCGTGATATACATTGTACAATGACAAGGTGCCCTTCTTGGCACCCCAGGAGTCCCACACCTCTGTAGGCAGTAACACCTTCAAACTGACAGAGAGCTTCTCCCATCAATCCATCTGGTAGGTGGCACTCCTGAACATCATGCCTGATGGTTTGCCGTGACAGCCCAGGAAGGAGCTGGGGCAGAGGCCGCTTGCCACTGATGAGCTTATTGAGGTTCATCCACCTGTCATTTTTCTTTCCACACATTTCATCTGTTATGTGTGGAGACAAGACAGGTTATCATGCAACTTAATGTATGATGAACTAATGATGAATGCTGAGGAAAGACCATCCAGCACTCCTACACTAAAGGAAACTTTCATTTAACCCATAGGATGGAGATTTGTCAGAAACAGAAAGAACAACCAGCAGTTAGTTACGAAGACTAAAGCTGGAGAGTTCTTCGGCAGTACAAGAAACAGCAAATAATGCTAAAAATTATTCATGCAGGAGAGTCTGTTGGAGAAGGTTGAAGGGTAGGCATCCAGCTAAGATCATCCCAAAGGAGATCAAGAACAGCTGGGAACATTTGAGACTTAAAAGTGAATTTCTTAAATAGTAATTTATACATGAAAGAAGCTAGTGTTTTTATCCTCTCTCTTTTTTCTTTTGTTTTGGAGGGTTGTTTTGTTTAAGAGTGGTAGAATATGCTGCTCACAATCAAATCTCTGTCAGCTGAAATTACAGCAGTGTAGATTATTGAATGGTAACCAGTCAGATCCCAGTCAATCCTGTTACGCTGCAGTTCCACAACCAGAATTAGGAAGCAAAGTCATGACTAGTTTTGATCAAAGGAGACTCTGAGGACCCCTTTTGCTTGATCAAGCTTTTGACACTGAAAACTACAGGGTGTTAATTAACAATCTTCGCCATCTTTACTTCTCTGATGTAGTTCTTAAGTGGTTTCAAAGCTGTTGTAATTCTCAGAAAGAAAATAGGACATAGTTACAGAAAATTGTTAGTGAAATAGTAGGTTAGATGAGATGACTGTAATGGTGCCTCTTGCCCTAAGCCTGTGAATCTGTCAAAAGACTATGTCCTGATGCTATCCCATCTCTGCAGGAGGTACTGATTGGGCCTCTTTACCAGTTTCTGGATTCTGAATTAGTCTTCCAAGTTCTCATTTTATATTCATGGTATAATATCATTATCTATGGTAGAGTGAAAAGGTCATTATGAACTGAAAAGGATTTTTTTTTTTCTCCACTATTGGACAGAAAATGGAATACTGTCATGGGCTTTACCTATTATTTTCAGACAAACGTAATACCAAGTTTGGTGCAGAATATATAATATCATGTCTGCAGCACAGAGAGGTTTGCAAGTGGAGTTCTCCCCTGTCAGGTAGCTTGAACCTAGCTGGAAGCCTGCTAAGATATCCTTGTGAACAGTGCAGCACTCTATGGGAACAGCAGCTTACCAACTGAAAGAATTAATGGTCTGTTAGCACAGGCTAATTTAGCTGTGATCCTCTGAGATACATAGCTGTACTGCTATGTACTCATCTCCATCCCAGGGACTTCTGCACTTTAATCTACTTCATGACAGCCATTTGGTCTTCAGGGTTCATGGTTGGCTGGATTTCCAAGTCCCTGTAGGTAAGAGAGAACAGCTGGAGGGAAGACTCTCCCTTGATCAAGGAGGATTGGATTAGTACTCATTTATCCAAGCTGGATGCCCACAGATCCTTGAGTCCTGGTGGAATGCACCCATGAATGTTGAGAGAGATGGCTGATGTTATTACTAAGCCACTCTCCATCACTTTTGAAAGGTCATGGAGAAATGGAGAGGTGCCTGAGGACTGGAGGACAGCCACTGTCATTCCAGTCTTCAAAAAGGGCAAGAAGGAGGACTCAAGAAATTACGGGCCAGCCAGCCTCACCTCCATCCCTGGAAAGGTGATGGAGCAGCTCATTCTGGAGGTCATCTCTAAGCATATGAAGAAAAAGAAGGTTATCAGTAATCAGCATGGATTCACCAAGGGGAAATCATGCTTGACCAATCTGATAGTCTTCTATGATGGTGTGACTGAAGGGATAGATGTAGGTAGAGCAGTGGATGTTGTCTTCCTTTACTTCAGCAAGGCTTTTGACCCTGTTTCCCATAACATCCTCATAGGTAATTTAGGAAGTGCTAGGTTAGCTGAGTGGGCAGTGGGGCAGATTGAGAACTGGCTGAATGAGAGAGCTCAGAGGTTTGCGATCAGCAGCCTAGAGTCCAGTTGGAAGCCTGTAGCTAGAGGTGTTCCCCAGGGATCAGTACTGGGTCCAGTCTTGTTTTATATATTCATCAGTGACCTGGATGAAGGGATGGAGTGAACCCTCAGCAAGTTTGCTTATGATACAAAACTGGGAGGAGTGGCTGACACACCAGAAGGCTGGGCTGCCATTCAGTGAGACCTGGACAAATTGGAGAGTTGGGTGGAGGGGAACCTAGTGAAGTTCAACAAGGGCAAGTGTAGAGTCCTGGAGGGGGAATAACCCCATGTACTAGTACAGGGCAGGGGTTGATCCCCTAGAAAGCCTCTCTGCGGAGAAGGACCTTGTAGTCCTGGTGGGCATGTTAACCATAAACCAGCAGTGTTCTCTTGTGACCAAGAAGGCCAGTATTGGGATGTATTCAGAGGGGTGTGACCAAGCAGGTTGAGGAAGGTTCTTCTACTCTTCCCTAGTGAGGCCATATCTGGAGTATTGTGTGCAGTTCTGGGCTCCCCAATTCAAGAGAGACAGGGAACTGCTGGAGAGAGTCCAACAGAGGGCTACAAAGATGATTAGGGGACTGGAGCATCTCTCTTAGGAGGAAAGGTTGAGAGACCTGGGTCTGTTTTCCTGGATAAGGGAAGACTGGGAGGGAATCTTATCACTTCTTTTAAATATCTAAAGGGCAGGTGTCAAGAAGATGCGGCCAGTCTCTTTACAGTGGTCCCCAGTGATAGGACAAGGGGCAGCAGGCACAACCTGGAACACAGGAAGCTCCACCTAAACATAAGGAAAAACTTTACTGTGAGGGTGACAGAACCCTGGAACAGGCTGCTCAGAGAGATTGTGGAGTCTCCTTCTCTGGAGGCTTTCAAAACCCACGTGGACATGTTCCTGTGCAGCCTGCTCTACGTGATCCTGCTCTGGTGGACAGACCCCTTGGTTTTGTCTGTCAATCAGGCAGTGCCACTTTTGCTCCTGTGTAGTTACATGATATACATGAGTATATGTATTTCCTGTGTAGTGAGTTTACAAGAGGCAATGTTTGCAGGCCACAATGTATCTAGATTGCTTCTGATAGAAAAAGGTAAACTGCTTTCACTCCATACAGTGCGTTAAAGTAGCCTTTGGACACTTTACTTTTATCCCATCATTGCTGAGGGAGGGCCTGGTTCCAGTGTTTGTTTTAATTTTATTTTCTAATTTCAGAGAGTATACTGCCACTATGTCACAGATAGTCACAGCACATTAAGTATTGTGGGTGGAATCATGGTCCAACCAAATTTAGGTGGTAGCAAGCATAAATTAATAACTGAAAATGCATAACAAAGGAAAAAAAAAAAAGAAATTGAGGGAGGAAGACTTTTTCTTTATGTGGTCCTAAGGGATCTATTGTTAGCCTTATATGCCTTCAAGATTTAGCCAATATATCTTTAAGAAATGAAGTATTTTGTCATAAATTTAATTCCATTCTTTCTGCAGTTGGGCAAAACTTTCAAATCAATCTACACCTCAGTGGTGAAACTGAAGCATTAATCTGTGGCTTGGGTTATACATATCTAATCCTGCCCCCTTTTTAATTATTTTTTTTAAAGAAAACATGTAGTCTGTTGACCATTGCGTGATGCATCTGCAGGGTGTAGTTTAATGTGCCCTTCTGTGAACTTTCACGCAGAAAATGCCAGTTACTTACATACCTGAACCATACAAGGAATTACCCTAACAATTCCATCTTCAGAAAGGTTAGTGCATGGGTTTTTTTTTATAATGTGTGAATTATTGAGATAGCTTATTTGAAAAGTAGTGAAGGAGAGGAAAACCTTGTGCAGATGGAGAAATAAGATTCTTATTAAACAGAGTTTAACAATTTGGAGTACTTTTTAAAGATGTATCAGTGACATGAGATAATTCAACACTATCTTATTAAAAAAAAAAAATTGTTCCTGATAATAATAGGGACTTGTATTCTAATCCTATTTATTTAAAATCATCTATATAGTAATTAGAGTATTCTTTCCTGGTTCTGCACATATCATTTAATGTTCATCTTTTTTCTTGCTATTACTGGCAGTACTTTATATAAATCCAGTTTAATCAATGCAGAAACTCACTTTCTTTTTAAATTTTTCCTGCTCCCTGTGTCCCTCTGCTTCTCCATAATATTAGCAGCTTCTCTAAAGGTGCCAACAAGGGAATTTACAGATTCTTCTTTTTACTGACCATGGATTATGGCATTTAACTTTGCAGTAAGTCAAACTAGCAATATCCATATTCAGGAGGTTAGATTGCAAAACCACTTTGAATAAGATTATCACAGTGCTCTGCCATTGTTATTAATATCTTAAGATGTAAATTGCCACTGGATTCTAAACTACATGTAACAGATATTTTTCTTCTGTCTTTTTCTGTTAAAAATAGATTTTTTTTTCCCCCTGCCACTTAGACAAACATATAGTCCAGGTCTGTATTTGTCTGTGCTGCAATTTCACTTGGCTTTCACCTTCAGTATATCAGTTGGCACATATACTTTTGATGCTGTGTTTTGTTTGAGATGGGAGTGATAAAGAAGGGGATTTTTTCTCTTCCAAGTTGAGGATTGCCATAGAGCTGTGAGACTGCTTTAATTAAGTCCAACTAATCTATATCAGATGGAGTGGTATCTGAGAGCACTGTGAAGACAGCCAACTTGTGAATTCTGTACTTTAATTAGAACTTTTAATATTTCATCCCTTACTACCCAAAGTGTGACCCATCAAGCTGCTGGAAGTCTGCCTCTTCCTGATAGAGATGCAGGTCTGAGCCCAGGACTGGCACCTGCTTATATCCAATTTGTGTACAATCACTTGGTGGTTTTGTTGTGTTTTCTTTCTTGATGTGCTTATTGTCTGGGAAAGCAGGAAATCACAGATCTGTTAATGTTAAAAGATATTAGGACTTGCTAAATAGCTTATCAAAAGCCAGACCACATCTCCTGACCCTAATCTTTCACAAGTGGTCTGAGGGTGTCTAGCAGTTTTAGTCATTCTAAGACTTTTTCTATTACTAAGACTTTAGAGACAAAAGAGGCAGGTGGACATAGGACAGAGATATAAAGTAAGATATATTGTTACACAAGCTGGGTTGAGCTGACTTAATGTCTGTCCATGGCTGAACAAGTAATGTCCTATTCCCCCTGTCCTGTTTCTCTCTTTCCCAGCAACTTGTTCTTCTTTTTCTTGTCTGCAGAAGGTCCTCCACAAGGTGGCAAGGTAGAGAGTACAGGGGTGGGAAAGGCAGATGACAGTTTATGTGAATTCTCTGTAAACTACTTGGTGTGTCTGGGACTGCTTTGTGTTATCCCTTGCAGATCCTTCTAGGGAGTGAGTATCATTAGAGAGTTAATTACCTTATGCAAAGACACGTTGAAATTGAGAGATAAATACATACAACTAGTAGGATTTGCTATTAAGTATGTAAACAGCTTTCAACTTGTATTTTGACAACTGACTCCTCTCTTGGTGTTGATCAGAGCAGTGCATACCTTGTAGCTGGTGCACTGAACCGGAGCGACATTGCTGTTGTTTGATACAGTTCCCAGGGTACATTAAAATATTTAATTCACAAAGCTGCTTGAGCTCTGGGTCTATATTCTTTGACACTGTCTTACTCAAGCCCAATTTCTTGGCATTAACAGAACAAGTTACTATGTTAAAGACCACCTGCAGAAGTCAAAAGCCTTGCATTGGTGGATCACATGCCAAAGAAGCCAAAGTGCTCTTTTTTTCTGTAATAAAATTGCATAAGCCATAAATCTACAAATCATAATATGGGATCATAGCATGAAACTCTTCAGTCATTTCTCAGGGAGAGGATAGTCCTCCTGAAAAGCAAGGATTATGGGTATATATTATAAAGTCAACTGACTTATCAGAAGAAATAACATTGTTGAGATGCAGAGCAAAATTATTGTCCATAAATAAAGAACTAGATAAAATATAAAGCTTTCTATTCATCTCTGAAGTAGCTTATCAGCCTCACTTATCTTTACAATATCCATGAGGAAATATATAAATAATGATTTTTCTGGCAGAATTCTACTAATTGCTCTCCTCTGAGGTGTGTAATCTCTGCCCTCTATATGTATTTTGCATCTCTTTCTGTCCCAAACCATTATGTTGTCAGTGCACAGGGACACCAGTGATCCACTATAATTTATAGCAGTGAGAGCTGAAATAATCCCTGTCCTAAATTTTCCAATTTCACACATTGTAATGTAGTTTGTATGACAATTTAACTGAGAAACCACAGCTGAGAAGCAGGACCCATTCTTAAACACACATACAGAATGAGGTGCAACTTCAGTAAAGTGTCCTGAAGGAATTATAAACAAAGAATTTAATTGGAATAATTCTGCATATAAGTAATGCTCTCAGTTCAAATTTATATTTAGCAGAGAGTGAGGAAAATTATGTTTGAAATTATTTAGGAGGGTGGAACTGGTTTGTTAAAAACAAAAAGTCCTGCCTTCAGGTTGTGATAATAGCAAAAATGTCTCTGGGATTAAATTATAGTAAATGTAATAATAATTAATGAGTTTATTGTTTCATGTGCTGGATAGAAGCTTAAAGTACTTCAGGGGAATTGAGAATTTGTCCTCAAAACTAAATTTCATCATCAGAAAAAAAACAACAAAAAAAATAGACAATGAAAACAATCAACGTTGTCTTGATAGATTTCCATCTGGTGCATCATTGAAAATCTGAAACTAAGAATAGAAAATTCTAGTGCCAGCCCACTTTTCCACTTTTTTTTTCCCAGCACTTTTTCAATGAAAATGTGGTTTTAGCTTGATTGAAACATTTTTTACATTTTTTTTATTTGCTGGGTTGCGTTACATGAAAATAACAAACTAATTGGAAAACAATTTAAGAGCTGTTTTTACATTTCTTTATACTGTCAGAAGGCATGCTGATTATCAATTTCATTTAGTAAAAGAAAAAATCATTTAAAATAGAAAAAAGTATTTTATATTTACAAAGGAATTGTTTCACTTTCTTGATGTTCTTTAAAAAGTGTCATTTTTTTATTTGACTTGCTGGTTTTTGGTAAGTAACCTGAAAAACAATTATTCTCACAAGTCTAGTAAAAAAAAAGAAAAAGGGAAAATGGCTTTATTTATTTTTCTTTTTCTGACTGAATACAAGTAGCGCACACATAGTTAACATCAGGTTTGAGTTATATTATTCTCTAGAATCTTTCTTTTGCTTTTTAATAATTTAATAAACTGGTTTACAACATTTTTACGAAAGTGATAATGTGTCTTTAGAACAAACTTACCACTTTGAGGTTTGAAAGCTACATACACATGACAGATTCTATCTATTGTTTTCCTGGTTTGTAAAACACTAAGGTTATGACCATGATTTCTGCATAACAAGAATCATTACAAAGCAGTAATGACCCAATTCTTTTTTCCACCTTCTTCTCTCTCCAGGGCTACATCTATAATGATCCTATCAGGTACTATGTGATGCAAAACTCCAAAGAAAGAGCAACTCCTTTATCCCATGCATCAACATCCCATCAACAACATGTTGAAAGTCTCCATGGGAGGACAATCAACCAGCCTCTGCCAGACAAGTTCTCGCCACAGTCAGAATTGGGACTTGACCAAAAATCTCTGACGGCTGCACTGCACACGTACGTCACTCGAAACTTGTCAGCACAAAGCAATGATAAAAGTTCTCACAGCAGGACTAAAGGGTCTCGCATTTATGCTGATAAATTCTACTCTTCTCAAGTCAGTCCTTTTGATGGAACTTTTGCCAAAGGAAAAGCAGAAGATTTTAAAATGAAGAAGCTGTTCCAGCCAAGACCTGCGTCTGGAGTGCTGGAGCCAGCCCCTGAGATGATGAATCATAAATCTGCTTCCCAGGATGATCCAAAGGACCCTCTGAGTGTAGTGGATGGTAAAGTTGATATTTCTTTTAACTTACCTGAAGTTTCCTCATGTTTACTGAGCATTTTTTGGGGGTGGGGGGGGAAGAAGGAAGAAAAAAAAAAAAAAATAGACATTCTGATCTATCTCCTACTATTGGCATATTTATATCTACCATAATACAGTATTAATTTTCACCACTCTAACGACTCTTTCCCTGCAAACATCTACCCACATTCTTCAACCCACCTTCCATATGCATGCAGAAATATATGGCACTCTGTAAGATGTAGCATTTATGTAACTTGATATATTTTCAAAGCATTTTACAAACAACACATAGTAATGGGTAGATCTTTTCTATCAAATCTGGTTTTATGCATGCATCCCACATGATATTTAGGTAATATAGAAATGCCTAGATTTGTTCCGTTCCTCTATCTAACTAGAAATTCAGAAGCCATGGGTAAAATTCTAAGTTAGACACAGAAATTACCACTGAGATAAATTCTGGTGAGGAGATGAGTCTGTCAGTTATGAGGATATGTGGAAACAGAATAATACAAGAAGGTGGGATTTCATCTAGTTTTGGCTGGACATTCTATAACAAACAACCCATTTGCTGGATTTTCATCTTTTTTTTTTTTTTTTCCCTAGTGGTGTTTAACCATGACCAGATCCTGATTTCTTTGTACGTGATATTTTGACAAATATTTAAATGAAGGTAGAGTGTAACACCTCACAGGATGCTGTGATACACTTTTTAAGTGCTGTTTTGTAAGACAAGATGAGTCTTCAAATTATGGCTGGGGATCAGGTAGAATTCTCTCAGGTAGAATAACTCTCACTCAATTTATTATTTTTTTTTAATTAATCTATTGATGGTATTCCAGTGGTTCAGAATACCTGAAAAATGAAAGAACTGATTCTTAGCCATTGCCAAGCAGTTACATCTGTTACACTGTACTCAATACTATCCCAAAGGATTTTGGTCATATGTGAGAAGGTTCCTTCAAATCCCTTCTATGGTTCTTATCATCCATAAAGTTTCATGTTCTTTGATTCTTTTATTGTTTGTTATTTAAAAAAACCCAAAACAGAACGCACAGAAATGTCAGAAGTTGCAGCAGAGAAAAGATAATGCTTGCAATCTAAAGGATGCTTAGAAATGAAAGCGTTCTTAGTATGGTGCCCAAAGATAATAGGTTTCAAGAAATGAACTATAATGTAAAATCAAATCCAGGTGGCCCTGTAAGTCTCTTGCACAGGTTAGACAATTTTGTTGCTAGACTCAAAACAAACTAGGCACATGCTGGTTTCATTATTCTCCAGCTGTTCCACTTCACCTTCCCTGGTAAGAGCCAACTGGGAAAAAAATGCTTAACACTTAAAGGGAATAACATGTTTCACAATTCATTGGCTTGTGGGTTTACTTCACATACATAATGTGCCCTGTAGGAACTTCTTCCATTGCATTAACTTTTAAATGTTGCATAGACATAAAATTATGAATTGTTTGAGTAGCAAGTAATATAGTTTCATTTGTAATTTTGATCTACTTGATAGTCTTCCAAGGAAGAGGTGGGGACAGACCCCAGTGTATTCATTGTTTAAAATGCTGTCCATTGGAATGACATTGGGTTGGATTCAGATTTGCCACTGACTGCACCATCACTTTCTACTTTTAACCTTTCTCCAGTCCCTGTGGTGCTTCAGGATTTTTGCACGCTTGCAGTTTGTTTCTCTCTCACACTTTCTAAACCACAGAACTGTTCAAAATCTGGAAAGCGCGGGGTACAGTCACGTAAACTCAGTTCTCTGATGCATCTGGTACAGGATCAGACAAGGGAACCTGACTGGGAGAACAATCTAGAAGGTATTAAGTACATTAGCACTGAAAACTGCTGCAAAACAGTAGCAGGAACTTCACAGAATCACAGGATGTTTGGGGTTGTAAGGGATCTTGAAAGATCATCTAGTCTAACCCCCCTGCCAGAGCAGGATCACCTAGATTAGGTCACATGGGAACACATCTAGGTGGGCTTTGAATGTCTTCAGAGAAGGAGACTCCACAACCTCCCTGGGCAGCCTGTTCCAGTGCTCTGTCACCCTCACTGTGAAAAAGTTTCTCCTTACATTTCCATGGAACCTCCGATGTTCTAGCTTGCACCCTTGTCCTGTCATTGGATGTCACTGAGAAGAGCCTGGCTCCATCCTCCTGACACTCACCTTTTGCATATTTGTAAACATTAATGAGGTCACCCCTCAGTCTCCTCTTCTCCAAGCTAAAGAGACCCAGCTCCCTCAGCCTTTCCTCATAAGGGAGATGCTCCACTCCCTTAATCACCTTTGTGTCTCTGCACTGGACTCTCTCAAGCAGTTCCCTGTCCTTCTTGAACTGGGGGGCCCAGAACTGGACACAATATTCCAGATGTGGCCTCCCCAGTGCAGAGGTGGAGGAGAACCTCTCTCGACCTACTAACCACACCCCTTCTAATACACCCCAGGATGTCATTGGCCTTCCTGGCCACAAGGGACATTTCATAGAATCATAGAATAGTTTTGTCTGGAAGAGACCTTCAAGATCATCAAGTTCTGGCTCATGATCATCTGTGGTCCACCAGGACCCCCAGGTCCCTTTCCCCTATACTGTTTTCCAACAGGTCAGTCCCCAACCTATACTGGACCTGGGCTTGTTCTTTCCCTGATGGAAGACTCTACACTTGCCCTTGTTAACTTGCCAGTTAACAATCCACCTCACTATCCGATCATCCAGACCACACTTCCTCAGTTTAGCTGTGACGATGCTGTGGGCGATGGTGTCAAATGCTTCACTGAAATCAAGATAAACCACATCCTCTGCTCTACTGTTATCTACCTGCCTGCTTATATACGAAACAGGTGATGCACAGCACAATTGCTCACCACTCCCCAACTGATGCCCAGCCAGTTCCCAAGCAGCAGCCCCTGGGCAGCTTTCCCCCCAGTTTATATACTGGGGATGACATCATATGGTGTAGACTGTCCCTTTGGCCGGTTTGGGCCAGCTGGTCTGTGTCCCCCCCCAGCTTCTTGTGCCCCACAGCCTGCTCACTGGTGAGGTGGGGTGAGAAGCTTGAGTTAGTTTAGACTCTGCTGAGCAACAACTAAAACATTAGTGTGTTATCAACTAGATCCAAAACACAGCTCTCTAGTGGTTATTAGGACAACAATTTAAGTATCCCAACTGGAACCAGGATGCTGTGTAATAGCGGAATCGTTAAGTTGTCCTCTGGATCAGTTTAAAGTGTTTTGTTTTGTTTTTTCTGGTCTATCAATTTTGATGTATTAAATATTATGGAATACATCTCTCTGTTGCTTTGGAAAGGTCACGGAATTAGTAATTCAGATGTGGTTTTTTTTCAAAAAATAACAAACTTTTATGTTTAAAGAGCAAAGATATTTTCGTATGTCCTCTGTCATGCAAAGCTGTGCTCACCAATCCGTATGGTGCTCAGATGCTGAAAAGAGCTAATGAGGTCACTAGGGCGGTGGGTTAGAAGAAGACAGACATCCCCGTGTGTCTGGTAGGAAAGTTACTGCTGCCATACCATTTGGTTGCTGGGCAAGTTGACTTTGGCAGTTGTGTCAATGGAGTATGGACCATGATTTATATGCTGTGCAGTTGTTTTCCCTTACTCAGCTGCTACTGTTACCTAGTAGGGGGCTTCTACAGGCAAAGCTGATATTAAAAAATTACATCATCTAAGATATATGTGCTTTTACTGTCATCATGGTTCCAAGGGAGCTATGAAAGGCAACTTGCCTTCTTCAGTTCAGAAGCTGGAGCTAAGGGAGAAATCTGGTTTGTGGTGCAAGCCCTGTGAAACATGGCTGAGCATTGCCAATTTTATTTAGAAGGGCTCAGTGGGAGAGTATAAAGGCTGTGCCCAGGTACATGTATGTCTGAGTACATGTGCTGTTTAAGTGATGTGCCAGTGCAGTATCCATCTGCTTTTTGTCTTTCTCCAACAGTATTTTCTGACTTTAATAATTTTGTCATAATTTCCCTAAATTACCCAGAGAAGTTTGTAAATAGATGTGTTGATATTTATTTGTGTATCAACCTGATCCAATAATATGCAAATAGTATACAAACATGGACAAGTGCCATAACAAGTGGAAACATCCCTACGTAACATGGATGTGTATTAACATCATATCAGTAACCTCATGAAGTTAGCAAGACTCTTTATGTAGACCTCCATTTCACCAGGCTTTACAGATGTTTTGGTGACTGTTCCTTCTAGTATACTTGAAAACATGATCCTCATAATTACTGCCTTTGGTCCCGGACATTTTAAGTGACACTTGTAGTTGTTAACTAGAGGTAGCATATCATGCGTAAGTTTTACTCACATTGACACAAGTATTTAGGAGTTTGATGAACTCTGCCTGGGTAGCATTGACTAGGGAAGGAATAACAGCACTGGAGGAGCAGGAGGCTCCTCTGTAATGGGTTTGTTTAATGAACCAGGAAGATCTGCAGTGAGCCTCATATTACTATCTGGAGTAGGGCCTGTGGCTATTCATTTTCTCATGTGATTCCCCGCCTTCCCATTCCCCTATTTCCATTTTGTTTGAGATTGAGACTTCTTTGTTACTCACTATGAACCTGTGGAAGTGGACTGGAGAGATTAGACTTGTCTAAGATAATAGGTGCAGAGAAAAGTTAGTTTGGAAAGAATGGAATGGAAATGACAAGGCCATATTGACTGTGTTGCTGAGTACCTCAGTAGTTGGCCTTGACATCTGGTTGTGAAACAACCAAAATAAATAAAATTCTAGTAGTGCTATGCTAATATAGCTCATTTAATTGTATATGTTCTGAAATATAATTCTCTTTTAAGATTTGTCTTCAAATATTGATGTTTTAGTTTTGATTTTGAACGAACATATATTCTGTCTTGTCTTTGTTGACTTTATTAGCTGTGCTTCAGCAGTTTAGGATTTTCTCTCAGGTTGTGTTCAAATAGTTCCTAAACAGATACAAGGCTTCTGCAGTAATCTGGCAGTGCTGGTATTTCCTACAGCTTAATTTCCTGCATTGCCGCTATGTTTAACATATTCTCCAAGTGACCATCTTCCAGGTAGCTGTTGTTCTTCTTGAAAAAGTTTCTTGAACTTAGTTTGATCAAGTCTAGCGAAAACTGTTATTGCAGTTTGATTGAATTTGCTCTTGTAAATTACCTTCCTAAACAAAAGTACTTGGTCATTGTGTTGTTGCTATACTATTAAATTCATAACAGGGCTGGATACAATTCAAAGAAAGTGGAAAGTATGCAAAGTTTTCTGTGAAGTGTTACTCAGCTTCCCTCAAACTTCATACCTAATTTTGCTGCCTCCAGATATCTTGGCCCAGAGAGTTTGTCAAAAATCACAAGATTAAGTCCTTGACTCTTGTTACTGGACACTTGCTTTCCTGTACAAAGCACTCTGCTGTTTCAGTATTGTACCATATTGCTTGTTGGCTGCCACAGTTTGAAGCAGCATTATGGATTAACCTATCTTTTTCATTTGTAGTTGCGCTTAAAGTGTGTTAAAACTGTGCTTTTTAAAGCAGATTTCAAAAGTTCACCACATACAATCTCGGCTGAATTTTAGAATTTAACAATATTTTTATAGTTGCTTATTGGAAAGATGTATCCCTTTAACCTGTAAAAGAAAGTACATCAAAGAATCAGCTTCCCCATGTGTCAAAACCCTCTTTGAATCACAGTAAACCTACTATTTAAGCTGCTTAAGTTATCTTGGTTTATATTGACTAATTAGTTTAGGGAAAATGGTATTAGGTGGTGAATCCTGTGTCAAGTTGGAGGAGATTAATCTCTGCCTTGAGGTGGTATTGAGAAGCTGATGGTCAGCTCTAAGCTCTTCAACTAAGACTTTGGGGTCCAAAAAACGACTGGTGTCCAAAGTCTTGCCTTCTTTTTCCTAGTGAGACATAATCCTTAATTCTTGTCTCCCTGCAAAATCACAGATATTCTGTGGGCTCTTCTCTGGAGAGGAAGAGTCTCTAACTACTTCTTCCTCCTTTGTTGTGAAAAGCAAAACCATCTCTTTAGACACTTTTCCAGTAGTGTTTTCCCCTTTGCACACCTACTTTTAAATTCACTTTTGTGTAAGCGTGAAAGCTGACAGCATAGTCCCAAAGTCTTGTCTGCAGAGGATGATGAACCATAGGGCTTAACAGGGAGACTGTTACTGTCAGAAAAAAAGCTTGGATGTTGCCTTCAAATTGCTTATATATAAATTCACATATTCAACAGATTTAAAAGCAGTCCATATCTTCCTCTTGTTACACAATACTACCTATATGAAAGAGTTGTCTTGCTTGCATGCATATGCATGCGTATGCTAAATTCCTCGTCAACATGAATAAGCAGAACAGAGTCATGATTGAAAATGGTTTTGGTATGCTACAGTAAGCCCTACATTTAGTGCCTCTTACTTTAAGGGACATTAGGCTGAGTTTTGTAGAATTAATACAGAACGGTACTGAAGGATATATGCAGTGTGCACAATCAGAAAAGTACCTTCCCTGAAGAGCTGTTATGCTGCATCATATAATTTACCTTTAATACCCATTGTTCTTGAATGTCCTCATCTTCAAAACTTTTTTCATATCAAGATTGTTTTGTTGGTTTGGTTATGTTTTTCCCCTAAATATAAGTCCATTTGCTTTTCCTGGCCTGGAATGTTATCTTAACATTTCTTGCCTTGATGTGACTAGTAAATCATGCATAGATGAGAAACCAAAACAATAAAGTTTAATTTAGACAAAATACATGTTTTCCAAAGGAAATCAATGCAGTTTAGAGGTTGGTCCATTATATATCCACACATGGATTTATCCATATCCTCATCTAATTAAAGAGGAGCTTTTTGATTGAAAGGCAAAATATCTGATTCTTTTTTTTTTTTTTTCCCCAGAACTTTATAAACCTATTTACCTTGCAAAAAGAAAAGAACCCATAAAACCTGATCTCTAATAAACAGTAGTGTTTTCTGGGCTTAGCGAGACTAAAAAAATGTTAAGCTACCTTAACACTTCTCTTCAGTATTTTGAGTCACTTCAGAATAAGAAACAATGCTCTTCTTGTAAAGAAAAAGTGATAATTTTATACCCCTCTCTCTAGGACAACTTGCTGGGTTGTCGTGACATACATCCCCTAGTGCCTGACACAGACTCACCTAGTCATAAACTGTATCACACATTTATAATACTGTATTTTCTGTAAATATGGCAGCATGAATGTGTATGCACTCTTTTGGAAACTAGATGCTCTCCATGAAGGAAAAGTTATCTTTTAGGAAAAATGAAAGTTACTTACTGATACAAGGACATGTGCTTCACGTATGCAGCTAAACCTTGTACTTATGTTGTTTTGTGATCCAGAGACGCTTATTAAAGATGTATTGAAGGACCTAGAGAAGCATGAAGTGAATGTGGAGAATCTCAGCTCAACAGAACTGGATGAGATTGCTGATACTATTGCCAATGCAATTCAAGCCTTTGGCATTCAGGAAGAAACAGAAGAGGGTGCTGGAAAAACTAAAGACAAAACAGAAGCACAAATGAAGAAAGGAGATGCTCAAGGAAGGGCAGAGGTTCAGAGTGAATTAATGGAAAACAGTGTTACTATACCAGGTATTAATTAGAAGAATTATGTACAGCAAAAGATAGCTACTCTGATTTTCCTTTCTTTTTTTTCACATTAGCTCTAGCCTTTTTAAAATCAGTTTTAAAGAAGACAGGAGTGAAAGTTGCTGTATTTTTCCCTGGAGACTGCAGAATTTTACCTTTGTTGTTTTCTTTTTACAGAAGGTACTTTATTTACCAAAAATGCATCTGTTTGTGAAGCCTTGGTCTTCAAGCTTCACAAACAAGATAAACCTACACACCCAATTATATTGTAATACAAATTGCTTTATGCTGTGTCATCTAAATTCCATTTCTTGAAAATAAGAAGTTTAAGCAAAATGATAATGAAAAATTACTGTATTCCAAAAATGTATTTTAAAATATGTGGGAAATAAATTATTTTTTACAGATGATCATTCTTTAATGTACCACAATTACTTGCAGAAGAAAATCTTAGGTACAAGTAGAAAGCTACTCTTTAGTTTTCTGCTTGGGAAATTAAAGAATTATTGTCATTTTCTTTTGTCTGTAAACATATTTTGCTGGTAATGCAGATTCAGGAGCTACAGTGATTGCCATTAATGTCCACAGTGGGACATAAGTTACCACTCACCCATTTTCTGTTTTAGGAATTTTATGATTTTTCAGGCATCCAAACCATATGCAGTAAGTCATAAAGTGATTTTAAATTACTGTCTTTTTTCATGGTGATATACTGAAATCCATAGTAGTTAGGGATATTTTGGTTATTTTAATTGCCAATTCTTTTTGTAGATTAAAATCAGAAGACCTAAGAGTTTGTCCTGAATCATGCTGGGAGAGATGAATAAGACTCAGTTTATAAGACCCAAAAGCCAGCATTATTTGACTGAGGTTAATGATGTGACTGCATATCATCACTGTAGTTAAACTGTAACATGGTTTTGGTAGATGATGTCTATTGAAATAAGTCATCTTCTTCCACCAAAACATGTATGAGGGATATATATGTTTCCTTTTTCTTTAATATAAATGTCCTTTCAGTTAGCTCGAGCCATTTTATTGTTTTCTTAGATGTTGATAAACTGGTATGAAGATTGGACACTTAATTAGCAAAATAACACTATTACATTGACTCTTGAAGTACTCTGTCTATTGATCTTGCATTAATTTGCTATCGAAGTGGGGTTAAAATAGCAGTACTGAATTATGCAGTGCTCTTTACTATGCCCTTTCAACTTTGATGTCTTAATGTTTAAATTGCATGAAAAGACCATCACTACAAAGCAGACTTTAAGTGGTGTTTGTTTCATATATGATTTTTCCCTTCATAACTATGTATTCATGTTTTTCATATCTTAACAGACAATGGAATGCGTGAAGCCAGTATGAGAACTGAAAAAGAGGTAGAGTACCAGTATTTTAACAAAACAAGTATTCCGTCTCCAAATATCAGTTTCATTTTATATGCAGTGAAGGTCAAAACCACACTTCTGAAATCTGAGTTGGTTTGTGTCTCGTGGATATAATTCATAATCACAGCATAGGCATATTGTTGTTGATGTGTTGAAATACTAAATGAACGTTTATTTAAACCTTAACCAAAATGAGTTTTACAGTTAAAAAAACCCAAATCAAGTTTAGTTTTGCCTTTTTTTCATTCATAAATAGACAGAATTCATAACAGATCCCAAAGTTCAGACAAATTCAGTCTTTTCCTCAGATTAGTAACTTTTGATTGAGGTATTCTTGAAAACACCCTTCTTTCACCTGTCCTTTGGCTTTTTGTTCTGGGGAATGTAGGCATCCTTGCTAAGATAATGTCTCTGGTTTTCAGGAGCAGATGACTAAATTTACTCTCTGTGAGGGTATATGTTTGTGGGAGGGTTCAAAGTCCCTACTCCTTTTGTTGCATCTGTCATTCTTCACTTCTTCACTTTACTATTAACTCAAATATCCTTGAGTATCAGAGGTATTTCAGAAGCTCTAGGCCATAAATCTCGTATCCTAGGTGATAAAACCAAATTTTGGGTTTTAATCTGGACTACTTTTGCAATATTCCTCATGAGCTTTGAATCATATCCTATAGACTTTTGTCCAGTATTCAACAATTTTGTAGGTATTTTCAAATTTCAATTATTTTTAAAAACTGCCATGAAACTTCTCCTACTATGTGCTCTATCAAAAGCTAACACTGCAAGACTCAAAAATGGGCAAACCCTCTTGTATTCACAGTAAAATCTCTTTAGTAGCTGCCCTTCTACCAAGCAAGGAAAACACACAAGTGGACAATGAGTCAGGAGCTTTAAGCACTCACATGAAATTCTTGAAGGAATGAAGTGCTGCTTTCACAATAGATTTACAGAGGATCTTACATATAGATTTCATAGTGACAGTTTGAATAGGGATGTGATAGAAAAGAATATATTGTGACACAGAGCACAAAGTGCCCATTAGCCATCATTTCCTCCCAGATGCTTGGCTGCAATAAATTTGTATAATGAAACTAGCTAACAAATTGTTGCAGGCATGTATTTTGACTTTTGCTCATTTGCTTTTTGTTTCAGTATTTTAGAAAGCTTAGTGGATCACTCAAGTTTGTCACAATTTCTAGAGATGAATAAGTGAAATATAGTTCATCACGTAGTATCTGTTCTCTTTCCTGTGTTCCCTTACCTGTGAGACCCAAGGGGTATGCATGTTTCCAGTCCCAATATTTAGGCATATTGATGAATATTTCCATCATTTCTCCTTGTCTTTAGCTTATTTGGTAGGAAAGTTTTATTCTCATCAATAGTTAAACACACAGACATGTGGAAATGAACACCATGAAAATACTATCAACATTTTCCTCCAGCTGTTCATGACAGAGAAAAGGCTATCTAGATTCTGTGATGTTTGAAGAAGAAAGTAACTGTCAGCTACAGAATTTCTTTGCCCTTATTAAAACTATCAAAATATGTAGTGTCATAATTTAATGCTCTGTTATTATTACTGAATAAACATTATGTTCTTACATAGTCTAGCAGTGTATAGCAATTAGGAAGATGAAATTGTGACATTTATATGAATAGTCTCTATTATAACAATAAGAGTTTGAAAGTTTATATCCAAGTTTGGTTCAGCATAGCATTCCTGTGTTTCATTTAAAAAAAAAAAAAAATATTCTTTTCATACAGGAGAACACTGCAAAATTAGTTAACATCTTGGATAAAAATACATTACCTGAAAATATGCCTGAAGACCTTATACTTGAAGAATCTACTAAGACAGAAACCAAGAAATCTGAAGACACTGACTCTTCTTCCTCAGAAGAAATTAATACTGGTGTGGAGAATGTAAAAAGTGAGACTTTCTCAAGGGAGCTGACAGCTTCAGAGAACAGTGAATCTGACTCCAGAGACCCAAGTGAGACTCGCTACTGGATTAAGAACACTTTAATGAAGGATGGAAACGCCTATCAAGAGCCGCAGAAAAATACGGGACAAGGCTTACAACTTGAAGTGAAATCTACTGAGGAGAAAGAATATGGCTATATTGTGACAGTGAAAGAGTAAGTATAGCACCCAATCTGAATGGCATTTTTAACTGGAAAAAAGCTAAATTCATTGCACCTAATGAAATAGGAATGTACAAGAGGAAAATGCCACAGGCCTGATTTTTAATACATCTGAAACTGTTTGGAACCTGTTCAGTACTTTCATGACAATACAAGAAAACAGTTCCATTTTCTTACGGTTGCCTTTCCTCCAATGCAGAAGATATTTAGTTTGTAGGTCTTTTGCTTAGACCTCTCTCTATCTTCTCATGTTCCAGTGACCTTGCAATATGTCAGTAAGTGTGCTCATGGTTAGGATGTGGGCTTTAAATATTTGACTTGAAAGTAGCCTAAATATCAACGCCTGAGTCATTCTTTCAAAAAATGACACACAATAATAAAGCGCAATATTTTCTCTGTTGTTTCATTTTGATCTTAAAATAACACGTATAGGAATCCAAACATCACATATGCAGCCAGTTTAGAAAGAAAGACCTAATGATTTCAGGTCATGTCACTAATGAATTTGACATTTAATACTATGTTTTCAAAGGACACCTTTCCCTCCCCAGTGATACACAGTTTATTACAGGAACATTTGGGAGTTTAGAACAATGTGGGCACTTTTACATCCTTTCCTCCCTGTGAGAACAACATTGTATTTGGTTAGTGATCCTGACTCATCTTCTGTGAGAAATTAGGAATTTCAAGGATGGGCTTACAAATTTCTGCCCATCATTACATAGCAACAGAGAAACTTCTGTAGCATGAACTGATTCTTTACACTGTCTCAAACTTATTAATGGGATTGAAGACAATAGGATTGTGGAGGATTCTTGTTTTTACCGAACTGTGGTGCTTTGAAATGCATGTGGCTGGGTATCAGAGACAACTTCTTGTTCACCTTCTCCCAGGGGCTACACTTCAGAAAGAAGGGATCATGAAAAAAGGATATCATTTGTGGGGAAGAGATTTCATACAGTGCATGAGGGACAGGCAGAAGAGAGGAGTGAAAGCTGAGGCTCCGCAGCCTGCAAACATCAGACAGACAGAGACAGGCAGAGACTTCTCAGAAAGTGGGGAAAAATCACCCGCTCCTCAGAGATAATGGGAGGAATAAGGACTTAGAGGTTACCCTGCAGAAAATAAAAATTACTTATTTACTGGAATGAGAGATGCTGAAGGAAAAGGCTCACCTTATGAGGACGCAGTGGGAATGAGAATTGTGATAACAGATCTGTACGTTGCTATCATGTCCAAACCTGAGTTCCATTTTTAGCATTTTAGTATTAAACTGTATTCACTTTCTAAAGAAATCCAGCTATAGAGTTTAGGAAAGTTATTTGGGCAGTTTTGGAGTACTTGCTTTAAGGAAAGTCCTGAGTGATTTGAGGTCCTCATACTCCTGTTAACTTGCCTGTGTGTCAATAACCACTGCTAATCATTATTTAATGACCAAGTTCTTTGGATTTAATTAACCAGTTTTAAACTTCTTTTGCAATTACACTTCTCAGTTGTTTTCCTCTGTTAATTTTCATTGACTGGTTTCTGTAGCAGGCTCAGTATTTTCAAGAAACTGCTGCAGGAGAAAGCCAGTTAGAGTATTCTTACAGTTTTTTGTCTAGGTTGTATCTTAGTCCTTCAGGTAGGATACATTTCTATTTGTTTTTTGCCAAGGGGGCACTCAGGAGTCTCCTTCTGTCTTTTTGAAACCGGTCTACCAGAAATTGATGGGATGCCTTAGTTTAACCACACCTCTTGTTTTCTGCCTATGGATGCTACATGAAGCACTAGAAGCTAATTTTTCCCCAGCTCAGTGCTACTGCCTTCAGGCCTTTTAACTTGCATCAGTCTGGAAGGAGCCTTTATATTCAACAGTATCGTAATGACACTGTTTCCCTTGACCATCCAGACTTATTTGCCTCATAAATTCTCTAAAAGCTTAGAGCTTTCACAGCTTTATGTAACAGGAGATGTTCTGACTTTCAGTCTTCATAGCATGTAGATTCTTCACTGAGTCATCTTATCTGATTTTCTTCCTAGCTAGTCCCCCGCTGATGGGTTTTTCTTGAATTATGTGTATTATTATTTAATGAAACTTGCTGAAGAAGATCGTTTGTCCAAAGGTTCTTGGTCCTAGAGGACTCCATATATGCAAATGTAATTTAGCATAGATCTGTTTAGCTTCTTTACCATTTTGAATACCAGAAAGATAAAAAGTACTTTTCTTACATAATAGATCATTAGAATTTTACTATCTTTTGGGAAAGATGTTTTTAGACAAACATTGGGATGTTGTTATAAATGCTCAGAAATTATGAGAAAAAATTTGCATGAGTTAGATAAAACTAACTCAAATTGTTTGAATTCAAAAACATGTTTATCAAAATAATTTTAGTTTTTAATGGTAACCCAGTCAGTATGCAAAACACATTATTTCTATTCAGAAAACTTAGCTGGTAACTTCTCACTACATTCTTAGCACTTTGAGTACAGTTAGATGTCATCTCTGAAGTCACTCTAGAGATAAAGAGAATAAGTTTTCATGCTTTTTTTTTTACCCAGTTCTTAATCTAGAATGAGTTAATAATCAAAGAAAATTGATGTATTGAGTTGAATTAAAGAAAAACTCCTTCTATAGAAGGATTATGTCGCATTTGATCTGCAGCAAACAGATTTTGGGTTCTTAGCCAGTGACTTACAACTCTTCAGTGATTTGGCCATTGTCAGCATTTCAACTCCAAAATATGCTAGTTTTATTTTTGCTGTTGCTGCTGTTGAGTGGTCTATCTGGAAAGTAAGAGTAAAATGAAAACCCATATTTTGCAAAGAAGAATTTATATATTCTGGAATTTTATCAAAATTTTCAGGAAATTCCGTGTGCCAAAAGTGGACTTGTCCACTCTGCAGGAAAAGTGAAATACTTACTAAGACATTTTAGGGATCTGTGATGTAGCAGTATTTACCACAACCATTTCTTTAATACATAAAGTGACCTTAGAGAGCAGTTTGTCCAAGGTAGCTGAGAGTTTCAGTAAGGACTTCTTTTCATCAATGTTGCTGCAACTGTATTGTATTCTTGGGGGAGAGAGCAAAGATAAAGAGACATTTGTTAATTATCCCTGAGCAGAAGAGAAATTTTCATGTTAGGGAACACTTCTTCCATAAAATTCCGATATGATTAAGTTTTTTGTGCCAAAAAATCTTACTGTTTGCATTAAATAAATAGTATTAATAACCAGCTTAGGTGTATGCTATGCATCTATATATAACTGGGCATACATGTTATATGTGAACAGTGAAGTTAAGGGTCTGGCACTATTCCTAAACAGATTTTTAATTACTCCAGGTTGAGAAGTGATTGTAGTCTACAAATACTCAGGAATCTGATTTCACAACTGATCTGTATCATGTTACAGTGGGACTTGATGATTTTGAAGATCTTTTCCAACCTAAATGTTTCTATGATTCTATGTTTATGTCTTGTGTTTAGATCTTTATAGAGTTTTTTTTTAAATAGAGGGGAAGATGATGCTAAAGTTAGGCATGAAATAAATATTTCTAACAACCTAAGTGTTAGGCAAATTCCTATGTGAAGTATCTTTATTGCGGCAATTAGTACATTTAAGACTATAAACCTGAAAATAAGATTTAGGTGATATTTTTTTAGTCCAGTTTTAACTTGTGTACACAAAATCAAATGCCAAAATATAACATGAGATACTAATTTACTTTACAATTCCACATCTGTGTATGGATTTCTTCTTCCTCCATAAGGCAATAGGTTCAAATCCATCAATTTTTTTATTGGCCGTTATTTTTTTTGAGCAGCAAAGCTTTGTTTTTACAGCTGAAAGGGTGGTCTTTTGTTGAGAAAGGGACGTAGTCCAACATATTTGTACACTGGGGATAATAGCTTGAGTTCTTTTCACCTTCTGATCTGAAAATGGAACTGAAAAGATTATACTCGGTCGTATAGTTGACAGATGTCAGGGGTGATCCATTCACTATTAGATTCTCAGGCTTCCATGGCTTTGCAAGTGTGATCCAAGGAGATATTAAGACTGCTTCAGTGAACTAAGACGCCAGCTTTTAATTGTGCCACAAAGCAAGGATAAACATTTCCATGTAATACATGAAGAAAAGATTTGTGATAGTTTAAAGACTTGTCAAAACGACAGTCTGATTGTCGATGGCAAGAACAATAGGTTGCTCCTGCTGTGTTTGTCAAGTGACCTTTCAGATGGTTGGAGCAGTGCAATCCATACCAATCCATAATATCCATCAGTGCTAAGCTTCGGAATGAATTGACAGTTTCAGTGTAGAAAATTGTCCAGCAAATCCTCCACTGTGCTGCTTCAGCACTTTATTATTCTGAGAAACCAATCAAATTGAGTGATACACTTTGTTTACTCTTTCTCCTTCAAAAAATTGGTGTTCTACTGCTGTAGGATTTCTGTGAAAGAGGTTTGTTCCTGTCTCGATGTAACTGCTTTGAACAGTTTCTACTAATTTTAGCTCTGAACTTCTGAAGTAACCTTATAAAACAAAGTTGTCTAAAGGATGTTATTTTCATGTGTATGCTGCTTTGGCTGTAGTTACAAATACCTTTCCATTATAGTGGGGATACATCAATGTGAGCTGTCAAATCAGAGAAGTCTCTGCCTTTGGACAAAACCACTCTTCCTACTTTCTGAAATTCTAGTTCTTCAATATGGAAAACTTTTTCGGGGGATTGGAAAACAAAGCCAAAATTCCCATTTGTCTGGCAGGATATGCTCTAAGCTGAGGGCCAAGAACCCAGAATCAAAACATTTAAATAATGTTTATCTTCCTGAGTCTCTCATGAGGAAACCCAAAGCCTGACTTCCCAGAACATGTAGTTCTTACTATCTCCAGTAAAACTAAATGCAAACTGCCACAAGCTCAGCAGTTTAAATAGGCAAGCTGGTGTGCAATTTCTTAAACGTGAGATTGAGTAGTTACACTTAAATGCACAAAAAACCCACAAAAAACAAAACAAAAAAAAAATCTGATTTAAAAGTTCATCTCTTTTCACTGCTTATCACAGTCTTTTGAGCTTCAAAATCAAGTCATGCTGGTCTGAAGTCATGCTTGGACCCCCAATTCAAAGGTACCTCTCCTGTTTTGTATTTTATCAAAATGCCTGTGCTTGAAGTTTTTCATATAAATACAAGATCACAGACAGCTCATGGCAGCTTTGTTAGCTTGTGAGACAGCTTCTGGCATTGTTGTATTAGTTAATTCTTGGATTTTTCATGTTTTGTCATATGTTAACTCTCAATTCCAGACTGTCGATGTAAAATTATATAGTCTGTAAATCTGTTCACAACATGGTGACTTAATTGGATCATACGTGCATTTCTATGCTTTTAATTTGAGGTAGCTGGTATTCTGCTCAGATGCTGTGAAAAAGCTGAAAATGTGTCTTGTGTTCATAGTATAAAATTGCTATGGAATATGATTAGCCTGACCCATTTTACATGCTGAAGGGTTAATTCAATTCCAAATGTTTGATATTATTTCTCCACCTTTACAAAGGTGATAAATGATAATGTTTTGCATATAATGATTACTTTCCTCAGGGTGGTGTTCAGGTTAGGACCCTGAAGCTGAGTTGTACAGAACTCTTTGTTTGTTCCCCAAGTTTTCTTTTTTTCTAGGCAAGTCATTAAAACATTGTATTCTTATGATCTTCATTATTTGTTTCCCCTACCAGGTTAAAATATTTAGAACATTTTAATTGCATTTAAAAATTAAATTTAAAATAAATAGCAGAAAATTAATCACAGTATCTATAGCAGTGAAAAGGCGCTGGTAGGTTTTATTGCTCTTTGTTACTGGAAGGTCTTGATGTTTCTTAGAAGCTGAGCTTTAGTATTCCATAAGGCTTTTCAGCTCTTTTTTAGAAAGTAGTAACAAAATGTTCTTGTCCTTTCATACATATATACAAACAGAAACACTGATTTGACCTTCTCTGAATACCTCAATGTCCTTTTTGAAGTTGTTATTCTACCTGCAAGTTCACTTTATCAAGGGAAAAAGATTTATGCATATTCTTTACTTAACTTCTACAGCTAACTTTAAAAAATAAAAGGAATTATAAATATACATAAAATAGAAAAGCTTCTTCTACTCAAGTCTGTTAAAATCATCAAGGGACAGCCCTGCTCACATTAAAAATGTAAAATTTTTATCCCTCACTTTGTCACTTTTCCTAGCAGTTTCTACTCTTGTAGAAGTAAGTTCCATAAATGTCCAATGATTTTAAAGCGAAAAGTTTTGCTTCTGATAACATAGCTTGACCCCTACCTAAATACAGGTGAAAAATATTTGCCTATGAATTTTTCCAGTAGAGACAATTCTGTCATTGTGTCTCAGCACCATAACTGGTAGAGAGACATAAATCTAGAATCTTCCTTGGCTAACTCTTCATGTGTAATTATTCATACTGCCTAGAGTTTTCTAGACATAAAATAATTTGTTTTCCTCTTTAATCCTCCAGTTCCCTTGTGATACTTAGAAAGTGACAGAGATCATATCCCCCACGTTACTGCTTCGCTGCCTTAATTCTGATATTATATATTCCCATAGGAAAATGATGCTTCATGCTTCTTATTCACGCACAAGAAAATAACAGAAAAAAAACAGTAGTTAGTGTAGCTTTGCCATAGAGAACAATAAATACTGCTGTTGATTTCTAATAGGAAAGTTCACCTTTGAATATTTTGAATTTTTTCTTATCTGTTGTATGTGCAGAGATAGTCTGCTCTACTTCTATTGCCCTTCGCTTCCAAGACCTGTTGAAATACATTATCCTGGTAGGTGAGTCTCACCTGCTTATGTAAATGACTTTACAAGAGAAGAGTTCTTCCAAAGATCCATCTTTCTCTCTTCTTAGGGCTTCACTTCCCCAAATGTTTTCCTCTGATTTCTACTGGGACCACCTCTGCATTTTTACCTCTAGAGGAATATCCAGAGCTAAATTCTGAAATTATGTCGGTGGTGACCAGGTGATCTGTCACACTAGAAACAGTAATGGCAAGGAATCACTCTGGTCCTTTGAGTTGATGAAGGGCAATGGGTAATTGTAGTCCCCAGTAGTGCCACAAGGACTAGCTCACATTTGTATCTCTCTGCTTAGCTGAACAGATATGTCTGTTGGTGTAGTTTCTCATAACAGACATTCCCAGACACTCCCATTTCTGTCTTTCCATGCCTTCAGTGCCATGTTAGCTCCCTGTGTTTTGGTCTCGCATGCTGGCTCTTTTGGGAAAACAGCTGGAGCAGTTACTCCACAACCTCCCTGTGAGCAGGTTTGGATTACTCTAGGCTATAGCCCTTTAATCGGTGAGATGGCACATTACATATCCCTGAACTAGGAATAGAGTTGGGAGCTGTGCTTTATTTTTATAAACAGTGGTAGTCATTTAAACCCTGAGATGCTCCAATATCTCACAATACCATATGGTCAATACTTTTAGTATATCACTGTAGTTTTTGTGTATAAAAGAGTAGTGAATTTTAAGCTTTTGAGATGAGTGAGAAGAAGAAAGCCAAAGATCAGGATTCCTGGAAATGCAGCAAACTGAATAATCACGCAGTCTATTATCTACCAGTAATTTTTCATCATTTCTGTTATGCTCAATCGTGTGAAACTCAGAGGTAAAAATGCATTTTTTTTTACTCCTGAAAACAATGCATTTAATTTTAACTCCTGTTTTTTTTTCTTTTGTGTTTTTTAACTCAAATAATGTGTACACAATGTAAACACCCAACCACTAAAAATTATAATGAAGTAATTTTACTCTCACTTTAAATCATTTTTGTTTCATGAAAATGAAGCTTCATAAGGAGAAAATCAAGACTACTAATTCAAAACACAGAGAATAAAACAGAACAGAGAAAATATTTTCATTATTCTTTCAAGTAGATATTCTGGCTTTCCACTGGCATGTATTTGTAGAAGGTATAGCACAATTTCTTAATAGTGTGGGGAATGATTTTTGTGAAAAATTCAGTTTTAGACTCTTTAAAGCTTCAATCTCTTACAGAAATTTTTGTTGTTCTTTAACTTCTTTCTTTCAACACTAGGTTGTAGGATATTCTTTGTAATTCTTAATTTGAACCACTTGCATTATGCATTGGTCTGGACGTTGAAGGAAGAGGGAAGATAGGAAGGAAGGGAAAGAATGAAAACTTGGAAATGCATTAAAATGCCTATCATTGGTTGTCCTCAACCTTATTTATTAATTACTTATATGAAGGAGTAATTTGATATGAAAGATAAATTTTATATTTTCAAGGATTTTTTTACATCAGAGATTCAGGTTTCATGACAAGTGGACTCCAGCACTGTTTCTAACATTCAGCTTAAGATACATTAGGGAGTACTTTGATGGGGCCCATTTTGGCCTGAGAAAGGAGGACATCACAATTATGGCACAGATTATTGCCATTATTTCCATGCTTCTGCTAGCAACAAAGCAACTGTATGAATTTGTTGCTATTAACACAGTGGGAGGTAGCACATGTTTGAAGTAAAGCAAGTACAGGCTGGCACAGTGTCACACTTCCATTAGAGCTCTAGAGAGTTGATCCTTCTTGACTTCTCTATCACTCTCATGTTTCCATGATGCTGTTATCTCTTCTGACCTTCATAGCCTGGCCACTGCCATTGATTTTTACCGAGTGTCATCTGGGTTACAAATTGGTCTGGACTTGAATCTGTCTGTATAAAGATGTTTAAATTCACACTTACTGTTGGTGGGAAAGAGGGGAAAAAATACAGAAAGTGGGAATTTGCTGAGCTGTCAAAACAGAAGTAAGCTTAAAAAGGTTTTATGGCTAATAAAGCCTTTGAGGAAACAAGCATAGAAAAACGAAACTGCAGCCCAATGCAATAAAATTGCAGTGGCCTTAAAGTGATTATGATAACAGTGCTGTGAAGTCAGGCAGCTTTCAAACAATCCCATGAGTAGCTCTGTGCTCAGAAGTTATTTGCTTGCTTTCATGAATCCTGAATAAACGTGAACCATTTACAAAATTAATCATTATTTAACTAAATTTAAGGTACAGACCCTATTCAAACCAAATGAAATTCATTTACTGCTGAAATGTATTACTTTTCTAAGTCTTTGTTGAGAATGCGTGCTTCAAGATGTATGAAACTATACTGAAACACAGACAAAAGACACAAAACTCAGACTCACATGAGGCAGGCTGTTGTAATGCCATGGACTTGGAGCGTCAGTGCCCAGGAGTTTCATTATAGATTATCGGATGAGTTACTCTCAGGGGCACTTCCACACAAGAGAAATAAATACAATTTTGCTGTCTAAATGTTTTTTTTAGTCTTGCTAGGCTCAGAAAGAATGGCAACACTATATATTACTTTGATGTTAAAACGTTCCCAGTAGTCCTTGTTATGCCACTTAGCTCCTCTGTGACCTGGAGCAAATCACTCTAATGTCTCAGTTTCTTCTCTGTTGTATGGCTAACATGTATTTCTTGTGATGAGTGAGGCTTCTTTTGTGTCTAGAAAAAGAGAAATAGGAGTGGAAGAAGGCTGGATTCAGTAGCATTCTACTGGTGGTTTCCAACCTGATGAGAATGGGAGAATGATGTCATTGTGTTGTGTGCTTCCTAGGGTAGCAGGAGCACTCAGTCCTTCTATGGGGCACATGTAGACACCATACACCCTTTATTACTTCCTCAGGCAAATGTGTCATCTTTCCTCTAGATTGTGTGGCATGTGGTTCAGGGGCCAGCCAGGTTTGGTAAATGACCTTTCAGGTCAGAGAACTTCTTGGTGTTGGTGTGCTAGAAAGTGCCAAGAAACCAGTTCCCTTATCTCCAGTCAGGAGATAGGACTCAGTGGGAAGAGGGGTATGAAAATCTCTTGAGGACCTTGATAAAGCTACATCTGTTTCTTGTGATGGCATCAGCAGCTCTTCCATAGTTCAGTTACTACTGAAAATTGCACCCAAAGAGGTTCGCATCCTTCTGTTTCATCCTTCAGCAACTGAGTTTCCCATTAGATTGCTTGTTAAAATATTTACTAATCTTAGAAGGAACAAAAAAAAAGGAGAGAAAAGGGGGATAAAAAATAAATTGTGTACTTAAAATAAAAGCTTTCTTAGTACTGTTTTCAGCTTCTCTGAGCTGGAAAAGTGTTGTGATCACAAACTCAGCCCACATTAATGATAAACTACTATTCACATCTTAAGTCTTGGTTATTTATATCTGAAGCCCACTGAGCCTTGGCCTCCAGGAGGCAGTGCCAAGGACCCTCTCTTCTCCTTCACGGCAGCACCACACATGAAAGACCTTCAGAGGCAAAGCACCTTCTGGTGAGATACATCAGAATCTCCTGGGAGAAAAGCTGCTGCTGCAGCAAAGTCACAAGTTGTACCTACCCTTCAAATCAACAGGAGCTAAATGGGATGCTCTTCATATCAACTTTAAGGAAAGTGAGTCAAAGAGCAAGGGCCAGGGTATCACTGTGGATTAAGAACTGATTATGAGATAGGAAAGATGCATCATGAACTGCTGCTTCTCAGCGTGTAGAGAGATTAGGGGTACCCCATGGGCAAATTGTCTCTGTTAGGAAGAACTATGGAGGATTTAGAAAAATTCCAGATGGCTTTAAATACATTGAGGGATTAAGGAGCACAATGGTAGATGAAATTCAGCTGGAATAAGTGTGACAGAATAATAGACATTAACAAAAATAGTCATTTCTGGGAGGAAAAAAAAAGTGTTATTAAAACTCTTCATAGTCTGGGCTCTGAGGCTATGGAAAATTTTGAAGTAAAGATTTGTTGTGTTAAGATACATGAATCCTGCTCATGGTGTGGTGACAAGTATTTTCAGACTTGAAAATTAAAAACAAGGCATGGAAATTCTAAAGTCAGTGGCCCATTTCCCTGCTGTATATTTTCTAAAACAGAAATAATACATATCACTGAGGTCAAGAGTTCAGCAGGAGATTTTTAAAAAAGAGAGATTTTTATAAGTAATGAGCATATACATAATCACATTAACTAATTTTTGTAGAATTATACTATAATCTTATTTATTTTCAGAAGGAATAGTCTTGCTGCAGGGTATAAGGCAAGAAGGACTGATTTTGGATCTCTGTCTGTTCCTTGCCCAGACAACAGCGCACATGGAAATAGTGTCTGGCTTAGATGAAAATCCCAGCCTGGAAACACGAGGCTCATGTGTTTCATGAGGTTCATGTAAGGATAAAATGGCACTATTCTTGTGTCTGACCACTGGGGTCAGATACTGAATCAGTTGGAATCTGGTCTTTTCATGCATACTATTCACATTTATTTGGTCAGGTGTTTCTAGTACTCATGGGATTAAAAATGAGTGTTTTGCTACTTTTCAACTGGGCTTTGGTCAGCTGCCTGAATACTGGCAATTTCGTAGCAAC
This sequence comes from Todiramphus chloris collaris, assembly GCA_025345505.1. Classification (NCBI taxonomy): domain Eukaryota; kingdom Metazoa; phylum Chordata; class Aves; order Coraciiformes; family Alcedinidae; genus Todiramphus; species Todiramphus chloris. The sequence continues at coordinate 27,435,147 of JANVCC010000019.1, read as the reverse complement.
CTTCACACCTTTTATGTTTTTCCACAGGGAACAGAAGTCAATGTTGAATACTGTTATTGAACAACTTTTTAAATGTCTTTCTTTCCTGATTTTTAGCAATGTGCACACAACAGTTCCCAATGAAAAAAAAAAAAAAAACTCTCTGTCAGCATCATTTTTCCCAGGGTAGACTGCTCCTTGGGTAGTCCTTACAGAGCTCTATCAGCTGACCTCTTCTTTTTCCATCCTTCAGAATTTTTCCAGAATTATCTTGGACTTTATTTCTTAAGTCTCATTTTTTAACTCCCTTGTATCTACTGATGGCTTAAGAAAATCAGCCAGTAGCATGTTCAAGGTGGTTTAAAATAATCTCCAGTCTTGTGCTGGTGGCTGCCACTGAGAACTGACTCAGCATTTGGGGTTAGGAGGTATTGCTGGGTATGTGCTCCTTTAGCAATTGCTCTTCTCGCTCCATCTTGATCCCAGCAGCAGGAACTGGTAATTGCTTTCCCCCTCTTTACCCCTATTCTCTTGACTGCTTTTAGCAGGCAAAGCAGTCATACCTGGTATGCACTACCCCTTGCCCATGCAGAGGCAGCCCTTGGGTCCTGGCATTCCGTCTCCTCTGCTTCTCCATGACAAGCAATGCACTGATAGTGGAGATACGATATAGAAGAAATCAGGCCTGATACTGGCCCATGAAAGTGGATGGTTAAAAGTGCTGAAGCTACTGTCATCTATTCAAGTAGACCCCCCCTCTACTGGTTTTAATCTTCTGTATTGGTTAGAGCAAATCATAAGCAAACACATGGTTCCTAATGTATCTTTAAGTCTTTTTAAAGAATCTCTGAAATATCTCCATATGCCTCAGAGCTCAGCCTGAACCCTGTGAGAAATATACCTACTCTTTTCTAGGCGTGGAGAGGGGATGGCAGCTTGTGCTGGAGCTGGCTGGGCTGCTCCTCTCAGCTTCCCATCAGCAGGGAGTTTGCCTGCAGTCTAGTCAATGCCCATGCTGCTGCCAAATGGCTTTAGCAGCCAGAGAAATCTAATCCTGAACATAATTCATCCTAAAGGTGGCCTGTTTATTTGACTCTTGAAAGCATTCTGTATGGTATTCCAGACCCACATTTCTGAACTTTGAATTTTTTTTTTTTTTCTTTCAGATTTAGCTTTTTATCTGTAATGCTTAGGAGACTGTGCTGCATATTAAGAAAGTGATAACAGTTATAGACTGTTGCCCTGACAATAAGAGGAAACTAACTTGATGCTAATGCACAGAGATGTTATTGAAAAATGGCCAGGTGGAACTTTCTTAAATAATTATTTTAAACTATGAAATACATTTTTCTTAAAATTCAGTATTTAAAAAGACTAGGAAAAACCCAAATGTATTTAAGATCAGTGCTAAAAGAAGAAAATTTACAACATGAAAATAGTTAGTGTGTGACTGTGGTGAATGACTGTTAAAAAGTCTTAGATATAAATATTCAAAATAAATACAGAGGTATGCAGGACCAGCAAAACTACGTTTGTCAGTTCAAGTCTCAGATTAGCTTCTAGAGTAAAGTACCAGCACTAGAAGACGCTGATCTTTGTTGAACCCATCCAGGCAACTGTCAGACTAGGACTGATTATTTTTGCTAGCATGTGAGTCTGTGGGATAAAGAACCAACTGAGAAAGAATCTTATAGTTCTAACCCAATGCTTTTACCTGCAGGGCATAATCTGCATGTAACTCTCATTTTTAAATGTAAATCGATCAGTGAAATTAAATTCTTCAACAGATTTAATCCATTCCACTTCTGTTTTCAAGAGCATTGGGTATCTGTCTCGTTATCCATGTGGCTAATACCTTTCCCCTTTAAGGCACATTTCGAGGTTTAAAGCTGATATGCAGTTATTTCAGAATTTAGGGTGAAAGGCCAACTGCATCATTTGGAGCTGATAGATACTGCACATCTTCCCCAAGGATGGGCATGTCATCTTCCTCATTTGACATCACTGAGCTCCGTAAGAGACAAACGAAAACATAGACACACAGGGAGGTTAGGCATCTCCTTTCCTCCACTGACTATAAGGGACTTTTGGAGATGCCAGAAGATATCCCAGACTGCATGTTCTGTTTCACTGAGACACACCAAACAATAGGATGTTCTGGGATCCAGTGTGACTAGTGCTTCTTTGCTGAAAGGCACCAAGTGTAGTATCTTCTGCCTGTCTTCTGCTTATTACTTCAGGGCTCACTAAGTGAAGCTGGAGATGAGATGGAAGAGACCTTACTGAAAGTAGTCTGAACAGTTTTAACTCCTGCTTCCTAGGTGGGTGCTCTATGTGCTAGCTGTGAATGATAGCACTGTCCATTATCTTCTTGATGACACAGCAGTTCATCTTCAGGCACAGAAGCAACAGAGGAAGATAGACAACATGCAAGAGAGAATGTTAACTTGCATCACTCAGGAGGAAGGAAGACTGCTGGTCCAAACTCAGTGTTTGAACATGTGTGCATTTTACATTAGTAAATATTGAAAGTGTTTTTAAAGTAAACAGTCAAAAAAAAAAAAGTCTCCTCCCCAAAAGTCCCAAGTGCTGGATTCAGGCTTTACATTCCACGTTCCTCTGGTTGAGATGTGGATTCAATAGTATTCGAACTTAATACAGGTGTAATCAAACTTCTGAACCTTCTGCGGTGAAAATCTGTGGAGATGCCACTCTGCTTGGGCTTGGTTAGCAAAAGAGAAGCTGGGTGTGAGAATGGCATTTACCTGCCCAGAAAATGCACTTTCTGATACTTCTGGGAGAACTGTGGTTAAGCACTCAGGAAACTTCCAAGCTGTAGAGAAATGCCTCACAATTTTAGTTCACTGCTCAGCACTCCTAAAAATGGGAAAACGGGCCTTCATTGCCCGTGTCCCGATTTAAGGTGGATTGAACCCTGCCTTACTTAAGATTTCACTGGGGATTAGACTGACATGTAGGTTTAAGGAGTGCAATTCCTAGTGTCAGGCCTATTTCTGTACTGTAGATTATTCTTCATTTTTGCAGAAACTGATTCAATTGAACTAATCTGACAGGGCTGACTGCATGTCCATTATAGTGCTGCATTACAATTGCTAAACAGAGGATTGGAAGGGCAGTAGGTACAGTCTGGTAAAGACAATACATAATTTGAATGACGGCACTAAGGGAGCATTTCAGAGTTCAGTAAGTGGGTTTCCGAAGGCACTTGGCAGCTGGGAGGAGGAAAAGCAAATGAGAGCAACTGCTTGTGAGACTGACATAACCTCAGCGTAACATCAAGCTACATGTTGCTCTCCTTGGGCTGGGAGCAGGCTTGGCAAACGCTAGCAACCAAGCCATCTGTATAACTGGATTGGATTTTTCTCTACCAAAATGGATCAATTTATGGGATTGTTTTGACAGCCATGTTGGGAAATACAGAACATATAGTTTTCATCAGTGTTTACTTCTGTTATACATTGTGTTCCCTTTGACATTGTCCATTGGCTTTTATTAGAGTTTGAGCTCCATTTAGCTTAACATGCAGATCTGCCCATGCTGCCAGCATTAACTTCCTGCAGAACTCCTCTTGTTCCTCCATTTACATGTTTCATTCTTGTTCTTTAACCAGAAGGGGAAGTTTTGAGCCTTGAATTCATAAATCAAGTCCATTATTCAAAGTGATTGTTCTCAGTCATCAGATCTGTAGTTAATCTTGGGAGTTTCTTGAAAACATGGCATCAGGACAACAAAAATAATCAGAGGGCCTGATAGGCCTCTTCCAGATGAAGACATATATTGTCTTCCTCATTCATAATTTGTTCAGCATCAGATATTTTCTCACTTATGTATAAAACCACCAAAGACAGTGAGTTTCTCTAGACAGATTTAAAAAAAATGGCTAGCATATTCTATACATTTTGTAGCAGTTACTGAGAAAAAAATGACTTAATGAATTGGTCTAAGTTGTGGCAACTTTCTGGGAATAGATTTTAGAAATGACTCCTCATCACTGTATTTTTCTTGTAAATTGAGCAATTGAAAACTGAAATCTTTAATAGACAATAGCAGAGGAATATTATAATCCAATGTTTTATTATTTAAATTACCTCTGTAAGTGTATTGTTCCTTAAAATATTTCTGTTTTCAGCTCCCTCACTGGGAAGGATTTAGATATTGGAAGATACAGAATGTTATTTTCACCAGGCAATCTAATTTTCCTGTATTCAATATCCAGTACACTTTATGGAAATGTTTTAACAAACAATTACATAAATTTGGTTTCCCAAATCCACTTCTGAGCATTTAAATGGATTATACTAATTTTCCGAAGTGCTCAGCAGCTCACATTAAAGTTAACAGGTATTTATTCCTGTACTTTCATTTCAGATTCATCTCTAAACAAAATAGCTTTATAGTCTAGATATGTCTTTATTTTTGTTATGTGATTATGTTTGCTCAGATAAATTGGTAAGGATTGGACTATTTATTTTTTGCATGGTTAAAATGGATAGGGAAGTTTTCATGGTTATATCACGATGTGAAATCATGACATCAGTCTTGCACTGAGCTGGGAAGTCATTTCATCTGAAGGAATAGTGTAGTACCACCATGTAACACTGGTTATTTTTAGTAGAGCTATAAACCATATGTTCCAGCAGGTATAACTAGTTTAGTTCATGAGCTGTGCCCTGAAAAGTGAAGTTAAACAAAAGCATCAGTGAAATTTTTTGCTAATGACACTCTGCCAGACTTTGAAATTATATATATCTACATAAACCCCACAGGAAATATTTATATTTCACTCTCTGATTTCTTCATTGTCATTAACCTGTCAAACAAAGTATATTCTACAAATAGTATGAGATAGAGATTGACATATGAGACAGAGTTCTGCTGCTGGTTCAGTAAGGTCTGAATCTGTCAATTGAAAAATAATATTTAAACTAGCACTCGCAGAAAGAGATGGCATTAGACGATAATGTAATGGAAGGAGTTTAGTTGTACATGATTATTCTATACTTTCTGACTCTCTTTTCATCTTCCAAGCTGTACAGAACTGGAGATAGAAACCTAAAAAGGACCTCAAAAGTAGTATTTTAAACTGTGAGATGTATTACAGTTTGTTTTAGCTGCTATTATTGTATCTTAGCACTATTAACTTGAAAGAAGATACAAAAGAGAAATTTACAGTAATTGAAGTGAGAGCAAAGGTAAGAAACCCAAAGTAACCGCTGTCTCAAGATCTCCGTTGGCCACAGCTATATCATCTGCAAAAATGTGCTATGCCATCCAACAGTTTGTTCTTCTTATGGCCAAAATCTAGATAGAAGGTGATCAGAAGCCTTCAAGGCAGTCAGAAAAAGTAGTGGCAAAATCAAGAACAACTGTTAAGGCACTGCAGGAGCTGTTAATAATCTTTGGCAAAAAAAGAACTAGCCAGCCTCAAGAGAACTTCCAGAGCATAAATAACATCCATGAGTAGGCTTTTTGCTACTTTTTTTTCTTTTCCAGTACATGCTTTGTATCTCTGAGGCTTGTGTGAGTTTTGGTTTCTCTTTTAAGCATTCACACTTGCTGGTGTACTGAAATGTGTTATCACAGGCTCCCAAAAGAAAACAGCATATGAGTTGGACCTGTGTTGTAGCACGTCTGGAAACTGAGGGGCCGTAGCCCAGAGGCTTACTCTGTGCTATGCTGCAACAAGTGCCAGCAAGGCACATCACCAAAAGGTTTCACTCTCTCCTTCCCCACTATGGGGAACTGAAAATGACCATCTTGACAGTTCAGACAAAGTAATGCAAACCCTAGCACCACCCTTAGTTTTCCTCCAGGCCTTTGGCCTTGATAAAATAGTTACATCATCAGGATTGTCTAAAGAGACTTCTTTCTACTATTACCATTTCTGTCTGGAGGATCTCACTATTTGTCCCTTATCTGAACAACTATTTTTTGTCCTTCTTTTTTGGTTTATGTAATACTTTCCTTTGAATTAATTCCATTGTTGTTGAACCCTCGCAATCAATAGGTGAATCATATTCATAATAAAAAAACCCGCTCCATAATATAGAAACTTCTTCCTATTTAGGACTGAATCAAGCAAGGCAAAAACCAAGCATAGTATGTGAAAGTTCACAAATAGCGGCTGTTCCATGAGTACTGTGTGTTTGCCCTGGGGACATGCGAGAGGACCACAGGCAGGAGGATTGGTGATGTTTATAAGTTGTCTTCTGGTAACAGTCCTTGTATAAACCTGAAATCAGATGGGTGATGTTGGTGTACGGTGCCGTTGCAAGGTAGGCTAGTTTGTTTGACACTGTGCTGGTGGGAATGGTGTATTCTCTCTGTGTAAACAAAGCTAAAGGCAACCACTGTACAAACCATGCAACACTGAGCAAAATGGAACACTGAACAAAAGCACAGCAGAAATAGAGCATGGAGAATGATGTTCTCACATTTTTAGTTAAACGTTTTGAATATTCAACTCTCCTACAGTACGACTGTCAGAGAAGTGTAATAAACAGTACTAGTATGTATCAGTGTGAAGAAGTTGGAAAAATTGCTGTGGAAAATGCCATGATCAAAATTAATGTGAATCTTCAAATGTGATAGTGTGGTCAATAATAGTACTGGCACCAAAGAGTACTGGCTCTGCAGCTTTCCTCTGTGAATGACAAGTTCTTAGCCTAACAAGCTGCATGTGAGTTTGTGAACCTACATGTTTAAGTCTGATACAGACTGAGAGTTACTAAGGCTACACCTGGATGCTCAGACTTGCAAAATCATGGCCTTTCAGCACCATTTTTTCTCCAGTTTTCTCTTCAGCATTCTTGCTGGGTTGTAGCATACAAATGTTCTGATTACGTCCTCCATTACTGTTGCTGCATTGGTTTGTAGCAGCATACCTTGTTTTTGAGGCTGGGGAGTGCTTTTTCAGGAGAGGAGGGGTAAGCAGGGTGTAGGAGGTTGAGCTTTTACAAATGAGACTCCCTTGGTAAAAAAAAAACAGACATCAATGTACACAGCAGACTGCCTGCACCACTGTGTAGACTTGCTATTACAGTAAAAGCCCACTGCTGACACCAATCATTTCCATAAAATTTAAGCCAACATCTTTGGGAGAAAAGATTTAATTAACACATAAGCCCCTGAGTCACTATGACAATCTGCTTTCATAGTGGTGGGAATAATCACATTTCTACCCACTGTCAGGCCTTGAAATATAGGGGTTTTATGAATAATCTATAGTACATTTTTTTCCTTACAGAAACAATCACATTCCTTTGTTACTTTCACACAAGAACATTTCTGTCTTAGACATCTAGAAGAACTCTAAATTTATTTGGTGCCTTCAGGGGCTACCTCTGCTTGTGTGACAGGAGGTCTCTTGAGCATTTTGGGTTAGTAGCATGAAGGGAAGCTGAGCAATTCCATCCTAACCAAGATCCACACGAGACAACCCATTATTTAAATAGAGGTGCCCTTAGGGCAGTGTATGCAGAAGTCAGTGCAATAAATAAATAAATAAACAGTGCTCATTGCAGACAATAAATAAAAGTGTGGCAATGATTATCATGATATAGAATTACATTCAAAGAATTTCACTGTGAAGCAGAAATAATAACCTAGGTACAGAGCTTTGACAAAATCTTTTTTTCCCCTTAGTCCAGTTGAAAAGATCATGTCTAATAGTACATACTTTTTTTGACACCTCTGTCACCTACTTGTTATAAATCCTTGAAGGAAAAAAATACAGAACCATTTTTCCCCTGGGTTACTATCTTCAAAGTTGTTTCTGATTTACCGTGGCATGTCAGATAAGTATTAAGCTTGTAAGGTTTAATTTTATGATCTTTGGGGTTTTAACAATATTGAGAATAATTCTATAATCACAATTTAGACAGAGAATGTTGTATCTGTTCTCACTGGACATTCATATATCAATTCCTTATCTGTTTACTTTGTTAATACTTTTGTATTTGGTTGCATAGCACTGAAAAACTACTAAACAAGGTATGATCTGTATATTAGGGACAGAATTTTCTCAATGTGTCTTTAGAGTTATAATAACTCTAATAATCCAAAAATTTTGCAAATCTAAACTTTGCATCTAGATAAGTGCTTTTTAAAATGATAGCGGTGCTGTTGTGTTAGGCTTGATTGCAACCTGTTTTCTAAATTAAAAAATGTAAATGTGGCATTGACAAAGGTTAAAAAGATTTAAAGCGGATTCTGTCAGCAGTGTATGCACACACCAAACTAAATCCTATGTATCTAATCAGTGTCCTCTGGACTGTGTGCCCAGCTCCATTGTTTACTTTCAAATCCATAATAATTTTGTATCCTTTCACTGGACGAAGATTCATTTTAAAAACTAATGAATTTAAAAATATGCTTTTCCATTGTCCATTTGATACCGAGCCTGCAATTTGACTTTCATTGTTTGTTTCCCTCGTTGTCTCGTCAATCCTTTTCTCTCTTTCTGTCCTTTTACTTTATTACGTTTTTTATTGAGGACTGAGATGAACTGGTTGCTGCATCATGGGCCCATTACACTTCCTAACAATTCCATTTACACCTTATTGTTTGTCTTATTGCTGGAAAATTCAGGTGATTCATCATGCCTGAAGAAGCACCTGATCCCAATTCCCTTGATATCACGACCACTATGTGACAGGAATACAGTTAGTGGTGGCTTTCAGACTCTAAGAGGCCAAGGTGATAACTCTTTTGGGACTTTTAGCCTCTCAAGTATTGATGAGTTCTATTTTCATGATGCTCTGTTTTCTTGCTCCCTTTCAACAGCCCCCTGAGTGTGGAAAAGGGCTTGGAGTTAATAAAGGAAGTGGCAGATCTCCTGAAGCTGCAGATGAGTGCCTTTGATGATGTCAAGTACGTACATGGAATTTGCCCCCCTTTTTTATTTTTGTTGCATTTCCCACTATGTTTGAATAGTTTGTCTTATAAGGAAATGTCTGCTCTTTAATGCCAAAATTAGAGTGTGCGTAAGACAAAAAAGAGTACCGTGATGATCTTTATAACAACCCCTACACACAGGAACAAATTATTTTTAAAAAACTATAAAGACTGAAATTTTCCTACATTTCCACAGGGAAAAAGAGTCTGTTCAAAGTGCTGTAAAAATATTACCAACCTTATTTGACAGATTCTAGGTAAGGAAAATCTTGTGAAGGGTCCTTATACCCAGTGTTGCTGAGGGGGATAATGACTTAAGAGATGAATAAGAACTTGTGTTCCTGGCTTTGAGTCTGGCACATGGCACACTAGGTCATGGTCAGCTACTCATTTAACAAGTCAGGAGTTCAGTTCTGTTAAGCTACTGTTTTTCTCCATATAATTCATACTGATGAATGTTATTCATCTCCTGAACTAGGAGGTTAGGATTTGGAATCTCCTGAACTAGGTATAGATTGGGGATTTTCTGAAATAATTTTGGTAGGAACATCTACTTCACAAAACTTAACTCTTCCTTTGTAAAACAGAAAATAAAAATAGTTTGATAGAAAATAATGGGAAAAAAAGGTCAACTGTGGGAAGGTTTTGTCAGCTTGCTGGAAAGAAGTTGCATCTTAGTGCACAGAAAATAACTGATGCCTGGGTAGCATCCAGTTCCTGCCTGTTTCAGAGGGTTTGGGGCTGCTTGTTTTGGCCTACGAGTCAGGTTACTGAAATGCGGTATCTTTCCCAGCCTTACTTGTGCTGCCATCAGCTTTTGTTTAACCTTCAGTTCTAGTGTATGTAATTCATTGTTTAATATTGTGTTTTAAGCCCTTATATGAAGATGTTTCATCTTTAGTGGAAGTATTTGTTATTATTTGGAAAATTCTACCCCTTCTATTACTGTGTATATATATAGAGAAATAGCCTTCTGGTGAGAAAATGTTTTTATAAATCTGACAAATACGGGGCATATTGGCTTGAGCTGTTCAGAAGGAAAATATTCCCGTATTTTGTTTGCTAGAACAATTCTTTGTATTGATAGAAGTCTTTTTGTTTATATTTTATGACATGTATTTTTTATCAAAACTGAGTTTTGAAATTACAAAAATTAACAATATTATATGGTCTTCCTTTTAAAGAGAATATGCAACCTTGACTTTGAATACTAGCAAATAAAGTCCACTGGACATTTAAATGGATCTCCCATGGAACAATTTCTCTGCTGGAATCAACGGTTTCTGCTTCATTAACTTAATCCATTTGCAGTACAAGAACACTTTCACCTACCTTTCTAATTATTAGCATAAAGCCTTTTGGTTATTTTTTATCATTTGATAAAACACAACATTGCAATTGGCAGACTGTAGATTCATTCTCTGATGGAAAATATCCCTGCAGTGATACATCTATCTATGAAAAACCGTTTGTTTTGGGTTTTTTTTAATGTGCAACATTAGAGAAGCTCGTTATTTTGTGCCCATTAATATGCAGTCATATGAATGTACCAAAAGTACATGTACTGTATGGTCAGTATTTTCGAAGTCTATTCTGAATGATAGTAACTTCAAACAGGACCAAGTACTCTATCAACACAAAAACAGTCTTTGCCTTTTAAAAAAGATCTATAAATCTGTGAAAGAGTATTCCACATATCAAGTTAGGGAAGAATTTATCTGTAATAAATTTCTTTACTCAAGAAAATGAGATGCTTTGACTTAGGTTAAACCCATGAAATGCTAAAGAAATCTAGAGATGGTCAGTAGATGTAGCAGAGCCATATCAAAGCGTGAGAATAAGGCCTCTTAGGAAATATGCTTTTTACTTGGCCTAAGGCACCATGGCAATTTAAATTATTTTGTTTTACTGGCAACTAAAACTAATATTTTTCTTAGGGATTAATTTTTTTAAAAAATCTGCTTTGAACTCTGACCTGAGTATTAGTATGGTATAAAATTCTCAATTCTCTCTTCTCCCTCTAAGCATTCTGTATGGTAAGAAAGTAACAGTGTAGGCCTGAATTTTTTAGACAATTGCAAAGATTTCAGAGTAAAGACATGCTAATGAGAATCACAAGGTTCATTTGAGTATATGGACAAAGCCACCACATTCAATAGAAATTGTGTAAGAAGGACTGAGGAAAGAGAGTGAGTGGTGAGGTCTTCTAAAGCTCTTCGAATTATCAAGAAATTCTTGTTCTTTTCTCTAAAAAAATTAATTCTAAAGGGACTGGTTCACAAATACATTAGTACCTTTAGTCAGTTTTGTCTGCAAATATCTATCTTTCTTCCCTATATTCTTAGGTTTTTCCTCTGCTTTGGAGCTTTTTATGTGAACAATCGCTTTTGCCATGGATTCCTACTGATTCCCATGTTAGTTCTTGATTAGTTGGTTCACGATGGTAATCAGCTTATCTTCTCTCCCTCACAATCCTGCCAACTTTAACCAATGGCCTGCAATTCACAGAGTAGCCTCAGGCTTGGTTCCCAGAGCGTTCAGTCCACTTCTACAGTTCATTTGTTGTCAGGTTTACATTGACATAAACTTTGCTTGCCCCGTGAAGCAGATGAGAGGGAATAGTTTTGGGGAATTCATGATCAGAAATATTTCATCGCTGAAGAAAAGATCCAACATGTTAGCTGTCACTTTTGGATACAGCCTGAATCTTTATGGAAGTAATAGTTATGCTTAATATGTTTTGTTAATGGTTATGTAGCTGTCAAATAAATTCCATTATTTCTTATTACATCATTAGAGACCATTAAAAGGATATTAGCATGCTGATGTAATTATGCAAGCAGACGTAAAATGACTATAGTTATGATTTTATAATCTAATTATGGGTGTCCAATGCCCCTGGTGATTGATTGCTGGACGGGTATCATGGATTGAAGTCAGCTGGGTAGTACTGTTAGGAGCATTTGTGTTTATTTTAAAAAATAATAATTTTACCAATCTGCAGTATTGACCTTCTTCATGTAATTAGTCTTCACACATTGTAGAGTAAATTTACAAACACAAGACATTATCAAGACCTATCCAAATATAATAAAAATAATAAAATCTGTAAGTTAAACTGTGAGGGTAGTGGAAGGAACACTGAGAATCTATAGCTAAAGTGATTGAATAAGAACATGAATGACTTGTTTTCTGATGAAAATACACATTATTTCTGAATTTTTATTTCATATTCTTATACTTGGAGTATTTACTGAGACCACTGCTAAGGGAGACTTTAAGCTCTAAGCTTAGCTGAATACCTTTGTATGAAGAGAAAACAGAGTATTCTAATTTCATAGTATTTCAGACTGCATAGCTTTTCTGAGTGATACCCATTCTCAGCTTCCAGTTGAGAGAGAGATTTTCAGATGTCTATTATGTTCTCTGATGGATGCTGCAGTAGCACTGGGGTTTTTTTTTCCTTCTTATTTCTCTCCTTAGCCTTTTAAGATTTTTCCCCACTGCTGTTGAAGAACTCTTGCTCTAGTGTCTCTTTTTTCACCATTTTTTAATACTGCTTTGGCTTCCTTGACCCATTCATCTTAATGGGCATCTTTGTCATTTTTTCCTTCTACTATACCTAAACTTAGTACTCAAAGAATTAACCTTTAAGAAGACATGATAACTTGACCAACAAGCATGCCTATTTCCACATCTATTTTTTCATTGTAAAAACTGTAGCAGAGCACTCTCTATTCATTCCATAAAATTATGTTAATCTTTATCTGCTGCTCTTGGTTTGAAGTGTAACAATAATTGCCTATGTAAGCATATAATCTATATAGAAAATGTTGGGGATGAACAGGATAGTAATGCTAAATTTCGAATGCTAATATAAACAGATTTTTCAAGTTGAAAAAGCTGATTCAGATTATCACAGAATCACTGTGGTGGGAAAAGACCTTTAAGATCATAAAGCCTAACCACTATCTACTCTACCAGGGCTACTACTACACCATATCCCCAAGCACCATGTCTAGATGGCTTTTAAATACATCATCCAGGGACTGCAATTCAGCCACTTCCCTGGGCATCCTGTTCCAGTCTTTGATAACCCTTTCAGGATAGAAGTTTTTTCTAATGTCCAATCTAAACCTCCCCTGGTGCAACTTGATGCTATTTCCTCTTGTCCTATCAGTTGTGACTTGTGAGAAGAGACCAACACATGACCTTTCAAGTACTTGTAGAGAGCGATAAGGTCTCCCCTCAGCCTCCTTTTCTTCAGACTATACAACCCCAGTTCCCTCAGCCTCTCCTCATAAGACATTCTTAAGACCATTCATCAGCTTTGTTGCTCTTCTCTGGACTTAATCCAGCACCTTGATGTCTTTCTTATACTGCAGTGCCCAAAACTGAACACTGTACTCAAAGTGTAGCCTCCCAAGTGCCAAGTACAGGGGGACAATCACTTCTCTAGTCCTGCTGGCCACACCATTTTGATGGAGGCCAGGATGCTATTGTCCTTCTTGGCCACCTGGTCATACTGCTGTCTCATGTTCATCAGCTGGCTGTTGATCAACACCCCCAGGTCCCTTTCAGCTGAGCAGCTTTCCAGACACTGTTCCCCAAACTTGTAGCATTGCATGGGGTTTTGTGGCCCAAGTGCAGGACCCAGCGCTTGGCCTTGCTGAACCTCATACTACTGGCCTCAGTCCATCAATCCAGCCTGTCCAGGTCCCTCTGAAGAGCCTTCCTACACTTAAGTAGATAAATACTCCCACCTAACGTGGCGTCATCTGAAAACATAATGAAGGTGCTCTCAATCTCCTCATCAAGATCATTAATAAAGATATTAAACAGGAGTGGGGCCTGGGGAACACCACTTGTGACCGGTCACCAACCAGATTTAATTCCATTCACCACCACTCTCTGGGACTGGCTGTCCAGCCAGTGTTTGATCCAACAGAGCATGTGCCAGTCCAGGCCTTGGGCAGACAGTTTTTTCATGAGGATGCTGTGGGGAGCAGTAACAAAGGTTTTACTGAAGCCCACGTGAACAACATCCACAGCCTTTCCCCCATCCACCAAGAGTGTCACCTTGTCATAGAAGATGATGAAGCTTGTTAAGCAGGACCTGCCCTTCAGGAACCTGTGCTGACTGGGCCTGATTGCCTGGTTATCCTGTAAATGGTGTGCTATGGCACTCAAGATGATTTGTTCCATGACCTCCCCTGGCACCAAGGCCAGACTGGCAGGTCTGTAGTTCCTTGGATCTTCCTTCCAGCCCTTTTTGTAGATGGGTGTCATATTGGCTAATCTCTGATCCATTGCGACCTCCCTTGTTAGCCAGGACTGATTATAAATCAAGAAGATTGGCTTAGTATGGACATCCACCAACTCCTTCACCACTCTTGGGTGTAACCCACCTGTCCTCATGGATTTATATATGTCTAGGCGGTACATCAGGTCACTAACCATTTCCTCTTGGATTATGGAGGCCTCTTTCCAATGGATGGACTTCTCCATCCCTGTCTTCCAGCTTGAGGGAATAGCTACCAAGAAAACAGCTAATCTTGCTATTAAAGACTGACATAAAGAAGGGATTAAGTACCTCAGCCTTTTCCTTCTCCTTAGTCACTATGTTTCCCCCTCCATCCAGTAAAGGATGAAGATTCTCCCTTTTGCTGTTAATGTATTTATATATTCTCTTTTACAGCAATAGCTGGATTGAGTTCTAGTTGGTCTTTGGTCCTTCTAATTTTTCCACCAGACACTGACAATCAATCTCCTGAACACGCCAAAGTCTGCTCTACAGAAGTCCAAGATGGCAGTTCTGCTAACCCCCGTCCTTAATTCTCTAAGAATTGAAAGCTCTGTTTATGTCATGATCACTAAGTCCATAGTGGTATCCAACTGTTACATCTCCTACAGGTCCTTCTCTGTTGACAAGTGGAAGGTCCAGGAGAGCACATTCTGTAGTTGGCTCCTTCACCAGTTGTGTCAGGAAGTTATCTTTCACACACTCCAAGAACCTCCAGGACTGTTCCTTTTCTGTTGTATTATATTCTCAGCACACATCCAGGAAGTTGAAGTCCCCCAGGAGAACAAGAGGTAGTGATTGTGAAACGTCTCCCAGCTGCTTATAAAGTATTTTGTTAGTCTCCTCATCCTGATTGGTCTGTCTTTAACAAACTCCTACCATGATATCTGACTTGTTTGCCTTCCCCTTGGATCTTACCCATAAACACTCAACCCTATCATCTTCATCATTAAGTTGTAGACATTCATATTACGTCCTGACATAGAGGGCCACCCCACCACCTCGCCTTCCTTGGCTGTCTCTTCTGAAAAGGTGGTAGCCATCAATTGAAGCACTCCAATCATGTGAGTCATCCCACCACGTTTTTGCGATGGCAGCTATATCATAGTTTTCTCACTGCACAGTGGCCTCCCGCTCCTTCTGCTTGTTGCCCATGCTGCATGCATTGGTATAAATGCATTTCAGCTAGGCTGATGGTCCTGCCACCTTCTTGGAGGGAGAAGCCCCTGTTCCCACCAGCCAGTTCTCAGATACTTCAGTAGTTACCAGGCTATCAACTTTGGTGTCTTTGCTGCCACATGGATCATCATCATTCACCTCCACTGAGTCAGCTGACTGTAAGACCTCACCACCACACTGTCCCACAGGTACAGTCATGCCGCTCCCAAGCTCCTATCTAGCAAGCCCAGTTTTATCCCCACCTCCCTTCAAGTCTAGTTTAAAGATCTTTCAAGGACCCCTACTAGCTCTTGCTCCAGGGTCCTTCTCCCCTTTGATACAGACATTCCCATCTGTTGCCAGCTGGCCTGGGGTCTCGTAAAGCAGCCTGTAGTCAAAAAACCCAAAGTGCCACTGGTGGCACCAGACTCTGAGCCATGTGTTAGTCTGGTGTGTTTTCCTGATCCTTTCCATATTCTTCCCTGCCAATGAAGGGATTAAGGAGAACAGTACCTGAGCTCCTGATCCTTCAACCAATCACCCCAGTGCCCTGAAGTCCTTTTGTAATAGCTTATTATCTAATATAATGTCCTGGATTGCAAAGGCATAAGATTTAACCAATATTGCCTTATCGTGTATGGTTGGTTGCATGTATATTGTACATCCAAAGTTAAAAGACCCAATTGCCAATCTTTCAGCATCTAAAGCTCAAACTCCCAGGCCTTGGGTTGGTTGTTCAGCTTTCATCTCACTGCTTTCTCTATCCACACTGAGACTAGAGGTGAATTCAGTGTTTTACTTGAATAGTTTGTCATGTGAAGATTCAGGTTAACTGAAGGTATGTATGAAAACTCTATGGAGTCTTTAGCTAAAAAATACTTTCCAAAATTTCTAGCAGCCACAGCAGTGTGGTTTGATATTTTGTAAATAATATTTTATCATAAAAATTATAATTTTTAAAGTCAAAGTAATTACTAGTTTCAAAATTAGTATCTAAGTTTGGCTTCTAAGGGAAATGCTTTTATTTTGGTGAGAAGAAGAATAAAAAAAAATATTTTGGACCTAACTCAAGATATTAGTTCTTATTTTCTTTTTTTTTTTGTTCATCTGACCAAAAGCCTAATTATGATATAGTCTTGAAATATTTAATCATATCTATATTTCTACAGCCTTCTGTCTTATTCCACATGCAGGAAATAGAATGCTCAGTTAATGAGCAGCGCTTCAATGTTTCATTTTATTCTCATTGTTCAATGTGTGGCTTCAGGCTTTATTGTACACTGTTCAAATGCTGCTTTGAGGTCAGATAATGCATTTCCTCTGGGTTTGGTTTTTTTTGTTGTTTTGTTTTGGTTTTGTTTGTTTGTGGGTTTGTTTGGCTTGTTTTTTTCTCCTGTGGTGTTCTTCACTATCAAAATGCTTAACAAGCATGATATACTTAGCTCACATTGAGATATGGGGTATTATTAGAACCATACTGAGCTGGAGTTATGCATGAAGAGATTCATGCCAAAGAATTTGCCAATATGAGGTGTTCAGGCTGATGTCTCAACGTATAGATTATTCAGCCTCTTCTATAAAGACCTTCACTGAGAGATCCCATTGGTCTGAACACTAAGTGTTCAGCAGTCCCAGAAGTCAGCTCTAAGTTTAGACAGTGCTATTTGGACTGTAAAAAAAATTGAAGTTCATCTTCAAATGAACTGAGTCTGAGACACAGCTGGATGGTACCAGTAGAACTGAAAGGTAGGACCTTTACATTTTTATAGTTCCATCCCTTATTTACAATGTACTTCCTGAAGTCTGATAAAAATGAAGTTTGGGCCCCTGAAAATATGAGTCTTCTTGACTACTTGACCACTATTCAGCCTTAGATGTCAGGAAACATATTGAAAGAAAAATTTGTAAAGAAAGACTACATATCTAGATATGAAGTAAGTCAAGATTCATTTTTCCTCTTACACTGTAGTATGTCCTTGGTTTCAACTATGTTTTTACATATTTTTATGTAAACAGTGATCTAACAAAAGCTTCCTTTTATTTGGAAGGCTTATCATGAGTACAGCTACAAGCCCATTCTTGCCATACTTCAGATCTCTGTTTGCAAGTAATGGGGTTAGAGACAGTTTCCACCTTCTTTTCAAAGAAAAGGCCTTACACAACCGAACAATACCTGTCATTATTCTTGTTCTTAGAAAGGGATGGAACGGTTGGGCTGGAATAAATACAATTTGAAAAGCTAGCCAACCGTCCCAGTGAAAAGAACTTGAACTGAGGAAGATGTCTGAAAATCAAACCAAGTGGTAAAAGTTTGGAGAAGCTTTAAATCCATTCAAATCGGAAGTGTTGGGCAGGCAGACCAATGAGTGGAGCTCCCAATCTCAGCTATTATGAACATGTGCATTGGCTGTAGTGTCCTAATCATGCTATATAGGTTTTGTTCATTGTTTGTCATGTTATTTTTCTAACACCTGAAAAACTCAATCAGCCAGTTAATGATATTCAGTCATCCAGAACCTAAACACTGGAACAGTACTTGATATTTTCACTTCATCATGCTGATGGATTATGACATGTGAACACCTAACTCTAAATGTGAACACCTCAGGAAATTATTGGTAGCTTGAGAGGCAGGATAGTGTGAGGGAGGATTATTTAACCACTGAGAAATAATGGGACAGGTAGTACGGTGTCTTGTTATGTTTGTATCTGCAAACTTCCCTCTTCTGTACAGATTTTCCATGATTTCTTTCTTCTTGATTCATTGTGATTAATCTTTGCTTGTGTTGTATGTTTAACACCTGTGGATACCTATTCTTGGAAAGTTTCTTCCAGATTGGCAGATTCTATATTCTGCCAGCTGTGTCATTTAGATTTACAGAGAGGAATGTTCTAATATTGTGCCTATGAAGAAACACACAGTCCATCCTGCTCTCCTTAAGTTTCTGTAGTATAAACTAACAAGTAGTATAAACTAGCAACAGATTGAATTTTTATTTCCATTCCATTTATTGTCCAGAAATTAAGCAACATTTTTATTTCAATTTGAACTGTGCTATGCTGTGTATGAATAGAAAGGTATAACTTTCAAAAAAGTGGAGGAAATATTTGACATCTGTTCTTTGACTTTGAATAGCAAACCAACAGACTAAGTCTGCGTGGCATAATCTTGTTTAAAATGTTCTAAAAGCATAACTCAAAAACTAATGGAACCACTTTTATTCAGACTTGACTTCTTCCACAGATTTAATGAGTCTGGAAAACAAATTGTCTGAAAAATATACTGCTGTAACTCATTGCGCACAGGCTTTTATAAGAAATTACACTGTGTTTTCGGGTACATGTTGTCTTATTTGACAACTAATTTATAATATAAAGATACATCAATTTTTAAAGAAATGAGGATAAGGAAACATGAATAAGGTGGAAATTTTAACTATGCATTCCTTTACTTAAAAATGAGTGATTTCTCAACCTTAGCATTACATTAGTCTTGTGGCTTTTTCCCCTGAGGTACAATATATTTTGTGTGCTTTTCTTTAATAAATGTGCATATCATTTTGCCTTCTACACTGTAGTTTTCCTGCTAGAAAAATATAAAAATACATTAAAATAACAAAAAGGATTTTGGCCTGTAGCATTTTATGAATTCTAGGTGACAAAACAGAAAGACCATAAAAATCTAGGGAGATTCTTATAAATAAAAATGTATGAAGTTTGGCTTTCTATTACAACATTTCATCTCATTAAATCAGAGTATTTGCACCTTTGTAATCAAAAGCAGAATGAAATCCAGTGTTATAAATACATTTCCATGTACTCATACATTCCTGCTCACAAAAAGATTTTTGCAGATAAGTGAGCTTCTGTAGTTTATCTGTCTTTTTAACTTCATATTTCTCTACTATTCATCCTTGTGTGACTGAGAATGTGATCATATTCCTTTTTTAATAAAATTAAAGTTCATAACATTATAGGGTAGGCAGGATATACTCCCTTGTTTCAAGCAAGTTGCTGAATATGTGCCATTGCATTTAATTTATATAACATTTCACATATTGTTAGCAGTTAATAATTTCCATTCTACAGATATGTAAACTGAAACTCAAGACAGTTTGCTTGATTTTCCCTAAGATGGTACAGAACTTGGTGACAGATATGAGAATAGAAACAGAGAACTGTGATTCTCACACTTGAACTAAAGGTTGATCTACAAATAGAATAACTAATATTAGATGTGGAAAAAGATTCTCAGAGATTTGTTTAAAAGAATAGTCTTATATAAGAAATATACAAAATTATCGTATGTCTTTCTTGATCCTCCTGATCTTGGCTGCCTGATTCTCCCGTGTACACAAACCCACACTTTTTTCTCTCTCTTTTGCACCTGGATGGATGGATGAATTGCATGAATATTACAGACTTGCTGGCCCAGCTGAAAAAGATAAATAATTCTTCAGCACATTGTTTTTTTTACACACTAGCCAGTAAATAGTGTATATCCAGACCTACAAGCCGGACCACAACCTACCTGTAGAAGGGTGTGTATTCCTTAGGAGCAATAAAAGCAGCTGGTGCAAATATAGATTTATAAGCATGATCAAAAGAGACCAATAAATTCCATATGCAGTGCCTCCTTTGCAAAGCATGTGTCTCTACCTCACAGCTGGTAGGGAAAGATCAAGAACAAATCTTCTAGTTGGTCTCCTCAGAGCTAAAGAATAAGCTAACAGGTTCTTAAGAAGGCAAGCAGGAGGACTCTGGCTGTAGAACTCAAGAGTTTTGTAGCTTTTTGAATTGAGGCTGTAGGAAAAGCTTGCGTTTTTTGGTCTTTGGTCCTCATCAAAGAAATATCCGTCCTATCTGGCTCCTTAATGAACATGATGAACTTTTACCTCTGCAAAGGTCCTAACACATGAGTTATGCTCTTCATTATTAAAAGTTCACTGCGCAAACTGAACATAAGATGACTATCACCCCAGTAGGCAAGTTTTATACACGATTTCAACAGATTCTATTAACAACAGAGGTATACAGAGGTTAAGTAGACCTGAAGTTGGTAAAACGCACTGAATGCTTATTGGCAAAAAATGCCTGCAGTTCATGTACTTGGCAGACTGATAGAATGTGTAAAGAAGAGGACTGGAAATACAAATAGAATAATTTGTTTTGTTTTGTTTTTTAATGGCAAAACTTTTTCATCCTTTAGCTTAATGTTTGAGGATTGGAAAAAAAAATCCCTGTACATTTAAGCAGCATTTTGAGACCTTTCTCCCACTCTCTCAGGGTCCAAACACTCTTCTGTAAAAAATTATAGGACTTGTATGATTTGTTCTTTAAATACTGTAATTAAGGACCTTATTTGCATGGCAGGGAAAGCTGGCAACTTTCATGTACTCAGCGTGGTGAAAATGTCAAGTTTCATGGCTTGTGACAGATTAATAGAAAAATTATTTTAAAACTCTGCAAATTATTCATAGATATTGAGTAATCATCAGAAGTTGCATTTTGTGAAGAATAAAAATAGGACAAACTGAGTGTAGCATCAATCTCTAAATTGAGCGTTGTGTCTTTCTTAAATCATTTAAATTGTAGGCTTAGCAAAATAATCTTCACCTGAGATGAAGGAAGTTGTAAAATCGCTAAAATACTCTTTCATCCTCTTTTGCACTGTAAATTAGTGTCAGTGTACTTAGCAAAATTTTGATGCATATAGATTAAATTATTAATTTAAAATTATTGATTAATGTAAAATAATTAAAAGTCTATAATTGAGTATTATTTGGTATCAGAGACCCACCCACCAAACACAGACTGCTTTTGTTGAAAAGCATCCCCTTTCTGGACCAGTTATCCCTTTACTCTTGAAATTATTCTAACAAGAGTGGTGTGTCAGTCAGAATACATTTCATTATTGGGACACCTTGTAGTGCCCTTTTCTCTCCCCCTGAAAAAATGCTCCATGACGTCACTCTGAAGCACTGATCATTTCAGGGGCAGAGAAGATGGCACTACAAGGTGTCCAAATAATTACCTGATTTATGAAGCCTGTAGATGTAGCTTGCAGAGGTGTCTGAGCTTCAGCCATCAAGTCCAGACCTAAGTTTCAGTTCCATGTAGTTAAATTTGCAGGATGTGATTGCTCTGAAGCTGTTAATCTACCTAATCTTTGTGGTCTATCCGTTACACCTCACCCCGCTGCATGGTGTAAACCACTTCAAATGAAATGCAAGTGATGCCAGAAAATCAACCACTATCTGGTGAGCACTGCAATTAATGTCTGTCCTTTAGCAGGGATTTTGCGTTTTTGTCTTTAGTACTTGATCATTGTCAGACGTAAGGTGTGATGTTACTACAACAAATCTTTTTCTCCACACTAGCTGTACATTTAGTACAGGACCACATTTCTGCAAAGAAACAGTTCATGCTTAGTGTATATAAAGCATATAAATATGAGTACTTGATATACTTTTGGTTGTATTGCAGCATGTTGCAAGACAATTCATTCTGCAGTTTAAGGAGCATGTTAAGAGTTTCCAGACAGGGGTCAAGGATTTTTTAATTGATCACTGTCTGTAAGTACATAGATGTCAATAGAAATGTGAGAATACATACAGCTGTATATTGACATATGTTCAGTTCGGGTGCAAAATGAAGCAAATCTTTGAAGAGTAGAGATATTAAAGAGTGACAAATGTATGCCTTTTTAGTATTAAGTCTGGGTGATGATCAGTATTCTTTACTCAAGAGTTCAGGGAAGTTATTTTGTAGTAGGTAAGCATAATGCATCCTTCACAGATTTCCTGAACCTTTGAAGTTTAGTCAGGTACCTGCTTATGTAATATAAATAGAGTACGATGCAGTGGTCGACATCTTTGTTGGTGAAACCTGAATTAAGTCATCAGTGTATTTACAGCTGGCCTAACAGAAACAGAACAAAATAGCCAGTGTACACTTCTTAATCCATGTATGTGTTATATGAAAATGACCAGCTACAATTTTCTGCCTTTGCTTTGTTCTGCAAACCATGTCATATAAACATACTGTATTACAAAAGTGCCTTTTTTAATCAAGTGCTTTTCCCCATTAATTTGATTTGACATAAGTATGCGTATATACTTATATATATAACATATAACACATTTAGAGCAGTATGAGTATTTTATTTTTTCCAAAATTGAGGAGGTGAAAAGGAGGCTTCAGTTGCAATATAAACAATGGACATAAGCCTCAAATTCCTAAACACAGTAAGCACAGCAATGTGTACACATTGCAAGTCATTAGTTCAAGCCCACCAAACATTTCCTGAGACAATTACCTTCACTGCTATAAAATTTACTTTGCACAGTCCTCTGGAGCGTTACTAATTGCTTTTCTTAACCTCCAGAGATTAAAGGATTTTGAAATGAACATATAGACAAGTAGTGACTAATTTAAAATCTAAGCTTTATTAAGGCAAGCTCTGTTTTATGAAATAGGGTCATTAAGAGAATGTTTAATGTTGAAATATTCAATCCTAATCTCCTCATCTTTCTCCAGTCTTGAGAAATTGCACTCTGCCTGTATCTTTTTCAAAAATGTGATGCAACCTCAACTCATTTCCATCTGGCATCAGCTCTATGTCTCATCTTCAAGAATACACATAACCATGTTGGCACTTGTTTCTCAAATCCTTTTCCACTAGGGGGTATGATAGACTGTGACTGTATTTCACCGTAAACCTTCTGTATGATACTGTAATACTAAAGTATACACACATGAGGGAGAAGAACAGACGTGCAAAGCCTGGTACATAATTTATGGAGATTTAAATCCTGTCATTCATAAATATAATTATAACCTACGGCTTGAAAGTGATATGGACCTTGCCATATTGATCATGCTCCAGCTCTGTTTATTCATATCTTTTATTTGTTGACAGACAAAATATAATAAGAATGTTGTTAGTCAGTAAAACAATTAATGAAAGGAAATACTTCCATTTTACACAAAGAATATTGTTTATTTCTGTGCCTGTTGTGCACCCTCCCACCTTCAGATGGGAAATATAAACCCAAGGGGAGGGGATATTATTAAATCAGCAATCAACCTTCAAGTCATTTTGGTATAAACACTGTAATTATTTCATCTCTAGTAAACAGAATATAAGACAACAGCACATAAGGGTGACAATTTGCAATATGCTTTGAATGTCTTTGTTAAAAAAAAAAAAACCTATTATGGCTGAAGGCAACATTATTGAAATTAAAAAAAAAGCAGAAGTTGTGACAGCCAACAGAGTGGGTAATTAGTCAGTAAATTTCAAGTAATAAATTTAGCAGATCATTGCAACAGACATTACATTTTGCATGGGGAGAAGTCACTGTTTATTAGCCTTTAAGCCAGACCTGCTTACTTTAAAAAAAAAAAAAAAAGTATTAGAAAAAAAAAATGGTGTGATTATGATAGTATAGTCCAGATACCTTCTAAAACTCACAATCTTATCTTATTTAGGTTCACTTATGTCAGAAGAGTCAACTGTAAATTTACATACGTGCAGTTGTAGTAGCATACAGCATGGAGGGAAAAATAGACAAAAATCTGATACAAAGTATTGTCTTTCTGTATTAAATGTACTGCTACCTAACATTTTTAATCTTGATTGCAGCAGATGCATATCTTAGATGTAGGTTACATTTCAGCCTGGACATCATGGTTTACATTTCTGATTGCTATCACCTACAGAGCTGGCTGAGGGCTGGTGGGACGTAACCTGCCAGCAAGGAGGGATGCCTCTGCTAACTGGCAGCACCCTCCCTGATCTGTGGGAATGGTTTGTTTGCAATTCATCAGGTCATAAATCATCGTGTGCACTTCAGTGAGCCTCTGTATTTAGAGTGATGTAAAGACAATTGCCATTAATGTTATCTAGGTTTCAGAAGGTTGACAGCTGCACGAAAAAGCGGTCTCCTCTATCTAATATAAAGTTCCTGGTTAGGAAATATCAGGGGTGCATTTTATACATATCAGAACCTTTTCTCAGGCTGGTTGCCCTCTTCTTAAAAAGTCTTTTAAAAAAAATATTTGCCATCAAATAATTACTAGTTTTGTTTAAATGTTCTCATCCAACACATAATGAACAGCAAGGAATTCCTCAAAGGGCATCTATTGTTATTGAAATGTTTATTTATTGAGTGCTTTTGCCAGAAGCCCCCCATGAGAAAAATCTCATTTTATGAGCTCCTGAAGCAGTCAGTTCCCAAAACATCGAGCAGAAATGCAATTTTGACCAAGTAATCTCAAGGTCTTTTGTTTGCTCTTTAAATAAACAGCAGAATACCAATGTACGAAAAGTAGTGACCAGAGTTGCTTTATTTCCTGTACTTTGTAAATATTCCATATAATGAAGCTGTGCTTATGTGGTGCTCAGGTGATTCCTTATGTTTAAGCATTCAATTGCTACAGTAGAGAAAAAACCAGTATCCCACACAGCAATATATGAGTGGATATTTGAAATGATTCCAGTATTTCTTTCCTGCAAAAGAATGGTGTTAGCCTAATATTGTCTCACTTGCGTAAGTAATTTTTTTCCCCAGCCTGTTTTTTGTCTTTTATTTCACAAATTTTCTCATCTCAGCAGCGAGAAGAAATGACAGCACTTATGGCAATGCGTACATGGGCATGACTCGGATCCTGTCATGTTCCTGGATTATCCAGTTGGAGTCACTAGAGAATAGTGTGATGGTTCTGCCAGGCTTCACTCTGCAATCCCTGCCTCTCACTGCCTGGGCTGGATAGCTGGTTAAAACTGATCCAGCTTTAACCTTCCTGATTTTAATGATGCCATGAGGTACATAGCTGCAGTGAGTGGGGCAGGAGTACAACTGAGGGAGGAGCGAGCTCTGAGCCAGAGATAGAAGGTAAAAAACGCAGGCAAGGGAAGGAGGGGAGGAAACTTTTTGTGCCTTTGCTGATAAGGCCAAAATATAACTACACTGTGCTTGAAAGTTTGCTTTGGTTCCAGGTTCTCAGCTGTAAAAATGATGCAGTGTAGATTTGGGGGGAATATCTAAAGTTATTATTTTATTGCCCTATCCTTTTTAGGGGATAGCTATATACTAGGTTGGTGCCTGCTTTTATTTAAAGCAGACTGATAATTAAACTGTGAATGTCTGAGCAGACAGAGAGGAATCATCAATTCTCTAAGGTAGGCAATGCAGAAAGAAGGACAGTGCAGGATTAGTTATATTCAGTGTATGGTATATAAGTTTCTAGGTGCCTTTTATGGTTGATCTGTGACAGGATAGGGGAATGGCCTGAATTTTTGTAAAGCAGTTATTTTAAATAAAATATACTTTGCAATCGTTGATTATAATGATCTAAAATATTATTTAAATGATGCTGATATATGATTTATAATTATCTAACATTATTAAAATACATTTCTTGTACATTAATGACTTGGCATCTGGAGTGTCTTTTAGCAATAAAATCTCTCTGTTTTCTTTTTCTTCTCTCCCTCGCCCCCAAAGAGTATTTAGGGAAAAATGATTGATTAATGACAGTTCCTATTAACTCCAGAATAAAATATGCACAGTGCCTGCTTTGCTAGTAAAAGATTTGATTTCCTTTGTAAAAGATCTGATTCCCTTTGTGACCTCATGGCAAAGTCTTGTGGTTAATAATATTTTCTTTCTTCCTGAAATGGAAAAAAGTTTAAAGTATTTTTGTCTAGGATATATGTGATGCAACTAAGCACACTTCATTAAGCGTTCTCCATTGTATTAATGCAAAATACTAACATGTTAGTAAAAGAATAATTTAATACTCCATTTCAAGCCCTGCAGCAAAAATATTTTAAAAGTTATTCTTTTATGCAGCTCTTTATTTCTTTTATATTCTTTTCGGACTTCATTCTCTCTTAAGCCACAGCTATAGGAGGTCAAAGCATGTTACATATATGGTTCCAGCCGATGTACTTCACCTTTTAAGAAGGGTTGTTATTCATAGTATAAATGTAATTCTTTTCACTGATTATATAAATAATTAAAACTTAGAAACTCACATAATACATAGTACTTAATTAAACTTATATAGTACTGCCAATTTTTGACTTTGTTGAGCCTTTGCATTCTTCTCTGCTGGAAGCTATTATATTATACTTCCTATAGTCTCTTGTTATCTGTAAATTTTATTGAAAATTAGATTCACTATATTTGTGTGTCTGTATTTGTCTTACATTTTTCATACATATGTACTTTAGTATAGTTTTAAGGATATCAGAACTGAAATGTCTTTATTCCTTTCATTACTTGTGCATGTAAGTTGAATGCTATTGGTGGAAAGTGAATGCAACATTACATACCCAGATTTATTTTTCTTTAAAAATGCACAATGAAATTTTTTGTGAAACCCTGAATACTTTACTCTGCCATTCTTCATCTGGCTAATTACTACCTTCCTCTGTAAAAGCCTTATAGATTTTAATGCCATAAAGGACCATCAGGCCAAACCCCAAAAGGTCACCACAGAGTCAAATCATTTCCCCTCGTAAGTTATTCAAAGAGGTGTTTACCTCAGTTGATAAAAGATACATCATTTGTGGTATCTTCTGGTCAAAATCAGACAAGATCAGATATGTCCGAAATAATTTCACCATATTCTTACAGAATAAAATACTCCAAGTTTCTTTATTGTCCCTCTGACTTACAATTGTGACAAGACTAAGCTTGTATTGACATTAGGCATATAAAATATGAAACCACGTGTAATCTTCTTTGGATGCTGAATTCTAGTGATGATCTATGCTGTACTTGTACAATCTCAGAGCCTCCATTTTGCCATCTTCATAATAAGAATAGTATTTACAGGAGTGTTCTGAAGTTTAGTTAATGTCGTTGAAATTCTTTCAGACAGGCAAAAGATAGACACAAGAAACCACAAGAGGTATAAAAATGTATGCAAATGTAGCTAATGAAGCAAAAGGAAGAGGGCTAAATGGTGTCTTAATAGGTTCTCTTTAAAAACCTATTTTGATAAGGAATATTGTGCCACGTCTCTTGATTAGGAATCTTACATTTTTTAATAATCTCTTCCAGCGTTCTGGGACCAGCTGTGACCTTCAGAGTACACTCCAACCTCCAAAACATTTCAACTGCAGATGTTGCCAAAGCAGCAGGTAAGTCCTTATCCTCCATTCCCAAACCGTGACCTCCCAAGTGTCCATTTAGTGGAAAGTAGCACAAAAAACAGCACAGTGACATCCCATTCTCCCAGAAGACTGACTTTTAAAGAGGGAGACAGTTGAGAGGTGAGTGGCACATACAGGACACTGAAATGTAATAACTCTGAGTCAATTAAAACTGCCTGAGACTTCCTGATTTGTCAAGGAAATAGATTAAATCGAGACTTGTAGTCAAGGCCTAGCATGGTGAAAAACTCTTCAGCATTGTAATGAACTCATGAAAACAGATTGGTTATTTGTAAATAAGGGTATAATACCTTTTCTGGTACATTTTTTCAGGGAACAAAATTTTTATTACATCTTAGCCTTAATTTCTGTATCAAAAGATGATAGAAATATATCTTTGCTGGTGTGCTGTTTAGGCAATTTCAATGACAAGCTAATCTTGGAATTAAATGCATTTCTGGAGCTAAGTTGTTTCTGAATACTTACAGCTGTCTTGAGGCCTCATAATGGCTTCTTGTCAACTTGGCTACTAACTATATTATGGAGTTATTGACTGCAAGAAATATTTTCTGCAAAGTTACTGAATTGATAACTGATGTGCTTCCAAATTACCCAGTTGATAGGTTTTAAATATTATGAGTAAACAAGTTGCAATGTTGCTTGAAAATAGAAACAAAATGTTCATTCAAATAAACACTGGGAGACCAAAACTGCCTATTCACTTCTTTTTCTTCACCATAGATGAATTTAGTTATGGAAAGAACTGGAGTAGTTTCCATGCCAGAACTTTCCTCTGTGGGACACAGTGGAGAAGGGTCTTTTTAACTGATGATTAGTAGCAAATGGGATATCACTTTTCTTAAAAGATTTTAACATGCCAAAAAGCTATCAATGTCAAAACTAGGAAATTACAATAAAGTAATTACTGAATTATGTGACATCTAAATGTGTATGGGAAAAATTTTACCTGGGAAAAATTCATATCGGTTTTTTACAGCAATGCCCTGCGTTGTAAACCTTATGATTCTCTCTGAAGGGATCAACAAATATAGAGCCTGCCTGGATTGCCAAAGACTTTTGACAGGATCTTTCACTAGAAGTTCTTAGAATGGGGAATATAGAAGATGAAAATGGTGGATCAGTAATTGGTTAAGAGACAAGAAACAGAGATTAGGAATATATTATTAGCTTTTTAAAAGGCTAGAGATAGCAGAAAAATGTAAGAAAAAGTGAAGTATCTCTTCTGGACCTGTGTCATTCAACATACTTATAAATTAGCTGGCAAAGAGGATGAGTAGTGTGATGAGAATTTCTGCTAATAATACTAAGTTATTCACAGTATTAAAGATGAAAGTTGATCTTAGAAATGTAGGAAAACCTTACCAGAATACGTGACTGGACTCAAAATGGTGGTTGAAATCCACTGTAAATCAGTGTAAGAAAAAAAAAAAAAAGCACATGGAGAAAAAAATAGCTTTATAGATGAAATTTTAGGTCTAAATAGACCATTACTCCTCTGGTGTAAGAACATAATGTAGTAGTAGGTAATTTAATGAAAATAACAGTTCAGTCTTTATTTTCAGTTGAACAAGGAAAGAGTTTTTAAGAATTATTTGGAAAAGAATATAAACCAGAAAAATATCATTTGTTCTTGCATAAATCTATCCCTTTTCTGTATTTAAATACAACATACAGTTTTGCTTCACATGCCTCACAGAGACTGGAAATTTGTTAAAATGGAAAGATTCAAAGAAAGGCAGAAGGCATGACTTAAGTGTGGAGTATCTTCCATATAAGGCAAGAATCTTTATTTCTAACCTTAAACCTAATGGATTCAACTGGAAGAGGGCAGATTTAGTTTAAATGCAAGGAAGAAGTTCTTCACCATGAGAGTGGTGAGACACAGGAACAAGTTTCCCAAGGAAGCTGTGGATGCTGCATCACTGGATGTGTTCAAGACCAGGTTGGATGGGGCCTTGTGCAACCTGGTCTAATGGGAGGTGCCATGGCAGGGAGATTGGAACGAGGTCCATTCCAACCCAAACCATTCCATGATTCTATGATTTAAAAAAAAAAAAAAAAAAAAAGTGTGGTATGAGAAAGATCTGTCAAGTCCAGAGTGGTATGGTGAATGTGGTCAGGATTGTGCAGCACAGATGAAAATTTGAGAAAGCAGGTTCAAAATAAATCAGTAGCTTTACCTGTTGTGGATAATGAACCTTATGTTTGTTCAAAATGTTACTTGTAAACAAGTTCATGTCCACTACATATCCACTGAAATTTGGCAAGTCCATAGAAAGTTTGTAAAGCTTAGGAGGTTCCTGATAAGCCTTGTCTTGTTCCTAGCAAACTACTCTAAAATGTATAAATGTTGTGAGTAGTTATACTGATGACAAATTAGGGAGGTTCTGGGAACAAAAAAATGTCACCGTGGGATAATTTCTGCACATTCACCAATGTAAATTAATCTTTTATATTGTAACTTTATCTGTTCTATATATTCATACCCCAGGGATTTCCTAACTTCTGTTTGATTAGTTCATTAAAATCTTCAGGCTTTGATGGTTACAGAAAGAGGTGTGTAGGAGTCTTATATCAGCTCCTCTCAGTATGTCACCATGGCCATAATATTGTTAGAACTAAACATTGTGTTTGCCATTTATAGAAAAAAACCACAACACTTACCAGCTGTCAAACATTTTAAAATTAAAAATTATCTCATTTTTTCTTTTCTAACCCCTAAATAAGGTTACAGTAGCTTGTGGATTATTTTAAACGAACTTCTCACTTGCAGATCTCTAAAGCCAAAAATAAATTCATTTGAAAGATCAACATCAGTATACACTTACATAAGAAGTTTTTTTAGGCTTTAGTTGTAATTAGAAATTTTAAAAGTCAACAGTGGCTTGAACAGAAACATTCTGAAAACTAATTTACCAAAGGAAATCAAAGCAGAATAAATCAATGCATACTTCCACGGTAGGCACAGGTAAATGCATTACTGCTATTAGGTAACTTGACATCCATCCAGGATCTCTGAAAGTAGGTCTTGTTTACAGAATATGAGTAGACCAAACTGACAGAAGAATTTCACTGTCTGTCACATCCTTAGAAATGAAAAGAATGTAGAAATTGAGATAATCAGATGCCATGGTAATTATGGGAATGTATATTATCCAGATTTGCTAAAAGGAATCTATCTGTGCAGATGTTATGTATATACACGTCTCACTGATACCCACAGAAGCAGTTTCTGTGCAGCAGTTTGATCTTGTTATTCATGTAGCATGTATTTTTGTAATGAAAATGGATAAACTGCATATTTTCTTTGAGTTATTTAGGTTTAAATATAGGGAACTATATTTAAAGTTTTCCATCTTCCCTTGTGGAATTTGACAAATGTGCAGATTAGAGAAGTCATGGGACTATTTAGCAACTATGTAAACAGATGAATGACTTAGAATATCTACCAAAAATAGAGATATGGAAGTATGATAATACAAAAGTTTTCCTATGTTTTCTTGGAGTTTGAGATTCTTTCTTCTTGGTGCACATGAAACCCAGCTTGAGACGAGATAAAGCTCTCTAAAATCCTTCAGCCATGTTCCTGCTGATACTTTTTTTTTTTCAGTAATCCACAGTTCCAGTTCTGTGTAAATGTTTTGATTACATTTTTTCAGTTTCTAGGGCTACATAATTATATGGGAAAGCTGACAACAGAGTAATTTAAAATTGTGAGTAGCTTGCTTTCTCACATTAATGATACCTTTATTTGCTCTTTGTCTAAAGAGCAGGATGGACTATAGCCATCATTTTGCCAGGGTTGCTTACTTTGATGTTCATAATACAAGAACATACCTTTCATCAAGCAGCTGTCCTCTGGCCTATATCTGTTTAATAAGTCAGGCTCAATGGTGAAGTGTAATTTCATCTCAACATTTTGAAGAAATAAACTTTCTCTAGACGTAGATGACCTGCTCTAGAAGTAATTACACTTGGCACATGACATCATTTAGACAAATAAATGTGGATTTCCTTTCTCTTCAGTTTAAAGGTTATAAGAAATCTAGCAGAGAACAATTATCAGTAAGATAACTCTATTTATATAAAAGTATAATACATTCATAGAGCAATGAGCAATAGGTTTGCTTTATAGGTACTTCTGAAATCCACTGTTAAGGCAGATATGTATAGTAACAGTGATAATTAGAAAAGAGGAATCTTCTGTAGTTTTCAAGCACAGAATTTTAGCATCAGATGGCTGTAACAATCACATATCTACTACACACATGATAAAAACATATAGAAGTCTTGTGCACAGAAACTCAACATTGCCAAAATTAAATAAAGGCATTTGCTTATGTGTAGCTGCAGCCTTTTACTAGTTAGAATCATGCTTACATTTTTTTGATATTGTATTAAAATGCAATATTTTATATGCTATAAAAACTGGAGACTGAAGAGCAAAGAGATTTATGCGCAATGTAAGCATATAAGTGATAGGAGATGAACAGCACAGAAAAAGACAATACATGACCAGATATTAGAGAATAGGCCCTGTGTGCAGATTCTTGTGTCTAAGATATAGTGTGATATACAGAACTGTGGAAAGCCAGAAGTCTATATTCAGTTGCTAAAATATATATTAGAATGTCAAGAAAATGTTTTAATTTTTTTTTTTTTTTTAATTCCCTTAATTTTTAACTAAACTATTGAGTTGCCTTGGTGTTAGTTTTGGTTTGGTAGGTTGGTTTTTTTCACGTCTCTGGTGCTAGGGAAACCTACACTTTCATAACGTGTGGTTTGATAGCGACTGTTAATCATGACTTGGAGAGTAGAGTGATGAATCATATACCCTTCTTATCTAAAAAATTATTTCTTGGCCAGCTTTCTAATTCTGAAGAAAATGTATTTCAAAATTAATTCCACCAAAAAAACCTTAAAAATGCAAAAAATACTATATTATTATTAAAACTTAACAATATATCAAGCTGTTCTGAGTAAAAATGAATGCCTAAAGTTTGTTGGAATAGATAAAAATTACATATATAATTTCTTAGCAGTTTTAAATAACTGCAAATGATTAAATTTCTAACCTTACAGATCTTGAGACTAGACACTGTCAAAGTTGGTCATGTCCCAGCTGTGGTGAAGTATCCATGGCAACAAATATTGTCATAGAACTTTTTGACATTGATAGTGCACATTTTTCCTAAAATTGGCAGCTCTAAACAGACAAAACATAATCCTTAGCTTTTAGCATTAAACAATCCTTTTGAGATTAAAAGGGTACTTCAAAACCCTTAGAGTTGTCTTACCCTGTCTAGTGATTTAAGCTGATGGTGTCTTATTGGTTTGGAGTGGTCCGAGATATCATATTAGTGACCCTGGATTCAGCTGTTGAAGAAGGTATTTAAGTGTTATTCCACCTCCAATACGTTTCTTTTGCTTGGCAGGTCTGAGATGTATTTATAGGTGTCAAAACTTATGTTTCTACCTATGTAGGCTTAAGTATCTAAATCATCAGTGGTCTAACTTCAAAGGCTCTTAGTTCCCATCACACTGTTCTAAATTTTAATGACCTTAGATAGTTATCAGGATTTTAAATACAGAATTTTCTTAGGACTAAGAAATTTAAAATTCAAAGCCATGTCAGACAGTAAAACAAGCCACCTGCACCAAAAAATGGATTCCAGGTTCTTTAAGTTGAAAATTCTGGCGTGGAATCTGCCTTACACAGTCTCTGCAAAATCTGTTTATTGCTCCTAAGTGCATTCGGTAAAGTCACAGTTTTATCACACATCCAATCTTGGCCCTGTTAAAAAGGGCTGAGACTCTGACATGTACATATTTTGATTTCCTTATAAATTCAGTGCTACAAGTATCCATTATAAATATATTTTTAAACACCTATCTGTGAAGGTACAAGTGATCGGTTAAAGCTATAATGTTTAGATGCATTATCTAGCTGATTGCAGCAATTGTTTCTATTATCCTTCAGTGTAATTAAAATATACATTTCAACTTTTAGCAAATCAGATGAAAGTCTAAAATATTGCAAATTATTTATATGACTGTTATGTTGTAGCTATTCTAGTAATGAAACGTAATCCTCTTTTTATTGGTCAAAAGGGCTTATCTTTCCAATTTGCTATGTAATAGAAATCAGTATAATTAAAATCACATTTATGGAATACCTCTGTAAAGCTTGCACACCTCTTAATATCATAGTCTAGAATTTGACAGAACAAGACACAGAGGGAAAATAATTTACTGAACATTAGAGAGTCAGCTGATGTGTATTGACCATACCAGCATTGTTGACAGAAACATGATAACTGTATATTATCCATTATTAGTAAGAAAGGTTTCCTAGGAGGTTCTCAGAAGAATGGAAGAGAGAACTGTCTTCAGATGTATCTTCATATAATACAGCTTTTGATCTTCATATAATAAATCTACATGTAGCACATATATGTAAAGAACATAAATAAATGTAAAGAAGGGAGACTAGGAGAAGGAATAGGACAATAGAGGAGTAAATAGTCAACTGCAAGAGTAAGATTATGCAAAGTTTTATTTAGCTATCCATGTATTTATTTTAAAGCATATTTAAAATAGGTACTACTGATGCATGTCTTGAAAACATCACAGTCTGATGGGGGAATTTGAATAAACTTGGGAAATGTATTTTAAGGCAGTGAGTTCAGAATACTGTGATTTTTGCTCTGGTTATTTCAGCTTGTGATTAAACACTCTCTGGCCTTTGATGCTTTTTAGGCTGTTGTTATTTATTTTTTAGAAGTTCTTTACATAATATATTTCACATAACTAAGTACAATCTATGAATTTAATATTCTTTGTATTGCTTTGGTTGCTAACATAATGAAACTTGGCAATGTCCATTTTGTTGTTTTGCTAGTTGCAACATCAATCCTTTTTTGTGGTGTCTATCAGTGCGGGAGATATGTATTCTATATCATCAAAAGTAGGAAATTTCAATTTCTGGGTAAAAAGTCTTCCTTGTCTCTTAAGTCCTTTTTCTTTCTAAATGGCTCTAACTAGCCTCTGTTGCTTCAGTTGCAAGCAAATCCATGCTGGAATACTGTCTTGGTTTCTTTTTTTCTACCCCACAACCACAAGCAATAATGGTTCTATGATTCTGTGGTTGTTTTGAAAGTGTTTAGTGGCCATTTATTGTCAGATTCATCATTAGGCTGTAATGAAGTGCACAGAACAAGACGAAGGTCTATAGCTGAATTCCTTCCCTCCATCTACATTTTTGAAGACCATGCAATTAGATGTCTTGCTTTCTGAGATGGTAACAAAGAATGTGTCCATGAACAATTTGAAGTTCATCTTTGAAGTGAATGTCTGTTTCTGTGTCAGAAACTTTGAACAATCTATCTAGGAGGCTGTGAGGTCCATCTGATTTCACTTGCCATTGCCCTGGTTTAAGGAGGATTACAATTCTTTAGTTTATAATGTGAAATGTAAAAGTTCGACAGCTCTTTTTGTCTTGCTGGTTCTCTTACGTCTTTTGGTGCAAATCCTTATTTCTTGTACTCAAACCTCCTTAGTTCACATTGTCCATTTTAACTTCTTGACCCCTCTGTAGCAGGTCAGTTCCCTTTGGCAGTACCTACTGTATCATCAAATCTGAAACGTTTTCCTCAAATCCTTCCATTGCTGAATAAAGGATGTCATTACATTTCTAAAGTATTATTCAGAATCTCAATTGTCTCTTGCACTACAAAATGTCTGATACAATGATTAATGAGTTTTTGAGATGTCATTTCCTTCCCACCTCCTTCTTCTGTTGAAAAATGAACTAAGTTTTAGCAGTTGTGATGGGTGCTACCATTTGGTAAATGTGCCTCAATCCTCAAGACAAGCAAGTATCTTTGCTTATGACTCTTCTCCAGTGAATTCCTTCCAATTATGGTATTCATTGCTGCAACTAGTAAAGATGATTTTTTTTTTAACATATACCTCTGTCCTCTAAGAATAACTCTGAAGTATCTAATTTTAGAGATAAACCTTTTTACTTTAAAAACCACTTTCTGTTTTAACAGAGAACTTCACAGTTTCCTTCTGTTCACCTTATAAAGTTATGTAACCTATTCTTTTCCAGCATAAACCCCTAAATCAAGCTTCTGAACTATTAGTTCTAAAGCTAGTTAATAATTTTATAGCATTGTGGAGAAAACCAAGAGCCAAGTAGCATTATGTAGCCAATGTTCTTTAATTAAAGCAATGATGGTTCATTTCATTACATTCTGATACCTCTTATTAAACATTCCCTCATAGAAAGCCATCAGATTGGTGTTAAACTAAAGAGAAACACACCATTGGTGTAGTATATATTAATATTTTAAAACAAACAGTTGATATTGAAACAGACAGTTCCATCAAAGATTCAGTGGAAAGACCGGAACTGAAGCTTATGTTGATTTGCAGCTACTCATATGTCTCTGTTAGGTGCTTTTCCTGAAACCCATAGGTAGACTTACACAGATAGGTAAAAATAACTCCCCTATGAAAGTCATTTATGTCATGGTTTAAAGGTTAATAGTGATTAAAAAGCTGACTTACTTAAAGAGCCTTCTGGTAATATAACTAAATGCATTGTAATAGCGAGGGTGGAATTCATCTAACCCAGTTGAAGCTGTTTAAATGTTATGCATTCATTCAAAAATATTTGTCTAGACTGCGTCTGCATTCAAATAAGAAAGAGGCAGTATGAACTAGCACTTGTCATAGATGGCTAAAGGTAGGTGAGAGAAAGCCATCACTAATATCCACAGAAATGTATAGGTATGTTTGTGATAGGACTGCAATGCATAAATACTGCAAATAAATCCAGCTAGGTTGTTTGAAGTCAGGATCAGAGAATTCCATACAGAGGAAAGATTTCAGGATCTTCCTGTAGTCCCTGCTTGGTAACCTATCCAAAATTATTTTTTTTTTGTTTCTAGATCTCTTAAAATCTTCTGGTGCAAATTCTGATTTATTCTAATAAGCCTTATTCATTCACATTGTCCTTTTGTAACATATTGAAAGATCTTTAAGAATTTGAAGTTAATTTGAGTAAATTTACAAAGATTTCAAGTTTCATAAAGGTTACCATGTATAATATTAGTAAACAGTCAAATTCCCCCAGTCAGCATGTTTATACCTACTGCCGGTAATGCAGGATGCAGCTGCCATGTAGTTGAAGTGAAAAGTGGTTTTCTTTCAAGTTCAAGAAATCTCTCAATACATTTTTGACTATGGAAGGGAGAAATCTTTTTCCCTACCAAACTTGCTACATATGTCCTTACACAGATGTTTCAAACTGACCTGTACTTTTTAGGAGGACTTTTTTCAGCTGATGTAAATTAACAAATAGCTGATCTGAAGTCCACAGCACTGAGAACGTGTGACAAACAGAACAGTATTTTTTTGCATAGCAGAAGTACTGTGGAGTTCCACTGTGAATACAGTATCAAAAAGTCCCTATACTAAAATATTTGAGAACTAAATTTCATTCTAATTTAAAGTAAAGCAAGTAGAAATCCCCAAACCAAAGACATCCTGCTTCATGTTATATTTCATCACATTGGTTACCAAAATTACTATGATAGTAAACAGAGTTTCCAGGAAAATGGAAATATATATGCAATATGGCATATACCACAACATTACTTACAATTCCAGACGTCTTTAAATGTTGTAGTCCTTTAATAAAGTTTTCTATATCTTTGTGCAGTACACTCAAGTACTTTGTTTACAGCAGATCCTAAGCATATAAAAAAATTAGTTAGGAATGGTAAAGTTAGATGAAATCTGGTAAGGCAGGTACATAAAAGGCAGGTTTTATGTAAAAAATAGGCAGGCTGATCTAATATTATTTTGTGAATATGTACATTTTTAGGTAAGCATGAATAAGGGAGCTAAAGAAACCCTAATTTAGGTCAGGTAGTACTGTAACCTAACCTTTACCTGAAAAAGAACAGTCAGTACATTTTTTTTTCTACTCATTAGACAGATTGATTATAACTTTTCAAAATGTGGAACAAGATAAACCTAACAATTTTAAACTGTGCATGTGAATAAACGGTAGGCACCGTGTGGAACAGGGGATAATGTTCTATTTTAGTTGGTACAAACAGGAAAATGTTCTTTATCTGATGTAACTAAATATCATCTTTTTAATATATGAAATTGGATGATTAGCAGTCTTGTGATTGTAACTGATAGCTTTCATATCAGCCAAATAATAAAAAAATATGAGGAAGAGCAGTGCTACTTCAGGGCTGTATGAGAAACAGCTGTTATTTAAAGCACAGCAAAAAAACCTAAACAAACCACAAAATCAGTTACACACAGAATCATCTTAGAATCAGACTGTTATCCCTTTTTGCTGGACAAAAGTACTAACATAAAAAGGCGCTTCTACAGAAGCATGGTATGCTGTAACAGTGTGTAGTGGCAGCTGACCCAAACCTGGCAGCAGTCTTTCTCTCAGTAGAACACAATTTATGGGATGACATCTAGGGAAGGACGCACAAACATGACCTAGGATGAAGGGGCAGGTGGAGGGTTTCTGGCTGAAAAAGGTTTAGTTAGGACGTCCAGAGGATTAATGTATCATCTGTCTTGAAAACAGGCACTTGTGTGACCTTCTACTACTGATAGCTCATGGAGGAATGTATCTGAGAGGGGAAATAATGAGCTCTTGATAGTGGGACAAGGACTTATTTGAGAGCTCTGGGAGAGTTTTTGAAGATAAGAGAAGTTTGTTGGCAGTATTCACAAGGGCGCACTTGTCAGGAGTATTCATTCCTGTATTTTAACATTGCCTTCATTTTGAGCAGTCTTCCTCCTATGGATTGATGGCAACTTCAGCAGCTGCTGCTACTGCCTGGTAGTCTGCGTGATTGTTAGGAAATGTTGTGACTACAAGGCAAGTGATTTGATTTTCATTAATTGTTTGTCTTCTGAACTATCTATGGTCAAAGGAAGTTCTTTTTGCCCTGAGCTTTCCTGAACTCCATACATCCATTCTGACATGTAAGGTAAAATGGAGTCAGATTTATAGACCTTTGATTTTGTTCTTATTTGGAGATTATGTTTTCCATTGTCTGACAAAAATTGTATGTAAGATTTAGAGATTAATGGCCATTGTAATAACCTGCAAATACTTAATCTTTACAGTATTATGTAGTCTTCAGGAAAACATGTTAAATCCCTTTGTTCTCTTTAGAAAATATTTTCTGTAAATTTGAACATTCTGGATTAAGAGAAGTTGAATGACTCTATGTTGCCTGAGGTCAAAATATGTGCTAGATTTAATCTAGCCACAGATTTTCAAGAAGTACCTATAAAATTCTCTGTGCCTCTATTTTCTTAATGGTAAAACTGAAATATGAATAGTAAAAATGCTTCTTATGAAAAGAAAAATCCGAAACCTATAACAATGATTTTTTGAGATAATTCAGAGGATAGAGAGTATGGCCTTCTATAGTAGAATTATGACAATTTTTTTTAATGTATTTTTTTTTCCTCGTTGCATGGAAGCAACAAAAGCAGGACGACAGTAATCATAAAATCATTTTGGTTGAAAGTTCCATCTAGTGCGTATTTAGCCTGTACCCCAGAATTGTGATGGGTTTGGCTGGCAGGAGATCATATGGACAATATTTGATAATCTTTAAAAAAAAAAAAGTCAGATAAGAAAAAAATGTGTATGCCAAAATCCAGAGGGTGCCTCTTGGCAAAGTTTTATAGACATTTTAGATCAGTAACAAGAAAAGGTAGGTAGGTACACCCCATTACTCCTTCCTAAACAGACAGGTAATTACTTTTGGCATTTTGACAAGTGTTTTCTAGAGTGAAGGTCAAAGATGTCAGCAGAGAAGATCTATGCTAATCTGCTCAGCTGGAGAAGACTCAGGTAGCTAATGTTTTGTAATTAGAAGTTGTGAAAACCAGTTTTCACTGTAGTTTTGTGTTGAGCATAAGTGAACTAATAATATAGAGGCATTTAATTTATCATAGTTTACAAAACTGGCTAAATGGATGCTTATGAGTAAGCATACAACTGGAGAAATATGTGAAAACTGATATTGTGCACATAAAATATATATATGCACTTATATGTTTGTGTGGTATTATACATACATCATGTGTGTATATTATATGAGTGTATTTGGCTATACATATACACAGTAATGCATAACACTAATACTTTTACTTTGCGTTGAAAAAATATGGATCAAAAATAAACAAAAAATAAAATAAAATATAAAATAAAATAAAATAGGAAAAGGTACTCTGATGGTTTCATGGGCACGGAATCCTAAACCAGCCATGGTCTACAGGCCATGAGCAGTTTGGAATCATCCAGAACAGGTGACCTGAGCTGGCCTCAGGTGTATCCCATCCCATAAACCCCATGATCAGTTTTAAAGATTGCTTAAGAGAGGGGCTTCTTCCACTGCTCCTGTTCCTTCTCCTTTCCATCTCTGGAGGGCCTTGATTACTCTTTTGCTTCTGAGGATTGTTTTCCCATGTATTGTGACTGCTGTACATTTACTGGGCTGAATGTAAGTTTTTATTGGTGTTATTGCTAGTTTTACTGTTTCATTTAAACCATTTTTATTTCAACCCATGGGTCTCCTCTCCTTTCCCGCTTCCCTGTCTCTGCTGGAGCAACTGCTATAGTTTAGCCCAGATACAGGCTAAATATAGACAGATACTTATTGTATTTGATAAGGCTGCAAAATTTTGCTGGAAATTTCACATGTAAAATTCAGTGCATTAAAAAAATATCCCATTTTTCTTCTGGGAGTTATCACTATTACTTAATCCAGCAATATTCTATGAATGGATTCCTATAATGGATTTTAAACTGATAAAATACTTTAGCAAAATACAAGAAGGAAAAAAATATATAAAAAAGAATATGAAAACAATTATGAAAACAATGAAGATTTTTATTAAAAGCATCATTTGTTTTATAGCATTAACTGCCTTTTCATGGTGTTGTATTCCTGTTTATCAGGCTAAACTAAAATTATTTTTCTCTCTTATTATGCAATTTGTGCTACAAGATGTGTGTGCATGTGTAGGTATATGTAAAAGACAGAAAGGGGTAACAAGGTTTTTTTCAGAGGAGCTCCAGGTGTTCATCTGTACTCCTGTACCTCATATGTGACCTCAAGTCTGCAATGATTTCACACACATTAAACTGTTCATTCTCTCTGGTTTTGCTTCTTGGACTAGAATACCTAATATGATATATGTATATATATGATGACTATGAAATTCTTACTGTGCATGGAGATAAAATACAAACCGACATGTAGTAATGGTTTTGGGCAGACTGATATGTACTGTGGAAATGCAAGTCAAGATTTGATGGCCTAATGCTAGACCTAAACCTAATAAGATAAAGTTGCAATGTTTCAATGGTTACAGCTGAAGTTAGACTAGAACTTTACAGAAGTAGCAGTTAAGCAGAGGGAATTGGTCTGTTCTCCCTGGTGACAAGTGACAGAACAAGAGGAAATGGCCTGAAGTTGAACTAGGGGAGGTTCAGACTGGATATTAGGAAGCATTTCTTTACAGAAAGGGTTGTCAGGCATTGGTGGTGGAGTCACCATCCCTGGAGGTGTTTGAGAGGGGCGTAGACGTTGTGCTTAGGGACATGGTTTAGTGGTTTTTGATATGGCTAGGAATAATGTTGGACTTGATGATCTTGAAGGCCTCTTCCAGCTGGAGCTATTCTATGAAAAAGGACCATGTTTTTGCAGAGTCATTTTTAACCTTCATCAACAAACTGTTGAACTGTCATCAACAAAGAGCCCCAGGGATGCAGCACTGATGAAAATATTCTTTTTGACTTTACACATAATTCAGAGCATGGACATAAAAAGGGGAAGAGAAAAAAAAAAAGAGATAAATTTTAAATCTAGGTCTGAAGAGTAGTAGGTCCATCTGAAACATAGACTTTGAGAAAGTTGGTTTTTTTCTTCTGGATTTCTTTATTGGGCTTTTATAGCAAGCTCTTAAGTGCTTTTCAATTGTTACATCATTGCAGAGAACCCAAACCAACTGAATTTGGAAAAATATCAGAAAGTGCTTGCTTCCATCCACCCCTCAATCCTTCCTTCTCTGAATTGAATTTGTGTGTTGCATAATATTATTCTTTCTGACATTTCCTTTCTTGTCAATTTTCCTCTTCAAGGGAATTGCCACATATTCATTCTCCTCTTCTATTGCTATTTAACGACTTGAGGGTGTATTTTCTACCTATGTGCAGCAATATAGCTGTGAAACTCACATTAACTTTAATGGGAGATGTGCGGCTAAAATCAACTACACTGGGTGTAGTTACTACCTTTGACTGTAGAATGGATTGGTATGTTCAAACAGGAAAGAACTGGGAAGTCAACTTGGGTATTACATTATTTTATGTTAAATTAGAAGTGTTTTAACATTAATTTTTTAAAATGTGTTCAAACTGATAAATCCATGTGCTGTAGAACCTGTTATTTAATGAAACATGCTTTTGAATTTGTGACATTTTAAGCAAGTAAGCTATCTTTCAGTTGGCAGTTCCCAGTACTCTGCTTTTTTTAAGATGTAGGAAAACATTAACTATTATTATTATTGGTATTACTTAATAATTATTAAGTAATATTTTGATAACTGTGAAGAATCAGATGCCCCTCTCGGGTTTTCTGGTTTAAACATGGATGAATTTAAAGGTTGGCAATGGTTTTCTCAGTCCTTCTGTGATTCTGCTTTTCCATACTGGTCCCTTTTCTTGTATTCTATCCATAGCTCTTTTTCCTGCTGGCAGCAGAACTCTCATAGGATAAGTAAACATGTGAAATAGACAGTGGACAAAGAAGAGCTGAAAGCTGGGAAATGTGGGAAGCTTAGGTAGCTGTTTACAGACGTGACAGTATGGACCAGGAACACAATCCTCTTCCATTCTTATTGAACTGATGATGAGGCAGTGTTTGCGTATTTATCACTTCTTTTTTGTCTACCTGTTGCTTCAGTTTCTCTTATGTTCTCTGCTGCTGTGATTAAGCGCATTCATCTTTCACATTATATTGTTTTCTCGATGTGTTGCTTAACATTAAGCAGTATCAGTGTTTAAGAACTCTGATTTGGTGTTTTCTATTACATTGTTATACTGGTACATGTTACACTGCAAATAATCATAAATGTTAGAATTGGCATACATTTAGGTGTAGAAGCATATGTACCAAAATGAATTATAAATTGCCCTTAAGATTTTTAAACAAACGTAGTGGAATATTGCCATGAAGTTAAATCTTTGCCTTAGACAGAAGACAGTAAGTATCTAAGACTCCTCATATCAAAATATGTTTACATCTCGATTTCTCCACTAAGAAAAAGAAAAAAGTGTAAATGGAAGCTATCAAGACAGAATGGTTAGTAACACAGCAGACAGTCTGCAGCATGTTTTCACTCTCACAAGTATATTTTGAAGTTCAAATTCTGGTACCCCTAGCAATAAGTTCCATTTAGTTCTTAGTGTGTATTTGGTAATGTCTCTCAGCTTTTCATAGAATGTACTGCTGGTGAGTATCCTTCATCCTTCTGTTCCTCTTATGTATAAATACACAAAGTTCACACATATTCATTAAACCACTGTTAGTGATTGGTATCACAAGAGGTAAAACTGAGTTTGGGGTAGATATCTGCAGAAATGTGAAATCTATTGCTGGGCAAGTTCTATCCCCATCCAGGCAATTGCATGGGAGTGTCTGTGTTAATACTTACACATGTTAAGTTTAGATAGTACATGTATACCTTTTACATTTAAAGATACTCCGCACTCTTTTAACACCTTTATCTCATTAAAGATGTAATACCTAGAAGGCAATTAAAAAAAAAAAGTTGAAAACCAGATACATCTGATCTCCTTAGTCTTTTCCTTTTGAACAGTGCTGGAGATACAATACATGACTAAAGGAGCCAGATATGGCCATTCATATAGAAATCAATTCCAGCAAAACATCACCTTTTACAGAT
Organism: Todiramphus chloris collaris; assembly: GCA_025345505.1. Taxonomy (NCBI): domain Eukaryota; kingdom Metazoa; phylum Chordata; class Aves; order Coraciiformes; family Alcedinidae; genus Todiramphus; species Todiramphus chloris. Next base: position 27,391,564 of record JANVCC010000019.1, on the reverse strand, counting down.
TTTAAATGTTCTATGCCCTTCCCTGTATAGTTCTTAAATTCTTTTTTTTTTTTTCGTGTCTGAACTTTACTCATAAGAAAATATAAGAAATTCCAATAGATTTCCATTCTTCACTGTTTTATTCAGAAGCAGTTGTACCTGGTAGAAATGCAAAAAAAGTGACATTGAAATGGTATGATCCTCAATATTTTTATATTTCTAACAATTTTGTACATTCTGCACTTTAAATGCATCTTGTATTCATGGATCTTAAAGAATTCTTGAATGTGTTCTAAAATATGCTGGTGGGTTCTGCCCTTGTGCTAAGGGAGATGAAAGTCATAGGTCTCTACCAGTGTGGAGCCTAAGCTATAGTAGTGACTCTTTCAGGCTCACTTCTTAGAGGCTGGTGTTTATAATGTTAAATCAAAATGTCTGTGATTTAGGTTGTAATAGTTATTTTTCATCCTGCAAGTTGTCCAAATTGTATAAAAATATTGGCATGCAGAATTTATGACAGTAAATGTGGAAGCACACAAAGGTAGATCATGCCTGCTTAAAATATCATCCATGTTTTATTTCCGAGCATGTTTAAGTTTTCAAAATGACATCTATCTATGGGGCTGATAGTTATCTTTTTCTCTAGGAAGATTTCTGGGAATATTATATGAACAAAAATTCACTTCAATATTTAAGATTTCTGATGAACCCTGAGTGAGGATTACCAAATTTAGACATGACATTTATTTTGATTGTTAGCTTATTCGTATTATGGGATTTTTGTGTGCAGAAATGAAAGTTTCTCTACATTTTACATGTCATAAACCAATCAAACTTTTCATATGTATGCTTGGCTAGTTCATCTTTTATCCTAACTCTGGAATATTTCTTTTGAAAATATTGCAAGTTAATGTGACACTCTAATTTCCTTTTGTATTAATGTTATTATTTTAGTTTATGAACATTCTTTGCTGGTTTCCAACATCTGCTCAATTTTTAATTTTTTAGGGTGTAATTTCCCACTTTTTAATAGAAGATATTTCTTTTTATCTGTAATTAAATTCATAACTTGTTATTCTCAGAAGGTTATTATGGATTGTGACTTCACTGTTACAAAAAAATTAATGACTTAAAGAGGCTCCTAATATTAATTTAGAGCAAGGATTTAATTTATTATTCCTTAATTTTGTATTCATTGTAATAGCAGTAATCATTATGAACTCATTGGTTAGGTGGGAGAATGTCAGGCACACTGTATTTCCATAGGAATTCAGTTTGTTAGTCATCTTTAGCTAAACATAAAATGCCATGCATGCATTAATGCTGTCTCTTGTTTCTCTTTATAATTCTATGCCTGTTATTTTATGTAAATATCTTCAAATGTATAATCTGTACTGGAATTTAAAATTTTGGATACATGTATAAACTCATCTGTCCTTATGGCAACAAATTTTTGCTGTTTTAAATCAAGATACTTTCTCTTAACTTATGGCAGTATACAGGCTAATTTCACATTTCTGTTTAAAGAAAATCCTTTCAAATATTGTCAGTTTACACTGGCAAAATGTGTCAATTTTTTAATTCATACAGTCCTGCTTTTTTTAAAAAAATGTGTTCAGTCTATCAATGCGGAATTCTAATTTGAATTGCAACACTAATTCATATGTTCATCAGATCATATGTAATTTCCCATTTTAAAATGAGAATTAATATTTCCTGTTAATATTTTGTATTTTAAAGTGTCTGGAATAGAACTGCCATGTGTGGGTTTTTTCCCCATAAAACTGCTGGTCCATCATTCTTAACTGTCCCATATTTCTGAGACTGCTTCCTTTGACTGGTAAACTATGCTGCTCATGTTGAAAATGAATTGACTGAATGCCTTAGAAAAAACCAAGTTGTGTTTAGCATTGTGCCATCTAATTACAGTAGCTGCCTTGCAGCTCAGTGTTGAATTCCAGTTGTCCTTCTGTGCACGAACCCAATCAGTCATGGTCAGTATTATGTCAGCTAAATCAATTCTTTGTAATCAAATTTAAACATAAGAGTGGATTTCATCTCTTCTAACTCAGGTGTCTGTCTTTTAGGTATTTTAAGTGTAAGCTAGTCAACCTCAACTCCCTTTACAATCAGTTGAATGTAATAAGTGCTTCCAGAGGGTAATTCATTTCATCCCATGAGAGGTGTCTGTCTTATCTGTACCTCCTATATCTCATCTATCTCATACATGTCTATCACACTTCTGATTGGTGTCTGAGATAGGTCGAGTATATATCATTCCCTGGAGGATCCTGTTATTCTCCATTAACTGCAACAGGAGTCATGCTTAAATTTAGGGCCAACCAAGATCTCCCAAATCCCTTACATCTCTCTCAAGCACCTTTAGAGCACATTTCAGAATTAATATGGGCATAGAAATATGTTGCTAAGGGAAAGGCAGCATTTTTTGGAGCAAAGTATTTCTGCCTTCACTCGCGCAAAGAAGATGGGATGCAGCTCACTGAGCAGTATGGGCTGGTAGCAGTTTGGACACTCAAAAGTACCTTGTGTGGCTGCTAAATGCTGTGTCATAAAAGTGATGGATTCTCATGACCCTGTGTCACCTCTACTCACCCCATGCTGATATCTGAGGTGCTTGGGTCACTTCAAAGGGCATGTGCTGCTGTATTTATTCAACAGAATAAATAAATGGGGGGAAAGTGTAAGATTTTGTTGGACTGTGTCTTTTTGAAGTTATACCTGCTTCACCTGTACTTCTGTCTATCACATGACATAAGGTTGAGGATGACTGTGAGGTAGTGAAAATGTTCTTCAATAGTTGTGTAGCTCTATTTACGATGTCAAATTTCTTAACATATGGAAGGGCTTGATCTCAGCTCACTTGAGTCTTGGGAGACTTCCAGCCCTACATAGTTGTGCTGTGACTCTTTCCTTTCAACTAGGATGTTATTGAATTGTTAATGAAGTTCTTAATTGCAAAATTCCCTGGAAGACATTGACCTTCTAAGCACCACAATTGTGACATATGTTTTGAATTTTAAACATAGCTTATATTTATGGAAGACCATTTAAGGAAATGTGGGATTCTTCCAGTCCTATAAAAGTTAAAGAAACATTCTGATTGCATAAATAACAGACATAAGTACAGACCTGAAGGTGATTGTTGGTGGTTAGGTAGGTCACAGTGTTCACCTGCATACATTTGTTTTTATGTTACATCATTGCAGTATTCCTTAGTTTTAATGGCTTTTTAATTCTTGCACTGGATGTTCAATAGGAGATGCAAGTAATTTTGTAATGCTTTATTCTACTTCAGATCACAATTACCTTCTACTAAGAGAAAACTCCACTTAAAAATAATTAAGTATTACACTTGACAACATTCTTCCTTTCAAATTCTAAGAAAACTCAAACAAAAACTAAACAATCCTTACAGAAATGACTGTTACAGTTTCAGTGCTTCTATAGCAGTTGTTGGCTTTGACTACTCTGAGGAGGCTGCCATTTTTTGGCAAGAAGTGTCAGTATGTGATGGAAGTAAAGTCACCAGTTTGCACATCAATGCATGAGAACAGCAGGCCTTCTTGAAAGATGTTTTCTGGTAGGTTGCAATTGATATTTAAATTAATTTCTTGTAAAGGCTAGCTTGGTTCTAATATAAACTGTAACTTCTTTTTACTTTTCTCTCCTACTCTGTCTTCCTGTTCACCTCTACAGAAGCTCTTTGCATTACTGTGGCCTGGAGCATCTCTGAATGTTCTTCCAGAAGCCACTAGTTTTATAAAATTTTCTAATATAGATAAATAATACTGTTTCCTAAAGAAACTGCACATGTATAAGTAAATATCAAACTTGCTGACAAGAACAGCAGAACACAACAGTGAAACTTGAAATCCAAACCACATAAATTTCTAAAATTCTCCTCTCAACCTGTCCTGATTGCTGGTAAAGGCTCTTGTGGTGTTCAAACAGAACAATCCTTATTTTGTCCTTTCCTTATAGTATTTATATCAGTAAGGCAAGAACATCCTTTCAGGGATTAACTAGTCTGTAATTTGAGTCTCTGCTCCTCATTATATCATAGCCTTCCCATCATATTTGTTAGTCCTTTTAGGAGAAACTTTGATTCATCTATGCCCCTTCCTGGATATTGAACAAAATTTGGATACAAGGCTGCCAAAGAAAACTGTTCTTGCTTCTCTGCACACCCACTGGAGGAGTGTGTCTAGGCCATCCTCTGTTAGGGAGACCTTCTGGAGGTCTCATGTAGGGACATGATGGCTAAAAAACCCTTGGAGGTATAATTGCTTCAACTTTTCATGCAGGCAGCTCAGTCTGTTTCACCTTGTGTTATTAGATAAATGCTCAAATGTATTTCAGCACAAAATGAGTGCTTGGACAATGGGGAAAGTTACAGCACATCTATTAATCTATTTCTAGTCTTGATATTGCAATAAACAGTCAAGATGCGTAGCAGTGGCACTGCTTGAAAAAAAAAAAGCATTATTCCCTTGTAATTACTGAAGTTATTCCTTGGAAAGCGTATATGTCATATGCTCATCTCTCCTAGAAGATTATCAAAATGTTTTAGCCTTGCTTTGCCTTTTGTTGAAACCATTACCTCACTGCAGTAAGAAAAAATAAAAATGAAAGAAGGAAAAATCATTAAATTTGGGGAGTGAAGGAGAGTGATGCTCTACTTGGAAGAGAGTATCCCAGCATATGTAATACTGTCAGGCATTAAACTTAAACTGTTAGCCTCCTCAAACATCTAATCAGTGTTGTCTTTTTATTTGTGCCACTTCCTAATCAAATAATCTTCTATATTACTAAACAGTCTTTTTTATTATGAAATGATGAATGAAAACGTCACAATCACATTTTGGACATACCTTATCAGCTTTAAATGTCATTGCCTTTAAAAAATCAGGAAAAAGCCATATGCTTCTAAATCATAGAAGTGGTTTTTGTCACTTTTACTCAATGTAGTTTTCAATTTTTCAGTATTTTCTTATGATTTTTCTCATTATAATAGGGTGAGTATTACATATGTTGTTGCTTGAATTGTGACAGAATTGTTTCCCTATTACAGAGTTTTAAAGTCAACAGCTGAAAAAATGTGCATTCTCTGAAAAGTACACAGTATGACTTTTATGGCACTGATTGTTAAGAGTAACAAATTATAGGACTTTATTAACAAGTGATGTTTTTCTCTGATGAAGTTGGGTTGGTTTTTTTTTTGTCATTCTCTTTTACATACAGTAAGCTACATCGTGATTGTACATAAACTGAAATATTTTTAAGCCATGGGATATGCAAATTGTCTATGATTCTTTTTCACAGCATGTGTATATTCTTTGTCTGTATAACAGTGGATTTTTTTCTCTGAATAAAACCAAAGAAAGAGCTTTTTTCAAGATGTATAATTACTGATCTATTCCACCATTTTTACAGTACCTGGTGATCCAATCTAAGAGAAGATTAAATACCAACTTTCCCTCAAACAACTTGTATGGGACAAGTTACTCTCTTTTCTCAAAATTTCCATGTAATATAAATTTTCTTTAGATTATAATGTATGTGAATGTTCTCTGGAGTACACTTTGTCTACCGTTAGATGAAGGAAGTATTTAGATGTAACAGGTTTTTTTTGGTTGTGTGATATAATCAGATTAGCTATCCGTACTCAAAGCAACTGTCGGCTAAAATGCTGATGGTTTGAGAATGTTCTGTTGTCTGCAGAATTCTGTCCTTTCTGCCAGCCTGATCCTGAAGTACCTTATGGGAGGAGAATAGGGGACATTTCATGCTGTACTTGACTCAGATATATATTTAGATGTGGATGTATACATAAAAATGTATATATAAACACAGTGATGATTGTATTCCTTAGCCTGATGGAGACATACAGGGCCACAGGTCATTCTGTAGCTGTCCAAGAGACTTGTCTGGGACTTCACTTATGGGGAATCCACATCTGTCTGGAGGCCAGGTGACATAACCAACAGCACTTAAAAGGGTACTAGACATTTAGGTATCTTAAGTCTTGCTCCAGATTTCCCATCAATCTGCAGTCAGTAGAGCTGAGAGAGCAATGCAGCTGGACAAGAATAGGTTGCAGATTCAGGGAGATCTGAATAGCCCTCTGAACTGTTAGCTTTGACTTTTATTAACTACTTTAGGAGCTTAGACAAGCAACTGATATGTAGTCATGTCTGTGCAGGCACTTAGGTTTAGATGAACACTGAATTCCTCCCATAGCTTCCACTGAATTTGATGGCCTAGTACTCTATATATATATCATGAAAAGCCATGACAAATTTTATTAAGTGTAGGTCTTGCTTGACTTTTCTACAGAAAAACTGAGATACACACTTCAGATTGCAAGTTAGTCTTAAACAAAACCTGGGGAAATAAAGTAATTTTTTTTTAAATAAGAACTTGTCTATAGCTTTCTAATAAGAAAGCATCGGTAGTTGCTTAGTGTTACTAGTGATAAATTTTCACAATGAGATTAGCTTCATTTTCAGGAAGAAAAAAAATGAAGTAAAGTTTCCTAGAGGTGACTACTTTTTTTTTTCTCTGATTGTCCAGTAACATTTTTTTTATACTTTTATTAAGCATCTGTACCTGGCTTACAGTGATGATAAAATAAATGGGTAGGCAGATGATTTGAATTCACTAAAATAACAGTTTTCTACTTACTGTAGCATTTGAACATTTTACATCACTTATCACTCTCAATATTATAAAATCATCTCTTTGACAGCAATTAGAGCTATAACAATAAATTTCTGTTTTCAATTTCTTTTAGAACATTCACAATTCAGATTGCTATTAATATAGACTGAAGGTTGTGATGTAGATTCAAACTTGTTAAAAACATCTTTCACTTTTGGAATAAAAATTAAACTGCATTTAATTCTGACAATATTAAATCTGGCAAAGAAACTTTCTAAATGGATGATTTTAGATTCTGGAAAATGCATAAATCTGTTCTAAATTTTTGTATGTTAAATGAAGTAACAGAACCAGTGTATGGATTTAATAACAAACACTGATACCTATTAATTATTTTATATTAACTAAGACCTGTGTTTTTTTGTAATGTCAATAACAAGATGTAATTTATTTGTCCTGATATCTCTATTTCACTATTTCAACATCCTAACTTTATTTTTAAATGCCCCTCAATCACAGTTCTTATTTCAGACTCTTACTGAGTTACATAGCTCATCTTTCCATACTAGAATATACAACAGATTGAAACACTGCAGTGGTAGTAAGTATACACAATTTGCCTGATTATCTCTCCTTTAGGAGACACACCATCGCTCTGCAGAAAATATCTATGTTATATATCATTCCTTCCATTGCTCTTCTGGTTTGTATGAAATCAGAAGCAGATGACATTAACTACATGGCTGTTTATGTGTGGGGTATCATTAAAGTTGAGACTGAGTTTGCCTCTTGTTTTTCTGCTGTGCTCATTGATACCCTGATCCAATTTTCCATTGAAGTCATTGAAAAGGCTTGACTTCACCTGGAACTGTTTGCAACAATTCTGTCAACTCTACCTAGATTTATACAGGGGGTTTTGTCTTTTGCTCTACAACTACTTGCTACTTTCCTGTTGTGTTGATTCCCTCTGGCTTATACTAACAACCACAGTGCAAATCAGTCTTCCTGATTAATATTGATAGACGAAAGCTCAATCTCCTCTCAGAAATGCACTTGGTTGGGATGAAGATATGAATTTACTGTTTTCTTCTGCCTTAGGGAGTTTGTACCCATCTCCTTAATCACGATAGCAGTAAAGAATTGCGAGGCAATCTCAGCCTTTTGTCTAGCTGCTGTTACACTTTGACTGGGATAATCAAATGTTCACTGGCCTAGAGTGCGCGAGAGAGAAGGGAACACTGCACTGCAGCCTAGTAAGTTGGCTTCCCTTGGGCTCACCAAGAGTTTGGTGACTTGTCCCAAAGTCTTTCCTTTGTTGCATATTTAATGTAAATTAGTGAATTGTTTGTTGGAGAGAGTTAAAAGTGGGGTCTTCTCTTTGTTAAGAGCAGTAGCTACAACATCCACTTTGTGAATCCAATCCTTTATTGTTGACCTCAATAACTTTTCCACTTTTGGGGCATTGATTTGATCTATCTGACAACAGTGTAATTTTTTTCCTACTGTTTCATAATGTGTGGTAGTGTGAGTGCCTCTTTAGAAGTTTTGGTTGGAACTACATCATCCATTCTTCACATGGGATGCACTTCGCTTGTTTATTTATTCAGTTGCAAGGAAGGTCAAAAAGTAATGAATAAATGTCAAGAAAGATCACTTATGGGAAGTGGTTGCTCTGCATAATAAACATTAGCACATGTTTAACAAAAAATTTCCTCCAGTAGAAGTCATTCCCATATTAATTTAATCCTGCTGTCTAAGATAATACAATCTCTTTGAAACAGTCTTGATTCTTAGTGCATAGGGACCTTTTCTGGATCAGAGGCCAAATTTCCATTACCTGATGAGCTAATCTGACGTGACAGCCTCATATGCAGATGGGGAATCTCTTGTCAATAGTTTTCTTCAGAGAAAAAGAGAGACAAATGTCTATATTCATTCTCTCACTTCATGCATGAGTAACATTACCTTTCTGTCTCCCTTTCACTCTATCTTTATTCAGGTAGTCATTGAGAATTTAAATATAAGCTTTTGTGTTTCTGAGTTAGCTTATGCATGCAAAGCTGTTTACAGAAGACTGGCATCCTTGTCTGTTTGTTTAAGTACAGTATGTATTTTGACATGTAAATTTACGTGAGGCATATTTAATCAGTCACAATGATATGCTAATTGGATTCTGTATGAACTGCATAAAAACAGCATTTAAAAAAAAAAAAAATTGAAGGGAACTTATTACCAGCTGAGACACTTTCTAATCAGTATTATGCATCATCAAAATGCACAAAGATAAAAGTGATACATTTTCAGGACTTTTGTAACCAATAAAGAAAATATAAACTAAAGAAAATGCGAACTAAAAAAAGAGTCTTTTTCCAAAAGAGCAGCCTGAAAGTTAGAAAACAGCAACTGAAAACCATAAATTAGAATGCCAAAAATCTCTGAAATGCCTCTGCAGGTTTTGGATGTTGTTCGCTGACATAATTTGTGTTCTGATAAGGTTATAGGTTGATCTTGTCTCCAAAAGAGCAGTGACATTTAGACTTCAGCTCTGTCTGCCCTGGGGATTTGCTCGAGTATTTTGAATATAGTTTGGTTTTTTTAATATATATTTTTATAAGCAAATCTCTAATTTATTCAGGTGCAAGTGGTTCACTCTTAAGCAAAAGCAAACCATGCCAATGTAAACCAGATACTATATATGTGTGTATAAACCTACAACACTCTCCCATTCCTGTTCTGGTCATTTTCCACTGATGCCTGTAATATCATTATCTCTGATAATGTAAGTTTTAATGATGATAGTCTTTATCTTTTTTTTATTTACTTTTTTTTTAATGTACTCTGGAATCTGTTCCTTGGTGATCACATTGGACTACTTCTTGTTCTAATTTCTCTTCTGTGGATGAATGTACTTGAGGTATTTTCTATCATACCACAACCTCTGAATATGTTTAGCATACTTAGGTTCCTTGACTGGTTCAATACTCATTTCAGGGCTTTACTGAACATAATCTTCATTTCTGATTCTTTGATTTTGATTGCTCAAAAACCTGACAATTACAAACATAGGTAAGGCCATAGGATCTCCAAATTAAGGGACTTACCTTTGAAGGGTAAGGGAAGCCTTTTCCCTGAATTTAGTCAAAGCAAGGAGTGAGGAAGCAGTGAAAATTAAGTAAAACATGTAAATGATGAGCTGGAAGCCACCTATAGCTAGCCAATGGAGAAAAATGGACGAGTATCTCAGTTTTCCTGCTCAATAGAGTTTAGCTGCCAGAGTAGAGCTGAAAATTAGGTTTACTGAGGATCCTGGGAACAGATCTCTTTCTGAGGATAAACAGCACGGCAGAAGTAAGAAATCATAACGATTCCTCACCAAGAAGTGGATTAGTCAAGAGTCTGCTCATATCATGCCTCAGGGAGATTGGAAGCCACACTTCTTCCAGCCTTGAAGCTGACTGAAAAGCAGGCTACTCAGCATTTGCAGATGAAAAGAAGGGAAAACGAAGAGGTCTTACCTATAACTACTGTAGAAACCTGCCCCACACGTGTCTGAAAGCTGAGCAGTGCTTGCTCCAGAAGTGACCAGCCTGATAGCAGCCAAACACTGGCCTAGTGCTTGGGGCTCTGAGGGTAGGAAAAGAAAGACTTCAGAAGTTTGATTATCATATATATTATTTCAGCACCTTGCAGTGACGATGGAGCATAACACTAATAGCTGCTCTGGGAGGAAGGGATCTTTTTTTCTCCACTGCTGGGTGCCCCAACTACTAAACTCGGAGGGAACATGAGATTTGAATGTACTTCTAGTTCCTCCCACATATTCCTATTTGCATATGAATCCCACATATTCAGATTCATATTGCAAGTAATTTATGTATGTGTATGTTGGATCAGACTTCAGTATGTATTTCACTTCAGGTGAATATATATGCTGCCTTTATAGTAATGATCCAGTTACAATTAGAGGGATGTGAGGAAGAGCTTTTCCTTTTATACTACTAGAAGAGAAGGAGGAAGATAGTTGGTACATTTGTGCTTGTGTGGTTCAGGGAACCACACTTTGTGCTTTCTGGCAGTAATACTAATATCTTGTACTTATAGAAGAATAAATATCTGTGTACGTTGTAATTGCTCATCAAAAAATTATAATTGTTGTCTTAATTTACTTTTTACCCATATATGTGTTAGGAAAATAAAAACCTGTTTAAAACTAAAAATAGGGAAAATTTTAATTGCTTAAGAAGAACTATTGTAAAAGCCACCTAGTTAAGTTGATGTGAATTTAGCTGTAAACATTTATTTTGTTCACAGGATGCCAACTGTTTATTTTTTTTTCTGGGTGAGACCAGATGAACTGAGGGGACAAAATGTGTCTGGTGGTCTCCTCACAATCATCCATGTATTAAACTCAGTTTGACATACACCTTTAATTTAACCAGTACCATTTGTGTGACCTTAGTAAAGTCCCTTAGATTTTGCTTTAAGTGGGAAAACCTTCCTTCCAGTATCTAAAGGGGCCCTACAGTAAAGCTGGGTAGGGACTGTTTACAAGGACTTTAGGGATAGGAGAAGGGGTAATGGCTTTAAACTGAAAGAGGGTAGATTTAAATTATATTTAAGGAAGACGTTCTTCACTGTGAGGGTGGTGAGGCACTGGAACAGGTTGCCCAAATTGGCTGTGGATTACCCATCCCTAGAAGAATTCAGGGACAGGTTATATGGGTTTTGGAGCAACCTGGTCTAGCAGGAGATGTCCTGCCCTAAGCAGAGGATTTGGAACTAGCTGATCTTTAAGATCCCTTCCAAGCCAAACAATACTATGAGTCTGTGATTTTATGAAAAATAATGAAGGCCTAACACAGAGACAGTTTTCTGAGCTTTAACTTTACTGAGAGCTGTGAAATCCTCAGAGAAGAGTTCTGAAGCCAAAACTGCATAACACATGGGATGATAAAAAGCAGACCTCTGGTTGAATAGCTGCTTAATACCCACTAGTAATTGGTTTTTATTTCATATTCCTCACTGTCTGTGAGCAGCATTAGTAAATAGTTACATTTCTTTTCTCACAGTAGGCTTATAGTGCTCCTGTATTCTGTGTATCAGCCTTCTTAGGAGGCATGAAGGTACACACTGCTTCTGCATGTCACAGATCACGGGGAAGGTTTACTGCACAGTTTTGTGGTGAAGATTCAGGATCTCCTTCAGCATAGGCAAAGGCAGAACACATGTTCATTTTTTCCTTTGAAAAGTGAGAATGCTTAAGGTATGGAAAATTGCACATCATGTGTGCATGTATAATGTATGGATAATATATTTTAGTATTTGGATCTTACTTAGACTTCCACAGCATGGTAATAGCACAAAATTGCTCAGGCTTCTATGTATCCAATACCCCTGCTTTTGCTTCTGCATATTTGCTGCCTGCCTGCAATGTTATTAAAATCTCTGTCTGTATAATGCTCTAGTTTACTGAATTGTAAATAGTATTTTATAATGTTTCCATTCGTGGATTGTGTCTAGATAAATGGCATTGATGTGAAATATAATCTCATAATGATGTTTGGTGTTCTAATTATTTTGTAAATCAATTATTAGGCTATCCATAAATATTTATCTGTTTTGCTCTTTTACTCTGCTGAGAAAAAAACTTAAGCTTTGCAGTGTGCTTTTACCAAAGGTAACAGGTAATAGCATGCCAGGTAATAGAGCACACAAAGTGCTTTGACTTGCATGCTGTTCCAAAAATGCATCACTAGTTCCATTCCCTACTCCTATAAATCTGTAGTTGCTTTGTGTTCCAACTCCTTGTAAATTGTATTTACGCAAATGAGAAGCTGGCCCTCAAAGGAAGATCATCTAGTTGAGACTGTCCGCTAAAGCAGTGGGGATACACAGAATCCGAAGACCTCAGTTTAAGTACTTGCCAGAGTACCTAATTATTGACATACAAAATATACTGCAAATTTGGAAGAAAGGCTGTATCGGGATACAAAAGGTGAGTCCCTTGGTGAATTTTGTGGTTTTAGTTTCAAGTTTTTTGTATGTTAAAGAAATCTAGTGCTCAAATCAGATTAGCACATCATGCAAAGCCATGTCAGTGAGTTATGGTTGAAATTCCAGTTCTGCATAGGAAAAGGAATACAGAATGCAGTATACAGCATAAAAACATCATCAACAACAAAGTATACTAACAATTAATTAAATATGCAATACAGGAAGTATGATAGACCAGTGGATACAGTGACCTGACAAGGGATAATGGTTTTAAACTGAAAGAGAGTAGATTTAGATAGATATAAATAAGAAATTTTTTTGTGATGATGGTGGTGAAGCACTGGAACAGGTTGCCTGGGGAGGTGGTAGAATGTCCTATCCCTAGAAACATTCAAGGCTAGGTTGGATCGGGCTCTGAGTAACCTGCTCTAGTTAAAGATGTCTCTGCTCACTGCAGGGGGATTGGACTAGTTGACCTTTGAGTGTTTCTTCCAACCCAAAGTATTCTATGATTCTGTGCTAAATGAGATTAGAAAGGCTGTGTCCTGTCAGGATAAATTGCTACATCTATGCTTTTTGACCCCATTAGTGATTGTTTGATGGAACCAGCAGCCAAGCAACCTGTGACAAGTAGCAGCTTGGTCCTGAGCACTGGTGAAAGGCTTGATGTTTTACTTAAATACAATGTCCCAGCAAAGGCACAAAAATCCCAAAAGGCACAAAAACCAAAATATGTATTAAGTGGGAAGAAATATAGTTAATAATATACTAAACAGGCAATGAAAAGTGTTCCGTATGTTCAAGTTCTATGGAGATTCTATGAAGACATCATATTAGGAACTCAAGCCAAATTCATGCCTTGTAGTAAAAAATCTTGCAAGAGACCAAAATCAAGATGACATTGTAAAGCAGAACGAGAGTGAAAGCTGCTAGAATATATGTCAAGAAATCTGAGGTGTGTTTGAGGAAAATAGAAAGAATGGTAATGTCAAGTTAAGAACAAAAATGTAGTATGGCAGGTAAAAAAGATCAGACAACTTACAAAATTATTAAAAATTAATAATAAATCATTTTTTAAATTAATTGAGGGCAGGAAGCCTTTCATAGAGTCCATAGGATCAAGGGTGTGGAATAACAGCTCTGAGAAAAAGATACAAGTGAGGGGAAAAAAATAAAAGGTTTATTTGCTAAATCTATACTCACTATTCAAGTATTTAGGAAGGTTCCTATGAAAGAATCTTTCTTTACAGGAAGCTGATCAGACAATATCCAAAATTGAATCTATGGTGGAAAAAAATAGGCAAAATGAAGAGTAATAAGTCACCATGATGCTACTTGATCAAAATCATTCAAAGAACTCTTCAGAATGCAGTAGCTGAGGCAGTAGGTGTGATGGAAAAGCCTCCTTCTAACAGACTGCAAGATGTTAAACATAATACTACTTTGTAAAAAAGGCCACAAAGATTGACAGAAATAACAAATCACAAAGCCCAGTGTCTATATTGGATAAATTAGTATAAATTATTCCGCTGAGTGGACACATGGGTGTGTATGGCATATTAGGAATGACTCAACTTTTAAAGTCCTACCTCCCAACTTCAGGCCCTTGAATTCAGTAAGAATTGTGCGTAGGAGGGAGATACTATTGATACGGTTTCCATGGAATGCCAAAAGACTTTCAACAATATCTCTCAACAAAGAGTGAAGTTGCTCTGGGATAATAGGGAGGTCTTCACATGGATAAATAGCCAGTAAAAAGAGATGCAGCAGAGGGTAAGAATGAATGTTCCATTTTCACAATGCAGAGATGTCACCAGCTGAATTCCACAGAGGTTTGTGCTCTTCAACAGATTCATAAATGATCTGTAAAAAGGACAGAACAGCTTGCTGAGGATTTTGAGATATTCAAGATATTCAAGACAAGGGCTGACTTTGTAACATTGGAGAAGGACATATGAATGACTGGGCAATAAATTAGCAGATAAAATTCAATTTTTATAAACTTTGTGATACTTAGGGGTGAACAAAACCTCAGTCCTAACATTACATAGACACTGATGGACACTGAGCTAACTGTAAGTACAATAAAGTACATTTGAGGTTATAATATATAGTTCTATAAAAATGCCAGTTCAGTGCTCAATAGCAGCAATGAGAGCAAATTAGATGTTAGGGAAGCAAAGAGAGAAAAAAGCCAAAAACGTCATTACATCATTGTAATAAAATCATGTTGGGCCCACGCCCTTAAATGTATGAAGCCCTGCTCCCCTCCTCTCCAAAAGGTATATTATTATGGGCAAAGGTATAAAGAGGTGTAACAAGGAAGATCAAAGGTATGGAACATCTGGTGTACAAGAAAAGATTAAATAGAATAGGAGTCTCTTTAAAGTGGTATGATTGATGGAAAGATATGATAGCTGTAAAATCATGACTGGCATGGAGAAGTTGTGTAGGATTTTAGTATTTCTTCTGTCTTCAGAACAGGTACTAGGGGCCATCAATTTTGTTATGTTTTATATAACAAACAGTCCTTCTGACATTGTGTGTATAACATCCCCATTGCTGACTAATGGGAAACAAGCTGACAACACGTAGAAATAAATGACTTCATAAGCAATGCAATATCAGGCTGACAAAGTCCTTGCCAAAATTTGTTGTCAATACTAAAGTTTATTTTGATTAAAAATAAAAAACAACAAAACTGATGCACAAATTAGTGTAAGGAAAAAGCCATAAATTGCTAAAGCACAGCACACTCCTTCATTGGCTCAGAAATGCCCTGACTTATTTTGCAGCACTGTTCTAGAAAATGTTTCTACCATTCTCCCTTTTTGCATAGGCTTCCCTAAGTATTTAGGATTACTCATTCTTAGAGACAAGGTTTTAAGCAAATTTGTTGTGCCATCAGTTGTGTCATCAGGTGTCAGACTTACTGTATTCTGACTTTTTTTTTTTTTTAGCTTTTTACCACTGTATTATTGTATGTGGCTTTCTGTATTTAAGGGATGTTTACATTTGCAGATTGATATCATAATAGCAATTTAGAAGCACTTAAGAATTTACTGATTAATCTAACAGAATAATGCTATCTGGATTACTGTTGATACAGATTTATTTCTACTTGAATTTATCTGAAATCAATGAAGTCACAATGGTAATAAAGCCTGCTTTAGGACATTTTTTTTTTCCTCCATTGGTTTCAAAGACTAAGATGTTACAGAGATGTGAATGTCAAAGCTACATCAAACAAAGTAGCCACAAGGCAGTTATATATTTCCAAATCATCTGATAAGCACATGTGGCAGAGACAGTATGTGCAGAGAACACATTGAAGGATAAACACCAGCAAGAAATGGAGAGGAATGAATTTTGAGCCTTTCAGTTTGTGCTGGCAGGTAGGGCAGAACATTTGTCTTAAGTGACTTAATACAGAAATAGGCATTAAAATTATGCTGCTTTTCCTACTTAAGACAAATCATATGCTACTTTTTTATTCCAGGGAAAGTATCATATATTGAAGAAAAAGTAGAATACATTAGTATTGGGATATACAGGCTTTTACATATTTTTTTATACCTGTTTTCTGGTCCATATGAAGTGTTTGGTTTAATTGTGCCACCAACCAAGGTATTTAGAGGTGAGAGATGACAAGTGAAAGCAATTAGATATTGGTCAAAAGGAGTCACAACAAGCTCAAGCATGTTGCTACCATTCTGTGAGACTGAAACTGTGAATATTAATTGCTTCAATTTTATTTAAAACAGTATTTAGATTTATAATAGATTTATATATTTTTGAATTATAGATTATAGTTTTCTTAAGGATAACACTCTATGTAGTGTCTTGTAAAATTGTCAAAATTCTTATTTGATGCATATAGCTACTACAAATGAAAGAGTATGGATGAAAAGCATTTTTTCTAAGATCTTCTCTACTTCAAAAGGTATAGAAAGACACTGAAGGTCCTTTTACACTGGAAAGAAAAGGTTTGTCCTGAAAACACTGGTGGAATATGCACTTTTTCTGGACTTGTTGAGTGGTGGCAAAGAGATCACATCTCTCTTTGACACTAAAAATTACAAGGTACAAAAAAATTCCGTTCTTTGGCACTGACTTAAGGGTACAGAACACAGTTGCCCCAGGCAGTGGAAAGGTTACCTTAAAAGTATAGAAGAAAAGCCACAGAGGCTTCAAGGTAATGTGAAGTTCCATGCTATTTTAACTTCCTGGAAGAAGTCACAAACACACAGAAAATCTTCCTTAAAATCAGGAGTGCCAGAACTGACGTCTTGGGACTTCCTGTGATGAAAACAGACTACCTCTTCAGACTCTAGAGATTTGTGTTTTTTCTTTGCCTGAATGAATATAATAGCCATAAATATTAATAATATTTAGTATTCAGGCTTGAAATGGAGTATACATGGATGTAAGAGAGAGTTTAATGAAGATAAATATTAATTTTGGGGAGAGAAGATAACAAAGAGCATTCTTGTATAGTAAATACTTTGAATCTTAGTTCAGATTCTGTTTTTAGATATAGAACATTTGGGTTTTATTAACTTTCAGCTGGCTAATTTTAGTTTTTCTTAACTTGGGTGAAATACAAAGAAAATACCCACTTTAAATGTTTGAGGCACATACCCGTAGAAAACATTGTTCTGGGAAAGACAACAGGAGCAAGGATCATCCCTCCAGTCACATCCATACACGAAGCAACAGCTCCTTGCTGCTAACTAATGCAGAGGGCTATGCTCAGTCTCCCTTTTCTAAGGGGAGGCAAGGCAGGTCTTTCGGATTTTGTTCTTGGGGCTTATCACAAGCACACCTGTCCTTTCTAACCTGGCCATCACATTTAACTCCTCTGTTGGTTCATTTTCTACATTGGTTCCTGTCCAGACATGGATTCATGGGCATTTGGGAAGGTATTTGAGACCTAGTGAACTAGCCTCTTAGTTCATATGGCTAAATTAGGAGGCCGATCTTCTTACGTAGATCTCAGGCTGGTGGAAGATTCCCCAGAGAACAATCTAAGTTAAGATGGGGCTCTGAATCACCCTGTGTGGGAGGTTCATTCTTTCCATTCTCTTATAAAGGTCTTTCGAAAATTAATGTCTTCACGTAGGCATCACAAGTAAGATCAGTGTGAAGTCCAGCAAGTTAGTCCAGCAGTGAAATATAAGTTGATGAGACATAGGACAGCAGTTACTTTCTTCATTTGAACCTTTTATTTGCTAATAGACACTCAAAACTGTTAGCATCTGTTGGCTAATTTTGTAAAAGAAAATTTGAGGTCTTTGTATTATTTCCAATAGATGTGTTCACATCACTCCAACCGTTAATACAATTCTGGCACTTCCTGCAAAGGTAGAGCAGTTAACCTGAGTGTGCTGTTTCTAGCCCATATGTGAGGGTTACAGGAGCACCTCAGGAGGATAAAATAGAATTTCATGCTGCCCCTTCTGGGACTTCACCTCTTCTGTGGTATTTAATTCCTAAGTCTTTGTAAAAGCAATTAATGACTAGACTTTAAAAACTTTTTTTCCCCCCTCCCTTCCTTTTTAACATAAAGCTACTTTGACCGCATTAATGCGGTATTTCCTGAGTGCTAATACTGGAAAGCTGCACATTCCCAGTGGTATTGTGTTGTGGCTGGGAACCTGACGTTCCTTCCTTTCATTTAGTTTTAAATTAGAGGCAATGTGAGCCAGTTTATGTAAAAATGTTTTAATGAACAGGACCAAGATACAGCATTAGAAGTTCTAGTGGAATTTAAAAATATATACCTAGGATTTAGTCCTCTATATAACAGGTGGTTTAGAACTATCTAAATTCCTCTGATGTAATGCTGGCTAGTCCAGTAGTTGATTTTTTTAATTTTTTTTTTTTTTAACAGTAAGTTATGCTGGGCCGTGATAAAAGGATGCTAGCATTTCAATTTGAAACCATGGCAACTAGAAGTGGTGATTTGCATGTTTGCATGACAATGTGATTGTATTATCTCTGGAGATAATGCACATAATATACACAGCAGAACTGCTCTACCTAAATCTATAAAGTGGGATGGAGGAAGGGTAAGGGGATCGCCTCCGTTGCTGCAGAGTCGTGTAAGAAATGAAGTTATTTTTTTCCCCTTGGGTAAATTGGAAGGTCAAGAAACCTATAAATGTGCATGAGTTCACCTTTTGATTCAAGGTATTCAAATACTGTACTCTACAATAGCTTCCAGGGACATTGTCAGGAAGTAAAAAGCTTCTCAAACTCTTCCTTTTCTCTGGATTCCTCTGCCCTTACACACGAAGAAGGTGCCACTAGAAAATTTTTCCTACTATTGGTACAGTTTTCTGCTAAAACAATTACCAGAGGATACTTGGAGAGAAAATAGAGTAATCAAATAAGAAACTGATTTTTTTTTTGTTTCAGTTTTCAGGGGAGGTTTGAAACCAGCCCTGGCTCTAGCATGGCTACAATTGCCTCCATAATGTAACAGAAGCTCTACTAGGTGACTGCTTTGATTAATTTATGCTAAAGTCTGGCGTATATTTGGCACAACTGACTGCAGGGTAACCTTCAGTAGATTAAATCAGCCTTCCTAAATAGGAACCAGAAACTCTCACGGCTGCAGTGAATCTCTCTGCCGTGAATTCTAAAGATGAATAGCAAGAACGGGGTATGATTTTTTTTTTAATTTTTTTTTTTCTCATTAATGGTGGAACAAACAGAAAAAGGTCCCTTGAAAGTTAAAGCTTAGCTACTGCAGAGTGTCCTCATGTATTATGAGTGAGAAACAAAGGAAACTGAGAAACTTCAAAGCCTCCTGTGGCATTCAGAGCTTTCCATCTTCAAAGCACCTCTCCCTTTTGTAGTTCTGCTCTGGGTTTAATTAATACATTTTAAATATTGTTACTGTAAACAGCGTCATCTTTGTTTTCTACCCAGTTCTTTTTCAGAGTAATTTAAATTATTTCATGAAACTATCTGTCATCTTTATTTAGTGCCTCTTAACCCCTTTTCTTTTACAAATGAGTAGTCACCTCCAGTTGAGATTAAAACAACACTGGAAAGGGGTGTATGTGCATATGAAGTAGCCCAGGAAAAAAAAAAATTGCTTTCCCTGCCTTTTATCTACATTCTCTAAAGTAAAAATAGACATAACTCTCTCAGTTCATATTTTAGCAATATTTTAATATTTTAACATGTAAAAATAGAGATTTAGAAGTTATAATGTTTTTGGTTGGTTTTTTTTTTCCCCTTTAGAAAGCTAATTCTAGACAACTGTATGAGGGAAAAAAAAAGTGTGAAAATTACACATCTGCATTCTTGGAGTCTTACTTTCTTATTCATGCTGTCATTAAATTTTTTCACATATATTTTGGGAATTTGGAGATGGGGGAGAAAGAGAAGTAGACAAGAGAAAACATAGCATTTTGTGTCTTATTCAGCTATTTTTGTCAGTGGAGACTTAAGAAGTATCGCCTATTAAAATAATATATTTCTTCCCTTACGGTATCTTTTTATTTGTTCCTTTAAAATATTCACTGATTAAAAAAAGGTAGAATGTAATATTGAAGAAATGTCATTTTGCCAATTAGCCAAAATACTCTCTTGTAGTTAACATTACTTAGTTGTATGAGTCTAAAGGGAGTAATTGTTTTATAGAAATATCACAACACTAGGCATTTTTATATTTTCTCTGTGCTTATTTCACTAATAAAAAGAAAAGAGAAAAATAGCTAGTGAGGTAACATGGAAAAACATAAAACTGTTTTTCACTCTGGTAAGCAATATCAGTGCAGTTGTGGTCTCATGACCAGGAGTCTCAGTTTCCAGTCTTATTCGTGTCCCCTGTCACACGACTGAGACCATGCTGCACTTGAGGCAGAGAAGAGGCATTTTTAATGCCTGTGTAGCATGATTTCAATCTCTCAGCTTTCAAAAACATAATCCTTCCTGCCCTCCAGAATGTGAAAGAGCTTGAGTCAGAGGGCACTGAAGCTAATGAAAGCTTTCCTTTTGACATCCCTGGTCCTCAGTTCAGGCTTAAAGGACACAGTGATTGCTGCTACCTTTAATTCCTTTTTAAGTCCTCTTTTCAAATCATAACTCATCTTTTCCCTCTCCTATCTGAATATCCACCATTATGGCACTATGGCCCCAATGCATGTAAATGGGAGATTCCCCAGTGCATGGAAACGAGCAGGATTAAATTTTAAATGCAGTTTAAGGGTCAGTAGTGGTCCCATGGCTGATACAGGCTCACTGTTGTCTTCCCATGACAATACTTTAAATAATATTAATATTTGTAAAGTTGCAGGGGGTTGCGTTGTGAAAAAAGGCAAACGCTTTTGCATCTTGACTGTCTGTATGTGAATGTAGACAGAGAATTTTAACTTTATGTCAACGTTACTGAAAAGAATGGATGAAACACATATTGAAAACAATGTAAAATATAGAAAAAGACTGACCTGTATCAGGCAAACTCTTATTAGTCCTACCTGCTCCTGCAGTATTTTTGCAATGACACAAATGGATACTATAAACTCAACTCTTGTTTCTATTACATTAATGGAAACTAAAATAAGTTGGACTTGCTTTGTGGACATCATTTATTCACAACTTGATTTTTCTTTCTACTTACAGCATCTGTTTTGTATTCATCTCTTGCATCTTACTGCAAGTTTCATGCAGGCCTTCTTCAGTCTTTCCATTTTAATTCTTCTTCTAAGTTAAGATTCTTTTTTTTTAATACATTATGCATTTCTGATGGATACAGTATTTTCATTTTTCCTTTCTCTTACATTAAAAACTTTCCTCTAAATCTTTTTTACCTCATTTCTATTTTTGTCTAATTTTCTGCTTCTCCAACTCACTATCTTTGTTGGTTTTTTCTCATCCTTCCCTTTTTGTAATCCATTTTCTTTTCTTTTTCTTCCTTGTTTTTTCCTTCCTTCCTTGTTTTTTCCTTCCTTCCTTGT
>JANVCC010000019.1:27302843-27369928 GCA_025345505.1 Todiramphus chloris collaris | reverse complement strand
CCTTCCTTCCTTGTTTTTTCCTTCCTTCCTTGTTTTTTCCTTCCTTCTTTTTCTTTGTAAAGCTCATTCTTTCTTGTTTGGATCTTGTTGTTTTTGCTGTCTGACTGTCGTTCAAAATCTGCCGTAACATAACAAGAAGATCCCCTGAGACACCATGAAAAATCCTGTGAAAGCAGTTGTTCTTGTGATGTTTTCAGCAGGAAAAGTGCACAGAAAGGCCAGCTGGACCTGGGCCCCAAATTACGATGCTGGTGAACTGTCCCTTGTAGTTGTTTCTCCAAGGTCTAAGGGTAGGGAGTGATGTTTTTCCAGTCCTGACTTACCCATCTCCCCAACTGTTTTTTAGAGCATTATGTTCAAGCTTGGCTTTCTATCAGAAATCTTTTCCCAGTAACTTTTTCAAAAGATGTAGTCTGGGTTTATCTTTGTGTCAGGGGGAGGATTTTTTGAGTATATTTTTAGACAAAATATGATTAAAATCATATTTTAGTAATACAATATAGCTTCTGTAAAATTTTAAATGCCATTTTGAAGTTTTGCTTGATATCAAGTCATTCATTTAGCTAAGACCTTCAAAGTATTTCTAAATTTTAAAAATGGACAATAAGAAAGAAGCCACTGTAACAACATTTTTTGCATGCAATTCCACAGCAAAATGTATGTTTTCTGTCTGTTTGTATGCTTCTATGTTAGGTTATAAATAAAAACATCTCTAGTAAAGAGAATATCCAAACTTTAAAGATACTAATTTAAATGTGCCCGTGAGGATATCATGTTTCTAAGGTGGTATCAGCATTATAAAATGCTATGGCTAGTATTAAAAATAACTGGGAATTTTTTGATGCTTATTGTTATGCTATATGTAACTGAGGTACTGTATCCAATAGAAAATAATAATAATGCCTATTGCTACCATGTTTACAAATAAATAATTGACAGTGGGGAAAAAAGATCCCTGCCATTACATACATTTTTGGTGAAATCAGTATGCATGTGGGTTTTTTTTAACATTCTATTAAATATATCTAATCTTTACATTTTTGTATGAAACGTATGTTATACAGTTGATGATGATACTTGTGACAGGTGTAGTTAGGATAATCTTTCTTAAAAGAAGAATTTACTTATCAGATGAACTATAACCTAATTTTTAACATCTACTAAATCCTTAACTGATGTTTTGGTAGAATGATAAAACAGGAAGCTCATTGTTAGGAGCTGTCAGGTCTCACAGGCTAGTGCATAAGAATCATCTGCCTGTGTGTGTTTGGAAGTTAGTGTTTCTGCACTACTAAGTCATATAATGTGTGCTTCCATGTGAATACATTTATTTGCCAGTTTGTTATCAGAGATTGTGTAGTGTTGCAGTTTGGTCTGCAAGCTCTATACTAATACTGTTAATTAAGAATGTTTCTGTAGAAATAGCTCATAGATCAGAATGAGAATGAACAGGTGAATATAAGGATAATGGCTATCTTCTGAAACTTAAGTATTTGTCAGTCATTTCCATATGTCCCTGCAATAGTACACAAGTTTGGCAAGAATTGCAAAATATGATACTCTTAACAGTGAACAGTATTAAAAATATTTTTCAGTGGCATCTGAGAAGCTCAGCATTTTCTCATGTTCATTTCTGCACAGCTAAAGTCAATCGCAAAATATTGCTTGATTATTATAATTTTGTTTTCAAGTGCAAGCTCTGGCACCAAAAGAGCATTGTCTTTATGATTTATGGCAGTTTTTTAAGGAGGTAGGGCTATATAGAGTGAATACATTCATTTCAGTTAAGTTTTGAGTCTAGGAACTACTCTTCATCTGTGTCAGTTAAAGACGTGTTAGGAAAGCATGGAAATGAAAATAAAATGTTGGGAGTTTAATTCAAGCTGCTAATGTAAATGTTATGATCTCTTTTAACCTTTCCATTGTTTCCTGATGTTGTTAGTTGAATACATCTTCCTTGCATTCTTCTTTTGCCTTTGTCTCCCTTACTGTGCGCTTTTTAGCATGTTTCAGTATTAGAGAAATTCTCAGTTAGTTGCATCAAATCAATCATTTCACATTCCTAGATATTAGAGTTGGTGGAATTTTCATGATAGTGTTCTCTAGTGTACCTGTTTGTGCACCAAGCAAGTAAGACCCTATTTTTCTTTGGTTTTCACAACATGGTACTTTTTCCAGGTATATTTTTCAAGTTGGAAAACAAAATAGCTCATCACTAAAAGCCATTTTCTTGGTAGCTACAAGAACAAATAAGTCATATCATCTGTATCTCTTTGGTTCAGAAGTAATTTGATGTACCTGTATTGAACGCAGTGATACCGATTCTATAATTTTATCTAAATAGGCACTAACTTCAGATGAAACTATGAAAGCTAAATAATGCATACGCATCAGAAAGCACACTATGCCCTTTCTATCTTCCCCAGCCCTTTGGTTTCTATCTAAATCAATATCTGTGTACTGCTGTGATGGCTCACAGCACGAGGTGCATTTGGCATACTGAAACTGTTACATGTTTTAAAGCCACACAGGATCTTTTGGAAAGGCACTTTTTCCCTCAAAATGCTACTGCCAATGAAGCCTCATACAAATGGTCAATAACAGCCAATTGCCTCTGTTACAGAAGTCACTGAAATGGAAAAGTAACTCCTACAACAGAAAATAAACTGAAAGGAAATTTTTATTCTGGATCCATAGGAGGTTTTCTCTTTCCCTAATCCAGAAGTCTTAACTTCGATATTATATGCTTCTCTCTTTATTTACATTACTTTCTGGTCTTTATCTCTGTTATTATATGATTTCTTTCTTTTTTTTCAAAACATACTGCAGCCCTTCTAGAAATAAATGGACTTGGTCTGCTGAACTATTTCAGTCCTTGACTTCTGTTTGGTTGGTTGGTTTGTTTTGTTAGGGTTTGTGGTTTTTTTCCTCTTTTGGTAATGTATTGGAGAAACATCAATATCCACATAAGCAATTTAAGTTTGAGCCATCATTAAAGGTATAGTTACAGATACATTCCTTTACCCAACAGAACTCCTGGAAATACAAGTGAGAAAATTTGAATTATTATATTCAATACTAGAAAGTAATATAAAATGTAATGACTGGTGACATGTCTTAGCAGATGCTGCAACAAAAATATCAGACAGTGTCTGAAATTAAAGGATGGATGAGGGCTTCCTAATTGTTATGTGGTTGTGTTTCTTTCAGTTGGGGCTGATAATGTATGGGAGACAGAACAAGCCTGAAAATGGCCCCTCTGGCAAAATATGAGAATTATATCATATCACTGGGAGATTAAATGCTTCCCATGTAGGAGCTTTGTAAAAGAGGAAATAGGTTTGTTTCCTCTTTTCAAAGTCTTCCTGGTGTGAATCAACAGGTAGTTATTAAATCTCAAAGTATTTCTCAAAGAATGACTTGACTGTTGTGATATTTTTCTACTTTTACAGGATGTGTTTTTTCTACATAACTTGAGGTTGCAGGTACAAACTTTTGAATTAGAACTTGTTTTTTGTGATACAGATTTTGAATGACCTTTCCTGGCTGTTCAAAATGTATCCTGTTCTGACTGTGTCTTGAAGAGGACAAGTTTCATCTTAGAACCTAGCGGCAGCTTTGGTGCTCTAGGAACATATGGTTTTCTTCTGCTCTGATTTCCCTGGAGAGGCCTGTGGTCCCCCCTTCTACCCAGGCTGGAACATGTAGGGTGAGGTGATAATGCTTTTCTCAGTATGCGTTTCTTCCCAAATTCTGGGAAGCCCTAGAAAACATCAAACTTCAGTCAATTTGCTCTTACACTAGGGTAGCGGAACTGTAGGTTAGCCTTTATTATAGCCTTGAAAAGAAAATTGAGGTCTATGAGTCCAAAGGTAGAAATGTTGCCTTAAACTTTCTGCTTGTAATTTGTGCTCACAAAGTGTAGGTATTTTTTTTGTCGTACACAAAGGTCAATCAATACACAAAATGTACCATACGTGTCTTTTGTTTCTGCTTTCAAAATCTCAGGACCATTGTTAGAAAATACATTTGCAACTCTTGAGCAACCACTCTAGCAATCATGACAGTAGACTATGCTGTTATTTGAGAAGATATCTTTTAAAAGAATGAGAAAAAAAGAGAACAAAATGGTGAAAGGGAATTGTTTGTCCTTTTGGCTTTCTTTTTAGTTTCTAGTTCTGTTTTTAGTATGCTATTTAAACGTTATGCATTTCCATTCTTTCATCCCAGTCACTGTACTAGTCTTTCATTGGTAGCTTTGGGGAGACTAGAATGAAGAAATACTATTTGTTTGTAGAATTATCATTACAGATTGCTAACGAGAGTACTTCTAAATCTACATTAAGAATTTCCAGTTCATATGTCATACACTTTGCTCTTCTAAGTTCAAAAGATGTTACTTGATGTTATATATGTGCAGATACAATAGCTACAATTACATGTAACCCAAGTATTTTTGCTGAATCTATTGTAAATTAGATACCTTCTAAAATTAGGTCCAAGCTTTTCAATTAAAATATAAGCCTTCAGTACCAGCACCTGAACAAATACAGTTCCAACTTAATATTGTTGTTTATCTGTGGTGCCTGTTACAAAGCCTGGTTTATTTTGCCTTTGTTATCTTACCTGATGACAAAGGTTCATCCCAGTGAATTCACCTGTTCACAGTCAATCTGCACAACCAAATCACCAGACTTGTCCCATATTCTGGCAGACCTTTGTAGTGACCCTCAGGTTGGGTTTTTTGTGTCCTCTCCCACTCAAAGTTGTTTGCAGGGATGTCTTAGCTGGCCAACCCTCTCTCATCAATCCTCCTCTAACTGCAGGTCAGTGCTATATCACTTTGTCTACAGTTCTGTAGACCTAGGATGGGAAATTAATGTCATGCTCTAAAATATTTCTGCATTTCAGTCTCTTGATAAATGACATGGTCTTCATCTATCATGCATATCAGCTTTTGACTTGATAACCATGCCATTTGGAGTGAAGAAAGGCACAATAGTAATACACAGGTTAAGGGATGTTCTTGCATCCCCTCTTTTCATTTACTTTTAATCCATAAGTGGAAATGTACTTTTTCTCTCATTTTGGAAAGAAATAAAGCTTTTCTTTCCAGTGAGTTAATTTTACAAACTTTACTTGTGGAAGCCTTGCAGGAATAAACCAGGGCTTTATTTTCCTGTATTACTTTACATTGGTATAGAAGACTATTTTGGAAATCTAAGGTATACTTTACTGCTTTGCATTGTAAATTATACTATTTAGACTCATCCTGGGCTTTGATTTTACTCTCTATGAAGGTCTCAATGACCCATAAAGAAAGGACTGTTACTTTTCACACTTGGATTAAGAGAATTTTTTAGAGATACAAGTGGTATACACATAAACAAAAAAACATGGGTCAGATTAAAAATTCAATTGCTTCCTGATTAAAAAAATATTTCTCAAGTTATACAGTCTTCAGCTCTTCTTTTTAATTTGATGTCCAGTAGCTTTTTGAAGGAGTTATATAACTTATCAAATGAATTCCTCTGACACATATTGGACATAATAGTATAATCCAGAAAAAGCAGGTTTTACTCCATGTAAATCAGAATTCAGGAAAAGCAGAGGCAGCATGGTGATGAGATTCATCTTGGGCTAGCAGAGTGTCTAGGTATTTTACTTACCAGGTTTATCATTATTATATTGTGCTATATTTTGTAACCTTAAGAGACTAGAACCCCTAGAGCTACCATAGCACCTGGACTTTGAGCCAAAAGCAACTATGTCATCTGTGTGTAGAAGTCGATTGAAACTGTCTCAGTTAGTGGAAGGACAGGTTGGATACTACGGACTCATGCTGATGTGGCTCCAGTTCTGTGATACTTGCATTTCAAATGCTTGTCAGCAAAATGACAGTGAGTTCTCTTTCCATATCATTACCATCCAAGTTTCAGTGATTTTATTGGCTATGGCTTGCAGAATGACATGTTCAACTCTTCATTCATCTCTCTGTTGACAGTGCTTATTTATAGTGCTGCAGTCGCCATGGTGCCTGGGAGAGAGAAAACATTTCTGTATAATAATAACTTGGAGAAGTATCCTGTTAACATAGTAAAGATTATCATCTGTGATATCACATCTTAAAAGTAACAACACTGAGTGGAAAATAATAGAAAATCAAC
Organism: Todiramphus chloris collaris; assembly: GCA_025345505.1. Taxonomy (NCBI): domain Eukaryota; kingdom Metazoa; phylum Chordata; class Aves; order Coraciiformes; family Alcedinidae; genus Todiramphus; species Todiramphus chloris. Next base: position 27,363,761 of record JANVCC010000019.1, on the reverse strand, counting down.
AATACATATTTTCAGTATACTCAGAATGCGTTTCTATCACCAGTTGTGTATAAACCTACTGTATAATGACTGGACTGCAACATCTGGAGCATGATGAAGCAGCATCAGAGTTCCAGCAATAAAAAATAATTGTGTTAATTGATTTATCCATGTCCTAGATACTATTGTAGATGGATTTCTGTGGGTCTTGTGTGATGTGCAAAACAGCATATTCACACTTGCAAAAAAAAGCCCCAACAAAACCAAAAAGCAACAAAAAAAATGTCCAAAAAAAGAGGATCTACTTGAAAGTTTCCATTTTTAATATCAGCAATCTTTGTCACCCAAACTGTTTTCTTGAGTTTATTATCCTGAGCATATCAATTCTTCCCAGCTGGTCAATTAATCCTCGGGAAGTGTCCTGCATCTCACTTATTATAACTGTAAACCAATAATTCGTAACACTTGCTTTAACTCTCATAGTTGCCTTCTGTTGCCAAGTAGTCTTATTCAGAAGTGGTCAAATCCCTTATACCATGATGCTGAACTGCTGTTCATTAAATAATTTTAAAAGTGATATTTCTTTCTCAAAAAACAGAGGATTTGTTGCTCATTTTTCTACAGCTTCAGGGATACAAGGCAGATATAGTTTTGCCATGCATTGAAAAACTAGCTTTTTTCCTAATAACCTCCACACTTTCAACAATATCCAGCAATGTGATAGCTTGTTTGCAGAGATATCAGACAGATTTTTCAGTGCTTTATAATCTTCACTTACAATTCTGTTTTGTTATTCTTTGATCATTATCTTGATTACTTTAATTTCTCTCTTTAAGCCCAAGATCCAAGGTCTTCAAATTTATATATTGCAACAATTGTAATCTAAATGATTTCTTGTTGCTTTTGAATAGCTGCTAAATTCTTGCAAAACAGCTTTTAAATCTGTATCTTTTAACAGTATGGACAATGGAAGTGAACAGACCTGCAGTAAATTCCTGATTAGAGGAAAACTCAGAGGAGAATTCTAATCTTTAGCTATCACAGTTGTGTATGTCAGTGGTATTGGATGTCTTTAGCATCCTATGAATCAACCCAAGAATATGAAAAGCTCGAGTAAATAAATACACAACAGAAAGGAGAGTAGAGTGTTGTTTAGACACAGTTCATTTCTGACATGACCCATGTGTCTTCCAAAGCGCATAAAAACACGTCCCTTCTAATAAACATTTTATCAAGTCTGACAGAGTTTCTCTTGCTGTCTTAATGCTATACCAATCTGGGCTAAGCACACTCTGGCAGCAGTTGCGATTCAAATTTGTATTTTGTCTTTTGCTGGAAAATAGATGATTGATTGCCAGTGCAGTTCAGAAACACATGGGCCATTCATTCCCGGCTAGTTTTCTTCATGCACTTTCTACAATTGTCACTGTTTCCCTCAGTTCTTATTATAGAGCAAATCATTCCCTTGCCCCTCATCCTGCTGTGCATTCAAGGTTCCCAGCTGTCCTCATTTTCTCTATTCTTTTAGGAAAATCTCTTCAAGAATCTGTTCTTCAATGCCTTTTCCTAATTTTCTGTGGTTTTAGGATCTCTTGTAGTGCAAACCCACATGGGATATGGTCATTTGCATTATTCAACCCTATTATCTTGTTACTTTAAGCCATGCCACTTTCAATTGAAGTTATCTAGTGTATTTCTCTAGTTGTGGTTATTCTTTGCAGCATTTACTTTGATCCTCTTCTCTAAATGCAACATTTGAAAACCCTCTCTGCCTAATTCTTCTCTTCTTTTCCTAAGTGTTGTGTACGTGTGATCGCTGACCACAAAATACATTAGTTTAGCAAATATTTGGGCTCTCCAAATGCTTGCTGTGCTGCTTGCTTTGTCTTCTAGAGGACAAAGGCATAGAGATAATTTTATTACAAACTAATTGATGACAGGAGATTTCATATGTGTTTCTAATTCTGTGTGACTTACACAATTAAGGAAGAAGAGACATGGAAATTATCTAAAGAATGGGAAAGTTTATACTTTTCCTTATAAAGATTCAACAAAGAATTGATTAAAGTTTCTAGAACACTTCAGGACTCTGGGTCCCAAAAGTACTGTGGACTTTAATCACACCTGAAGACAACTGAACCTACTTACTCAAATGTCCTTAGGACTGCGTTTTATTTGTCATCACTATTTAATTTAATTTAATTTGTCAAAGAACACAGCTAAGTATATTTGAGATACTTCATACTTCCAAGTGGATGAGAGAGTAGTAGTGTTAGAGGCAGTGTCTGCGGTTTAGTGGTAAAATTAGTGTCAACATTTTTAGGTGTTCTTTCTTTCTGAATATTCAACAGGTGTATATCAGAAAAATAATCTCATAGTTTTATCTAATGATTAAACTTCTAGGTCTCATTTACAGGAGAAAAAGGTAGAAAATTCATTTATTTTGTCTTTTTCCATGATGAGAAAAATTTAAAGAAAAAAATAAAATTCAAATAAAATTTCACTATTTCTAGATACTGCCATACCATCAAAAATGTTATTTAAGGATTTAATTTAGATACTTTTTCTAAATATTTTTCATTAAGGGCTCCCATAACTGAAGTGAGTTTTACCATTGGAGGAATAAGGATTTACTTATGAGGAAGTCTAGATACAAAAAAAACATTTGCCTGCCTTTTTCTATACTGAATTGTAATAATAAAAATAAATAACATTTTAATTATTTTTTTAAAAAAAAACATACCACACATTTGGACCAGTTAGATGTCAGGTCCCCTTCATAAGCCTCTCTTCAGGCTAAAGTATTCCAAATCCTGTCAGCTGTCTGAGGTCTTAAATATTGGTCTCTCCTGCTGTTTGTAAAGTATCTAGGAAATGTCTCCATAAATACATATTATCCAATTTTCTTTAGGACTTTTGATCCAAGTATTATCCTCATCTCCAGTTTTCCTTTGGACTGATTCATTTAGAAAACTTGCTATTCATTGACATCTTTACCAGTTTCTTTTACCGGGAGGATTTTGATTCGAATTGAATAAATTATACTTTTCCTTGTTTTGTAGCAAATATATATTTTCTTAAAAAAAAAAAAAGTCACCATTTGGTATTTATTAACAATAATTTGATTGCTTACCGTGTTACATAATTTCCCTGATTCCTTATATACCCCAAAATTCAGAAGGGTACACTAAGGGCTGCATTTTCTGGGTATTTTCTGGGGTATTTTAATACAGATCAGTGAAAGTGCAATACCAAAGCACTGTAGGTGGTAAAACCCAGTTATCATTTGTATGATTAGTTTCACCTTGTAGCCGTGTCTCTGAAAAATGCAATTAACAGTTTCATATTCAGCATAGCTGGCTTTTATTCCTGCTGCATGGTGTGCAACATTTGCATCATAAAAAAAACCCTAATTGGTAAACACAGCCTTGCCAGATTCTCTGCAATTCACCCAATTCTCGTAATGTTATTTGGCTCAGCTTCAACACACATTGGATGGGTTTTCAAAGGCAGCCGCAGATTAGAGAGCTTGCAAGCACTTGTGTTTCACAGTACTGACTCCAAGGAGACTGAGGGAGGAAAAAAAAATATTTTAAATTAATGCTGAATGCAGGCAAGCTCTCTTGTCCAACAGTTGCCATGGAAACTGTTTTGTCTGCTAATCTGTTAGCAGAGTGTATGTTTATTGGTACACATCTCTAATGACCTTCAGAGACTAAACTCAGCTGGAAAGTAGTATTCTACCACTATGGTCAGAGACAGCAGCTAAGTGATTACATCCTAAACTCTATTATTGTAGTTTATACTGTTGTCGGGTTTTTTTCCCTTTGTTATTGCTGTTGCCTGCTATGCATTGCCCCAAAAATGACAATTTACAGTGCTTGGGTGCATATCTTTGGTAACTGATACAGTGTGTCAGATACGATATATAAAGTTTCTATGGTGAGGTCTTTAAACTCAAATTAATTCAAAATAGATTTGATTCTTAAAAAATAAAACCCCAACAAATTTAATATGATGTGTTATCCTGGAAAAACAGGGGGAAAATTGATATTCCTTTCCTTGATGAACAAACCCATTTAGATTCAATCTTTTAAATCTGAGCAGTTTGGGATTTTATACCATTCGAAAAGGTAGTTCTCAAAATTTAGGTGTTATGCCTTTAAGTCAGAAATATTAATTATAGCTGGTTTGCTGACAGTTTTTAATTCTGTAACAATAGTACCAAACTGATTATTGGAACAATTTCTGGAAGCATACAAAACAAATTGCATACTAATTAACCAAGCAATCTTTCTTTAAATCTGGGGGTGTGTGAGTGTTGAATCTGCCTTAATTACCAGCACTGCATGCATGGGTGCTGTACGATAGCCAATTAATACAGGAATTGTCAGACTCATACAGGGAAGGATTGTAGGTTTTTTACAAATCCTACAGACCACATGATACTTCAGCCTTGTGCAGACTGTTCATACCGACCTCCACCAGTTATAATTTCAGCATTTATGAATTAAGCATTAGCTAGTGAAAGTCCTTCGCTTTGAGGTATAGTAGATGGGAACATGCTGCATGGGCCGATGCATCTCCACCCTCCCGCATGCAAAGGATGCACGGTGCAGAGCATATGGGAGAGTGTGAGATGCAGGAGAGGGGCTGAATGCTGCCTCAGGCCATTGTTGGTCCTTGAGGTTTGCTGCTATTTTGCCTAGAGGAGAAGTGGGGAAGCTGCTGTCATGCTTGTCCTCCTGCCCTGTGAGTGAACTGGACAGGAGCTACTCAGAGCAGCTCCTTGCCCACTCCTGGGCTTCCCATGGGGGGAGATGGAGGCACCAAACAGAGAAAAGCCTGAGGAGTAAAGACACAGTGAGAATTAAGGGACAGAAGACAACATGAAAACAGGCAAGGAAAAGAAGCTGAGCTGGGAAACAAGAAATTAGTCTGCAATATTTCAGAAATGATTTATCTACCTGCATCCTCCTCCACCATTTGAATGAGTGTGAATGGTGAAGGACACCAAAGAGAATGAAGGAAGGATCTTAAAACAGAAAGGAACGTATAGGAGGAACTAAAAGAGAACTATTATTAAATAAGTGAACTATCTGAACTGTTTTGCCTACCAGATGTTCTTAATTTGATTTCCTCACTTTAAAATATGTGATTTCAAAGTCTTTATCCTTGCCATTAATAAAGAAATAAGATAATAAGCATACTGAGGACTATGTCCCTGTTATCAGGATCCCCCTATGTTCTTTTATTATTATTATCACAGCTTAGGGCACATCAGAAACACTGCAGATCTGCAAACCCTCATGGCTAAGTCTTGAAATCTGCAAATCTGACTAGTCCTGCATGCAATTCTCTCCCATAGGGCTGCAACACCAGCTTCCTGGGGAAAAGAGATGAAACCAGTCTCCATACAAAGTTATCAGGTGTTTCCTTAGCCAAGTTGCAGACATGTTTATGTCAGATCTTCAAACTGAGTTAGCAGAGAGAATTTATTTTAAACCTTCCCAGAAAAGAATTTTCAATCCCCCCTTGCCATTTTCCTCCTGTTCTCCCTTGCCAAAATTTGTTCATGTGGTGCGGTATTGCATCACCTTGTCTCCTCAGACTGCTTCCTTTCTGGGCATGACCCTCTTCCCATTCCATGCTTCCATCTTTAAAATGAAACAAATTGGAGGTTAATATAAACCCTTCTTTTATTTTCATCTTTATTAGCTGTTATTTTCTTTTTAAAATATCAACCCCTGCATTTTATGAATTTGATTTAAACTGCTGGCTGCAGCTGCTTCTGCCTAACCGAGTGTTGTGCTAACTTAGCAGTGGATGCAATTCAAAGCCATTTATTTGTGCAGAGGCTTCAGGAAGAGATCCTGCTATGTGTTATTGGAACAAAACAGGCATTTTCATGCAGTAGTTTGATTCTTCTCTCAATAAGATAGAAAAATGCATAAAGTAAAGGCTAGACTGTTTTTTTGTTGAGTTTTTTTTTAATCCTTTTGAAGTTCTGCTGACCTTTACGAGAGTTGACTTATGTTAACAAGAATGAAACTCTTGAAATCACTGTTAGGTATGTCTCTTGCACCAATTAACGTATTTATCTTCATATATATTTAAAAAAAATAATGATAATGCTTTCTCTTTTCCTGTGTGAAGAGTATCTAAGACCTTGGTTTGTCCAGAAATTGATTTCCTTTTTTTTTTTTTTCTCTTTTTTTTTCTTGTTTTTTTGGGGTTTTTTTTGTTGTTTTTTTCTTCTCTTTTTTAAATGGGAAGAAAAGCAGTTGCAATTTTATTCTTTCATTTCTGTCATTATTCCTTGAATGTAGTCCTCCACTGTGGTTCTGAAAGGTGCTTGAGAACCCTGATTTTTTTTACCCTAAATTACCAGGTGATTAATGACCAGCTTTGTATTGAAGTAAGGAGTACGGGTAGGGCTGCTTACATAGTAGGCTGTTCAAAGCTGATTTCTACATGTGCTTTAGGGCCTCAATCCCAATGCAAGGCAAGTCAATTGAAAATCTTCAGTGAGGAAAGACAGAGTTCTAAATTGTCCTGTTTCTCTTAGCTATGGTTTGCTCTGAAAAAGCTCCTTTTTTAAAAAACAATCCGTTGTCTGTTTTCTGCTTGAAAAGCACGGTCATAGGAAATGTGTTATTTGCACTTTAAAAGAGATAAAAGAGCAGAAATGTAAGCCAAATTTTGTCCCCTGAACTAGAAAAAGATATATGTAAGTATTAGTGCTTTTGCAAAAGTCTATATTATGTCTCAGTAACAAAGCCTTTCCTTAGTATCAAGCTCTAAAATGTGTGCACCGTGTCTCTATTTCTGTACATATTCTGTACACATTTATGCTAATGTTAATTAAAAAGGCACAACTAAACCATTTTTTAAATATAAGGATGCTTGCATCAAAATGAAAAGAAAGCATATTGAAGTTCTGGCCTTATATTTTCATGGAAGGTAAATAAAGTACACCAGAATTAAAGCATAGTTTGCTCTTTGATACGAAATCTTACTAACGCCACTTTTATATTTCAAACATTTTCACTTTTCAGATTGATTAGGAAAAAAAAACCCCATACTTCAAATTCAGAATTCTTTCTTTTTCCCTTTTCATGTCTGATATACAAAAATGAAGAAACATTTCTGAGGAAGAATTGATGTCAAATTTGTCATTTATTCTTATTCTTGTGCATATATGTGTTGACACAACTGATTTCACTCTTCCCACAGATCTTTCTTTCTTTTTTTTTTTTTTTATTAATGTAATTCTGTAATATCTGGGGAGGGAAAGAAAAAGTCTTTTTCCAGTCCGCCTGAATAGCCTGTGCTGGATATTGCCCATCATCTTAAAGGTATAGAAAGAATTTGGTCTATTTTTGCTTATGTTTGTAGATTGATAGGCATTATTGAAACTGAGTCATCAGTTTGATTTGTCATTTGCTTTGGTTAGTCATGGCAATTATGTCTAAAAATCTAATTAATGTAACCTTTCTATATCTAACCTTCAACGCAGTTTATTTGTAAAGACAAAAATAATCTGTAGAAGGACATTAAGGCTTTTTTTCATATTTTATATACTGTTGGGTTTTTTCACACAGAAGGCCCAAATTAAAGTATCTTTTTTATTTTACCCATATTGAGTGAAAAAACATTATGACTGCTGCTTTCCAGGGGTATTCGAGTAATTTCTTCATTTCTCACTACCCTGATAACTACTACTGTGGTCACGAATCACTGTTGAGTCATTATCATCATCAGTTATAGAGTGCTTTACTGATTTTGTCCAACTGATACATAGGTTTTCTGCTGCCTTTCTGTGCAAGGGTGAGTTAGCTAATCACTACAACACCCTCAGAGTAGGTAAATACCAACTGCATAATTTTTCTCAGGAAAAAGTGAGATATCCTGTAATAATTTGAGAGAGATGTAGAAGTAAAACTGAAGAGAATCTGTTTTAAGGTGTCTGACCTCCAGCTGTGTTCTAACATGTCTATTTAGTTTTCTACTTGCTTTCTCAAATTTTTGCAAATACCTTGCCAGAAATAATGGCTTGTGAAATAATTAATAAATAACTAATGCTTATCTGATTTCCAGTATTTTAGGACAGTATTTAATGGTATGGAGGTAAATTTCCCCAGAATCTCATTCTTAGGCATGTGCTGAACTTCAGAATATTGAAGTAAATAGTGCATATCCACTGCTAAATACACAGGAACTTTTGGACAATCCTGTTACAGAAAAAAAAAGGACAAATAATTACCCTGTTTCACTTTTCCCTTCATGCAGCACTGCTATGCTCAGTTCCTTCTCCATTACTCTGTAACCTGTTGTGTCAGACTCTGTCACATTCTCCCGTTTGTGTTGATTTCTTTTTTTGCAATACAAAGGAGTAATTAAGGCTCTGTCAGTGTGGGATACATCTTTCAACAATTAAACTGTGTTTTCAGGACTTGAATGGACTTCTGCAGAGAATTTCGAAATTAACTTATTTCCAAATCACTCCACCTACATTTTTTTTGTATAAAAACTCTTAAGATAAAAATAAAATCTTTCCTTGACCTTCATCTAAACAAGGTAAAGCATTTGACATATATATAGAAATGAAAATACAGATAAAACCTGAAATTCTTTTCTTCCTGCCACACTCCATCTGCACATATCATGTGTGGTTTCAACATAAATGTCGCTTGAGAAGCAAATTCAGACTCAAACCTTTGCCTGTATGTACATATACAAAAACAAGAATAAGCTCAGCATGAAAAAATGGTCAGGCCATTTAAAAATTCTATTCAAATTTCCTTTTGTTAAAGATGTCATTCTCTGTAATAGAAAATGGATAAATTAGTGGTGCTTATTTCCAGTACAACATGGGTAATTATGTCCCTTAATTCTCTAATCTCTATTTTAAAAAATACGAACAAATGGTCACATAAGCCAGCAGCACCAGCCATTACATAGAAAACTTCTATTGCTTCATGACTTCAAACTTTCTAAAATAGATTAACCTGCCTCCTAACAGTGAAAGGTCTGTTTCATGAAATTACTTACATGTTCTTCTTCATTCACCACTTATTCTACCAAACAGCTCAATTCAATGATGTCACTGTTTGCACAGTTATCTTCAAAGCTGATTCTCCACTCAAACAAGAAGCCTATTTTGAATTGAAAGTATAAAATATTCCCATTAAAATTCATGGAATTTAGCTTATCTATATTGTTCTGAACATTTGGCATTTTAAGTAATATAGTAACCTCCAGAAAAGTATAGATGAAGAGTGATGCCAAAATGTCAAGATTATGCTGCTGCTTCCACTCTGTCATCACACTACACAAACACTGTAGACAAGTTACTGCAAAGCTAAAGGGTCCCACAACATGAGAACATCAGAGAAATACAAATATGTGCAGTAATTCATAATCTATGTCATGCATATTCTATTGACATATACATATGGAAATAGTCATAGAGAAACACAATTATTTTCTTATTGATTTTTCTTAGTAAAATTTTACCTTATATTCATGCTATTTCAGATATCCCCTGAAGCGCACCTCAGAGTGAATTTCTGGTTCTCTTTCTCCAGCTCTGTATATTGAGATCAAAGTTCATCCTTCTCTCAGATCATCCCCTGACCCTGCAGCTCCCAGATACCACCAGGGGTTTCCACAGTAGATCTGACTTATTTGCAAACCCTGCACTTGGAGACACTGACAGCAAGCAAATAATGACTTGAAAGCCATTTATAATTTGTTTAGAACAAAACCATGTCAGACAAAAGAGACAGAGTTTTAAACTTAGACTGCATCTGAAATTTCCTCAGCCTGGACCCAGGAATGAGCAGTGCCTTTTGGACATGCTTTGCAGAATCCTAGTCCCTTTGCCAACCTGCCAATCCAGATTGCGTTTGACAGGGCTTCTCCTCTCATCTTAAAGTTCCTCCACTTCAAACACTTCACTGTCCAGGCTTGACAATGCAAGTTTGTATCCTCTTTGGATATCTCTCAATAGGTAATTTAGTACACCATGCTTGAGTCTCTTCTTGCTACTGCATTGTCACCCTGCTTCCTTTTTCAATCACATCCAGTATAGGCTTGGTCTACAAAACTCAATATACAGTAAATTCTTTCACTGATCGGGACAAGTACAATTTTCATAAGATTATTGCATCTAGCATTCATTACAGTACTAGATGTCAGCTCCACTGTCACAGATATATTCCTCAGTGATGTGTTATGGTGCTCCAACCTTGTACTTTAAAAAGCTTTATTCAGTTTGTAAATATTTATTTAGTGATCAAAGTCTGAAAGTAGCTTTTCTTTCTGATTTTGGGGTTATTTTTTCTCTGTCTAAAGAAGGTTTCACAGTGAAATGCCACTTCTAATCTGATTTTCTGTGTCTAGAATATATTTTATTAACCCTTTTTTTATTTTCTTCAGTGATAGATTAGTAAATTCCACAGTAGCTTAGAAACATTGCTTAGTGACCTTTTTGTTCTTTGCATTTTTTTAGGAGAAATCAACAAAAGACAACAATAGTAACCTTTCCATATTCATTACCATAAGCTGCATTGACCTTAAGAAGCAGTCTTATGATTCCACACTTGTATACAGAGTAGGGCTACTGTGCTGATTTCAAGAACTTGACAATTTTTTTCTTCTTAGGGCTGCGAGGGACAAAGAAATTAGGTATATTATAATACCTGTTCATCTGCACAGGATAGAATGACAGGTGAATCTCCAAAACATGATATTGAAAGGGTAACCTGTTGTGAATATTTCCTCAAAAATTAACTTCAGGGTGGTATTAATTATAGAAGCTTAAGGTGTCTTAGAAATCTGGTAAGAACAGGACCATTTTCATTATTGGTTTTAGTTTATTTAAAAACAGACCTAGTGTTATTTGCATTTAATTTTTAAGACAATGAAAATGAATTTTAAAAATAGGGTTTTTTTCTTTCCCTTCCCTGAAAAGGATAGGCCAAATGAGGTGTATTGGTATTTAATGGGGAAACAATAGAAAGTCTGTATAAACACAACATGATGAATATACATTATTGGAGTAAGCTAGATTTCTGGCATTTCTTGATACTTGATCTTGATAGCTTAATTACTGTTGCTGCTAAACTCTATGTTGTTTTCTGGAAGATTTTCTTAAAAAAAAAGAGAACAAAAATAAATAGCATGTGTAACTTAAGGGCTTGTCTGGTGAAAGCAAATCAATTTCTAGTTCATAAAGAATTAAGTGATGATAAAACTATTGTGTTCTATATTAAGCATCCCTGTGGTTTTACAGATATATTAGTTGGTAGTAACTTGAGACAAAATCGTCAAAATTCTTAACCTATATTAAGGCAAACCACCGATGTCCTCTCTCTGTCCTGAATAACCTGAAAAATTACTATGTGCTTGTTTTGCTGCCTGCTTACACACCATCTCTTTCTAGATTATTAATGAGTCTATTAAATAGCCAGTGACCTAGAAAGTAACCACAAGATGCCCTGTCATTAACCTTTCACCATGATAAAAACACACCATTTAATCATATTCTTTGGGGTTTTTTTCCTCTTCTGGATGTTTGTTGGTCTGAGGCAGTGTTTTCCTTGTTATTTTAGAACTCTTTACCTGTATTCATCTCTTGCAAGGGACCTTGAAAAATCTCTTTGGCAATCTGAATAAAGTATGTCAAAATGTTCTTCTTTATTCCCTATTTTATCAACATATCACAAGGTTTCTAAGATTGTAGCTTAAAGACCTGTTGTCTTCGGCACTAAACCAAACTTATAGAAGATCTGGCTTGTTTTTCCTCTTACGACACTATGACTGCCTCCTCTGTAGTATCTGTGAATATTTACCCAAAAATTAACAATAAAAAATACCACTATGGGAGTTGGGTAACACTACAGTCTGATTTTTAAATATATGTTTTTGAAGGAATTTTTTTTTACTTGTGATTTATATTTATCAAATAATACTCAAACAATTACAGTGGCAGTACTGCTGTAAGGGCATTACAGAACATGTGAGAGGAGGGGAAACTGGGAGTGGGAGTCATTGAAGATGAGTTTTGTAGAAAATAACACCCAGAGCTATAGTGTTAAGAGACGAGACATGGTGTTTCCTCACAGAAACTGCACTGATTAGCCTTTTTATTATCAACATTTTCCAAGTGTTTTGTTCTTCTGATTTGAACTGTCATTTAAATCCACTGGTCAGTAATTCCCTGGAGTGATTCTATAGCCCCGGATTGATTTTAAATATAGCTGCAGTGTGCTGCACCCATCAGAAGCAGCAGAGAAAGCGTACTTTATAAACATTTCAGATAACTTGTAGATGAGCTTTTTCAGAAGCTTTGGACACTTGCTATTTGTTCCAGAACACCTGGCACCTCCATTTTGATAGTATTTCATCTTAATTAGTGGAAAGGTGCAAGGGTCTCCAATTCCACTGAGGCAAAGGATCATTTGGCTTCTCAGATAGACCTTTTTCTTCTTTAACTGCTTCATTAAACTTTGATGGTCTTCAGCAAATTTTTCTCATTCCCCTCATTCTGATGTCCTCAAAGAATCTATTTGGTTTTCACTTCAAAATTATTTTAGACTCTCAGATTTTCCTCTTTCAGAGTGCTGGCTGTGGCTTATACTTCCACTGGGGCTCTAGGAAACACTTTAGTTCCAAATTTTAATTAATTTTCATCTAACTTAACTGGCCTCTTGGATCTTGCCTTTAAGAATTTACTCTTGTCTTCCTGCTTGCTTCATTATGCATTTTGATACCCCCTTAATTTTTTTTGAGTAGGACCTTTCATTCCTGGGGATTTGATTTTATTTCTGTTTTTCAAATTCTTATTAGCCTTTGGGCTATCATTCCTCCAAAATATCTTCTTTGAAAGTCCAATAACACTTTCTGGACTTTTTTTTTGCTACAGATACCCTACAGACTGTATCTGGAATAGGATTGTCTGTGATAGCACCATAGGGGCAGAAAACACTATCATTAGTTAATGTGACATTTTTAATTTCTCAGACTTAATGAAATAATCTCTCCCTTGCTTTCTATGCTTTTTGATTGGAGTAAAGAAAATAAAAATTTGTCAGAGAAGTAATTGCAATTTTACAAGATTATTTTCCATTAAGAAGCAAAAGTGCAGAACAGTAACGCTATGCCTCGGCTTCTGTTTGATTGAGGAAATCCTGTATCCTCCATCCATTCCACTGAAATGTGACCTCTTTTACATACTAGAGCAATATACACAGCCCCTTGTCACCAGAGGGTGTAATAACAGTGTCCTCCCTTCAGGTACAGTTCATCTGAGTGAACTCTAGTTAAAAACTAGTAGTCCCTCTGTAGTCAAAGCAATGGATATACCTCCAAAGAACAATTAATAATTTCTGCTTCACAGTTCATATATTGTACTTCAGACTTTTGTTTTAAGCACCACTTCCAGAGCTGCCTGCCTGCCTCCAGCAGCTATAGAGAGCCTAAACAGCAGATATATAGTGGGCAAGGGTAGGTGTAAGCAGTCCCACCGCTGCTGCCATCCTGGGATTCAGGAAAACCTGTGACTGCTAGTACCACCTCCAGCCCCTTGGGCAGTTCCTGCTGTGTCTGTGGCTTCTGTGGCAGAAGGGAAGAGGGGCAGGATTTTCCCCTTAGATGTTTTATGCTATGTATGTAAAAAGGTCATGATGTTATATCTGTTTCTTAAATGGTTTTTTTTTTTTTGTGCTAGATATCTATAAAGGTCATGTTTCACCACAGCCTGAGGTGTCTGTCCTATCTGGGAAACTGTGTTAGCCTGTTTCTATTCCCAGTCTGTCATAAAATGCATACTAAAGCATAAGTTTTGTACTTAGTTACACTAATGTAAACTCTACTGCTCTGAAAACTTTACAGTTGTTTCCAAAATGTTATAGGTATTCTGCATTCATAAATTACAGCTAGTGACTTTCTCTATTTTGAGTTTTCTTTCTTGAAGTCTTGTGACTATGTGATAATTTCAGGGTATTTTCTGGGAAAATATATCCATTTCTTGTGGCTTCTTTCAAACAAACACTTGTAGTATTTTGTTGCATAGATTTTAGATGCTGAGCCATCAGCTATGCTAGGATTTTTTTCAAGGTTATGAGTTTAGAAAGGATAAAACTCAAATCTCTAGCTGGGGACTGTCTCTCATTTTTCTGCCCTTCATAAAAAGGTTTCATGACTGTGTTAATGACACTTTTGGAAAGGTACCTGTAAGGCATCATGACTGCCCGTGTTCTGGTTCTTGAGAAGGTTGCCTTATGATATATCTCCACATATGTGTACACGTGTGAGGAAGCGGGTATTTTCTTGTTCTCTTTGCCATCATGGAGGATATTATCAATTGCTACAGTGAATTTCAAACATTACTTTTCTTTGGGTTTGTATGCGTGATGGGAACGTAACTGTTAACTTCTCTGTTGTACAAGCTAGCTTAAACTTGAGAGGAAAAAAATCATTATAATTACCTCCTAGTAATTCCATCATATTTTGTGGCATTGAGAATATAGTTATAAAAGCCTGTAAAGTGGGGTGCTGGGGCTATAAAGGGGGTTATTAAACACTGTAAAAGGTCAGTGCTGTAGTTCCACTAGCTGAATTTTATCAAATGCAAGGAGGAGCAGCAGCAAGCTCTGAGAGAGTAATTGCAAACAGTAGATCTTTCTGTTGATTTGATAGTATGGATTGGATAATTTTCCAAATCACTAATTCCTCAGTACAGCGTATGGCACAGGTGGCTGCTGATAACTCAAGCCTGCAAAAAAGTCACAAAGCTGACATGTTTGTGGCATTACTGCTGCTGCATATGTTGGTATAAAATACATAATGATGATTCTAAGGAGAAAGAATGATAAATGGTAACATTAAATCAATAATCTTTATTTGACTCCTTTTATCTTTGTTCAGCTCAGTAGCACAAGAAAATGAAAGCAATGTTTTTTTGTGAGAAATTTGGATAGCAGAGAGCGCTCAGCCACCATGAAAGTAATTTCATATCTGGAGATGAGCTGTGAAAGCAGCTTTTCTGTTTATTTGAACGATAGAGCAGAGAGGCCCAATATGACCAGGAGCAGTTTGAAAACAGCAGAAAGGAGTTTCTAAATGTCTTAAATCTCTTTCAGATTATGAAAGTGATCTCATGAGGAGGCATTAAATATGGCACACTTCTTCAACCTGCTAAATGGTGGTAGCACTGCCATCATTAGCTATGAGTTTATTTTGGTAGCATGCAGAGATCAGATTGTATAATTACTGCACTGGCTCTTGCAATATGTTATTGGCTCAAACCTTGGCAGACGCACAGTAACTGAGCAGACTGATCAAGTTCAGCCCCAAATAGTCTGATTTTTCACAATATGCAAACCATATGACACATAAAAACCAAGGGTTTTAAAACTTCTTACAAATATCGGATAAACCTGACTCCCCCACCACAGAACCCCTGTCGCATTTTTTTTAGTGTAGTCCCAATACCTCAGTATTGCTACCCCCAGAACAAGCATATTTCTTAATGGAATTTGGGGCTCACAGTCCAGACACATTACTATCATTTTCTCTGTGGTCATCATTAAATGGGTGACAGCAGCTTCTGGGCTGGATAGGGAAATATTTGCATGTGGATAAGGAGTTCCAGTTGTACTTTTTGACCACTACCTAAAATCTTCCTTTTGCAATATGGTCATATATTAGTCTAAGGGGAGGTGGGAAAGGCCAAAGCAAAACATCCTACCAGCTGGGACTATTTAAGCTACCATCTGTTTCTGAACCACTGACTAGCCTCTAGTTACCAAGGAAGCTGCCATCCCGGTAACCTTACTAAGCAGCATATTTCTGGACTGCAACTAATAGAGGCAGAATAGGAAGGAATGCATAGTTTTTAACTTTCGTGCTTCTTTTCATTGAGAGCTCGTAGTCTAGAGTGCCCTTATGAAAGTAAAATCGCAGGAGCAGTACTTCTGAGGCTTTCTTGTGGTGCTGTATATTGCAGATTCTGTGCAAGTATTCAATGTGCTGGATTGCAATTTCAAGCACGTGAGAAGACTGTACATCCAAAGCAAGCTTGTTCTGAGCTAGTAAGATTATTTCTTATAGCTGTAGTATTAGCAAATTTTTCAAACATCTGTTTTGTTTAACAGCTTTGCTCTTACATTGCTTCACTCTCCAGTTAATTTATTGGCACTGAGAGCACTGCAGCTTGGGTTTGATCTCACCAGACTGTGATAACTGAACGTCGTCATAGATGGTCTGCAAATGGAAAAGGGACCTAATGTGTTGAAGTAAATATTCCTAGTAGTTCTGTAGGTGGCACTCTTTGCTCTGCATCACAATCCAGGCCTTTATACAGTGCTAGTTGTTTCCTACACAAGATACCAGGACTGGTATCTTTGTTTATATCCCATTTCAGTGGGCAGACTCTGTGCAAATGATACTGTCAGAGTCAACTATATAATCTCTACTTGCTACCCTAGATTATCACACTGCATTGTTGTGTTCCTAAACTCTTAATGGGTTGTGGTGGTGATGTTATTCATTACTGCATTATTTCTTCTGTGATAATGCTGCAGATTTTTACTGAACAATGAAATTGCTGGGTTAATTATTGCTGTTGTTACAATTATTAACAGGAGCTCTGGGTTGAGTTCTACTATTTTGTCTCACACTGAGTGGTACCTGTAACTGTAATAATCCCATTGACATTTGTGAAGTAATTCAGAGAGGATAGTTCAGCCTAGAGGGGAGTGAGGATGGGTGAGTCTGCTCCAGTGCTGGGAGACTGTCAGCCCCGAGGAGTTAAATCTTGGACTGTTTTCACAGACTTGAGCAGTTTCCCAGGCTGAACAAGGAGTGGGATGTCTTTACTCACAACTGAGCATTGTCAGACCACACACAACAGTGTAACAGCTGCATCATGCTCAGTGTTTCCAAGAAAGAATAATCTTTAAAAGAATCTTTTCATCAACCCCTTGATCAGATTATTGATGGAAAGAGCCTGAAAATGGCATTCTCTTTATTAGAAAAAATAATAATAAATAGGTGAGTTGGGAATGAGACAATTTCTCCCTCTGCTAACAGCTCAGTCCTCCTTGCAACACAAAAGACCTTGTTTGTGAAGTTCCTGAGGAGTGAATTCTGACATTTCAGCCCACTTACCACATCTGAGATACAAGACCTTAACTATCTAGTCTTAGTTGAAGGGAATGCCTGAAAGGAGAAACCATGAGTGCGTGCCTTCTTGAACTAGGAACAATTTTATCAACTCACTGACATCAAGAGATGTGAGACACTGATGCCACCTCAAAGGCTTCCAGCTTGTTAGCCTTTCACACTCCTATTAGGATGCTCCAAGTCTGGCTCATTGGGCAAATTCAGTAATTGTCTTTAAGAGATGTGTAGAAATCTGAAAGGTGGCTGTCAGCAGAGCATTAGAAGCTGCAGGCTGGTTAGTAAAAAAGCAGAGAGAAGCTGAACAAACTAAAACCTTTACCTGCAGCTGTAAACCTTTTAAAACTCCTCCCCTGTTATGGGCAGCTTTTAAAGTATTTGCTGTAACAATTATGTATACAAACTAATGTAAAAGATGTTTCAGAAGAGCTATTTCAACTATAGATGCAACAGAGTTCTTTAGGTAAATTTGATAACTGTAATTAGTTTGTGTGTTTCTAAAGAGATAGATAGGAAAACAAGTAAGGGCATGATATGCTGGCCCAGATTATACCTTCATGGAATGGCATTGTGAAGTGAAATAGTCTTATCAAGGACATCTGAGTTATGAGGTGAATTAGATGAAGAATAAAGTAGAGAAAAAAATTAATTAAGCATCCAAATGATTAGCAAATTTAAAAAGTCAGAATGGAGATATAGAAGATACTTGTACAGATCTAGTTGGGGAAAATCTGCTCTTTTTTAAAGGATTTTAGAAGGTAGGAATTTCTTCTTTATCTTGATTGAGTTTTCCTTCTTAAGTTTTCTGCAAAGAAGAAAATTAATGTATTGAAATCTTATATCTTCTAGTTTGCCAGCTTAAAGCTCTTCTGTAATTTGTACAGTCTCTTATTATATTTCAAATATAATAAAAGCAGAAAGCTCAGATGAAATTTACCTAATTGATTTTTTATCTTTCTTAAGTAAAGATAATAACAATGTACATCAAACTGTAAAATAAAACACATCATTTTGCAGGTTTTGCCTAATACTACCTACTGGCCTGATTTGGCCACTTCCTTCCTCTTTTACTGACATTAAGTAGTATTTTGCTGCTTAAGAAATCATGCTGAAATAGCTTCTATTTCTAGAACTATTCCTGGAGGGGCAGTTTTTGGTCCCTGGTATTAAGTCTGAGGTAACAGAGGCCACAGATGTAGATTACTGGCTATATAACATCATTTATTTAATTGTCAATCATAGGTCCACTTGTGTAATGCAAATTCAACTTCTTAAATGAGCCTGAGTAAGAGCTACTGAATGCAGGCTCCTGAGATTACACACACTGAGATCACTGACTGCCCTACTCCCCATGAATGTGTGTCCATTTTTTGCATGGCTGTGGTCTTGCCTTTGACGTAACCTGATGTAGCTGGTTCTATTCACAGTGCTGAGAAAATAATACATGAGTATAACACACACTGCCTGAACTAAGTGTAGAGATAATTTTAGAAAATTCTTTCTAAGGGCTTGGAGATCCTGGCCTATTTTTTAATCACAGGACTAAAAAGTAAGATTATAGTTAGACCAAATATAAACTAATGCAAAAGGTTTGGCTTGATATAGCTGGGTGATCTCCTTACCCACCATTACCTCTGGATCCCTGCAGGAATTGGTCCTAACTGGAATGTGGGTGACCTTGTCCTTATCTATCACCAGTCCTCTTTAAGCCAGCCTTTGGACAGGATAGGGTCAGGGTTCTTTTCCTCCAGGAGACAATGGCTCCACATAGCCTCTTGGGAGTTCTTAGCAGCCCCCACAGCCATATGAACCACAGGCAGCTTCTCAGAGTGGCTCTCCTTTTCCTTCCCAAGTGCTCAGGAGCCCAGGTGTATGCCAACCAAAACCCACCTGTGTGGGAGAGTAGGTGCACTGTTTGCAGCTCAGCTAAGCTGGTTAAAGTTCAAACTCACAGTAAAAATTCATTCATTCTTCTTCATGCTGACTTCATACCATGGCCAGGCATAAAAGCTACTCCTTTGAGTCTGTAAGCGGATTCTCGATATCACATCAGCATCAGTCTGTCTCAATGCAATTACTAAAAGTATTTGGGGATAGGTTGAGAGGGAGAAGGTTGCTGGACTGTTTCACCCTGGACAAACAAGGAAATAGTGCAACACATGCATTTTGTTTTCAAGAGGAGTTTAAGAAACACTTCTAAACCAAAGAAAGACCTATTAAAGCTTGGCTAACAACACTCGTGTACTTAAATCGGTTTGTTCATCTGGAGAAAGACATCTGTTAGAACTTGTGCACTGAGAAAATCTGAACTTATCAGGCATGAAAAATAGCATACTATCGGAAGGAGAACCAGATTTGTGAAGTTGATAGGTTTTGTTTAACAAAATATTGTTAGGTACAAAGAATATTTTTTTACTTGGTTCTGTGTGCTATGTAATATAACGTGACATTTCTGTATATGACAGCAGAAGATTCAGCAGTCGAACGTCTCACAGCATGACTCAACACCTCCTGACAACTCAGTAAATAACAACAAGAAAAAAATATCTTTAATCAATTCCTTTACCCTGTAATCTCAGTTGCAATCATATAGAATTACCCATTAGTCTCAACTGGGATCACACAAAATCACTCCAAGTCTTTCATGACTTCATATTCAGCTTTTTGCACCAGAAAAGAAATATATGCAGCTAATGAAAAGGTAAACTGCCTGTGTACACATTGACATAAATGTCAAATTTTAATGATTACCCTCTTTGAACTTTGGACAACTTGTACATACTGTGGGATCCTGCATAGGAAACAGTAAATGTCATCAAGACAGTGCATGGGATGTAATATATTATAATAAAAGGCCAAATGACTTGAAAGTCAGGTTTTCTTGCATTTTTTATGAAAGAAAAATTGACCCATTTTTGTGAAAGATGTCACTAAGTCATAGTATAATTTTTGCTGCAAAATTGAAGTCAGTGACCGAGACTTGTGTTCCTAGAGAAAACTAGACACTTTTGGAAAGGCATCTCCTAATTAAAAGATACTGGCTGATTCAACCAAAAATGCTTTCATCTTTCATCCTGTAGAAATTGGTACATGGCCATGAAAACTGATTTTTTTTTTTTTTTTTTCCTCTTTTTCTCTGAGCTTTTGCAGACTTCAGCTGCAGTATGGAAACAGACTATATTTTTGGCTGAGCAGAGACCCTTCTGTTGAAAATAGCTTTGATGTCTAGGAAAGGATAGTGGATGCGTCTCTGCATTTGACATTTTTCTTGAAATTAAATCAAAGAAAATCTTTATTTCACAGCCTCTGATTTATATATAGAGAGAGAAGTATGTACGTATTTGGCAAAAAAATGAGGAACTAAAAGACAAAGGGATTCCTTTGAATTTTAACTTTTCTTACCTTTAATCATGAGCAATAAGGCTCTCTTGCAGCACACCTCACTCTAAGAAAATACATGGTAATAGTGTAAGCCAAGAAGCCTATCTAACCTGATATCTATTTTACAGTAGCAAAAAGACTGAAGAGTGAAAATGGGAAGAAAATGTAAATAAATCTGAATTCTTCATTAGATTAGTCCCTGGTCATGATTAAATACGTGAATTGATGTTTCTGTTGTAATGGTATCAGTTATCCTCTTAAAACTGTATTTTTTCTTGAAGTCAGCATTTTCATGAAGTCAGAGTAAATTTCTTTTGTGTAAAAATGCATAAGTAGTAAGATTTTGGTATTAGAACACCCCCCTTTTTGTTTCACATATTGTAAGTACAGAGGCATCGCTTGGTATGGGGGAGAAAGTAGGAGAACTCAGATGAAATATTAATACTTTCTGAATTCTTTGTCATGAAATTCACAGCAGAACCCAGGAAATTGGCCATGAACATTGGAAAATTGTTTGCAGGATGCTCATTTTTGGAGTTTGTCCTCTGTTTTAGAATGTAATATATATGAAATTGCTGTGGAAGGAGAAGAAGAAAGAATGTGACACAGAACAGCAGGGAGCCTGTTTAAAAACACAGTTCAAGCCTCCCACGGTGGTACAGTTTAGTTGTACAGGAGAGGAAGGAGTCCTGTAGCCTTTCCTCATGAATCCAAGCAACAAAAAGGGCATGACAGAACTGCAGGCATGATTTCAGTGCCAAGGGCTCAGCAGAAGCAGATCTCTTGGCTTGGCACCCTTCTCCTTGACAAGAGCAAATCGAGTTATCCTGACTTCCCTGCAGGGGAGACAAGCTCCAGAAGTGTACAGGCTGGTCTTGCAGCAGCAGCTGAGCACTTGGAGCAAATTAGGGTATTGAGCAGTACCAGTGACTTCCCATCATGCCGCCAGCCCTGGTGGGGAGAGCACCCAAAGGCAGGATGCTGGAACAGGGGTGATGGGAACAGAGCTTTTGAGGACCAAGAGGCTGTGAAAGCAAAGTAGGGAGGCCAAGATCTCAAGGATGTCTTGATGTGTTATAATTTTCTTCAATTTCTTGCCCCATTGCTTAAATGTAATTATTCTTCATCTGCTGCTCCTTGATTGTTATTTGCTGCTATTGGTAGCATATGTGGAGCCAGCAACATATGTGGGACTGGACACGCAGACACAACAGAGATAGCTGTGCAGCATATACAATTCTCATAGGCATGTACTGATACCCTGTATCATAGGCTCTGCTAATGTGCAAGCCAAACATCACGCTAAATAATGGTAAATGATTTTGACAGGAGTGGGAAAACATGCTGGTTTCAGAACCAGCCCCTATGGCTCGTTTCTTTATCATTTTCTATTGCTGAAAACTTCACCACAGAACAAACTCCCATGGAAAGTAATGCTTGCAAAATTAAGAGAATTCTTCTCATTTTTTGTTCATTAAAGTTTTCTGGTAATAATTGCCTATCCATATTATCTGGAAGTAAATTAGCTATCATCAGGCTTGACAAAGTGCTGTGGATTATCTGTAGGTTCATTCTGTTCATGTTCCTGTTCAGGGTCAGTTCAGTTCAGATGGTCTACACAGATGGTGCCGTTTACTTTTTAAGAAACAGCCAACACAAAAGGAGAATATTAAACAAATTCCAGAATTAAAAATCTTTGCACACATATTGTTGGATGAGACTATTCTGTTTGCATTCAGTTCGATAGTCTCACAGTTCTTTTGGTCAAATTAAATGCTTACATTTTGCATAGCTTTTGTTTCAAAAGAACCCTTCCTCCCCAAAATGTAGGAAATACACTTAATCAAGCACAGAAATATAGGCAGAGAATTTCAAAGATTCCTGTGGTGGAGGGTAATAGGTATTTAGGAAGATAACAGAGTAGTTTAGCAGTTTAGGGGAGGAACTAGGTGTGCAGAATGCAATTAAGCAAAACTGGTTCAGCAGGAATTCAAGGGCCAGGGTCTCCAGTATTAGCAAAAAATATCCAGGGTCACTCATGACCTCCTAGTGATGAGGAAGTTTCATACCTTCTATGAAAGATGGCACTGTATTTGATGTATTCTTCATTAGCGTCTTCCTGAGGCATTGACTTCAGGGACAGTTATCTGTTATTTTTGGCAACACTGTATGTTTTTCTTTAAGTTATACCACTCAAGTCTCACTTCAGCACTTCCTTATCTGAAGAAATCTATTTTCAGTTTCTTTTTTTTAGGGAAGTAAACTGCTCACCTTGGTGTTAATTTCATGGTTCTAAAAGTTATTGTGCATCTAAGATAAAGTGCAAATTAAATCATTCTGCAGTTATATTAAAGTTCCATTGTAGGAATTGTTTATCCTAATATTTTACCACTTTAATTGTAGGTAAATGTCTTGGCTTAATGCATCTCAGTAACGTACAGCCCTATTTTGAAACATTTTAGTTAAATATTAATGATGAAAAGTACACAAAAGCTATTACAAAGCAGTGAATAAAAAAATCTTCCTTCAACTCCACTTTGTAATACCGAGCTTTTAAAAATATTTCAACATATTTATACCATCCTCCACATTAAGAATTGCTGCTTAATGTTCCTATGTAAACTTCATGAAAAAAAGGAAATATGTTGTCATTTTGCACTGATTATCAACTTGAGTATTAAAAGATGTGAAGAGCTGAACTTTCTGATAGTCATGCAGGTTTAATTCATACACAAAATGACTGTGCTTGCTCGTATTGTAGGACTACATGCATATTGAGATCCTCCTAATTCTATCTACACCTACAACTTGATACACAACACTGCTTTTTCTACTCCAGGGGACCAGGGCTGCAGCCGTGATGGGACCAAGAGGTGTAGGTATATGCAATGATGCTAGTCTTTGAATTCAGGATCTTTTATGTCTAACTAGAAAAGAGAAATAAGATGTGTGAAAACAACAACAAAACATCCTTGCTGTGCTGCATCCTTGTGGGCTGATGAATACCCGTGGCTCATTTTATCAAATGAAGTCAAATCTTCCCAGCATAGTGTTTTCTCTTCACATGTATCTAAAATAACATGACAGCTTATGTTAAGGAGCTTGGGCACTTGCACATCAGTACTTTCTATATATCACTCCAAACGTTTATCAGATTGTAGCACTATTCTAGGAAACATATCTTAAGAAATTGCTTTAGTGAAAACAAAAATTAATTGCTTTCCTGAGATAGGTTGATGATTTGCTGTGTTTGCAAGTGCCTCTGCATGGTTTCACAAGTCAAGAAGTTGCCTGAAGGAATGGTTCACAGTATGTCTTTCTTAAGATTGATATCCATATGCTGGAAGTTTATATTTGCTTATTGTAAATACTACCTCATTCCTTGTTGACTGGAATGAAAGTTTCCCAAATGCTCTCTGTCCTGCTGGTGGTAAAACTGAAGTCAGAGATAGATGTGAGGGCCTTCAACCCGCTCACCTGTGGAGGAACTCCACTTTCCCCTCCTTACTCCACAAGAATAAGTAGCTCCTGTTGAAAGTGGTGGGGAAAGGAGCAAAAAGAGTGAAGGCTCAGGAGCTCTGACTCTACCACTGTTATCTGTTTGTGTTTCAGTAGTGCCCAGGTGTCAGGGCTCTGATGTGCAGTGCATAAACATGACACAGCAATGGCTCTCTTGAGTTGTATGGAAACTCTCCTTTTAAAACAGATTCTGTATGGGAGTGTGTCACTCCTGCATTAAATGCTACTCTTGGTTCCCAAAGCACCTGGTGGTAGAAGGCAAAGTTTTTCCATGTTATTTTTACCTACGATGACTGTGATGGACCCATACAAAACTATTAATTGGCATTAAAGATGTTCTTGCTCTGCATTTACTGCCATAAGCAGTTGCATAGTTTTCTCAGATTACCCTCTGGTTTTTTTTCTTTTCTCCCTTGCATTTTGTTAAAATCTTCTCTTGTGCCATGTGTTTTGTAATGTGTTTGCTAAATCATCATCATTCCTCTTCTACTCTATCAGATACATCAGGAAGAATATTGAGTGTATTGTGCAAAGAAATTTTGAGTTTTTCTGTATTCCTACAACATTGACCAAAATATAATCTTGATGCTTACTGGGGACTATAGTCACAAATAGGTAACAGAAAACAAAAAGGGATTAAAATAAGCAAAGTTGTTTGGTTTTTTTTTTTTTGTTTAGTGAGAGAAAAAAGAGGATATTAGAATGTTATATATTTATATATATATATTTATACTCTGTTGAGGAGTTTAAAATTGGATTGTTCTATCCTCAGACAAAAGATTTTGGATGAAAGAAGCTTCCTGGTGCTTACAACAATAATTGAAGAAATCTACTTATCTGGATGTGATTCTGTTAGTTGAACAGCTAGGTTGAATCCTGAAAGAAGTTATCTCTTGTTCATGGATCAGTTACTGTTTGCAAGGTGATCAGCCAAATTAACAAAAATAGTCCGTGCACTTCTAATTTCCTGATAAATGGAATTGAGTGAGGAGGCTCTTTTAAATGTTTTTTTGTAATCAGAATATTATTAGCCATGTAGTTGCTTTAGGAATTAATCTGTTGAATATTTAGAAATAGGTGTTTCCAAAATATCTTGCTAGGGATCTAAGATAGGAGGTGCCTAGTCATTGTTCAGTTCCCTTACCATGTTTTGCTCAGCTCAACATTGTGCACATATGCACATGTACACGAGAAAGAAGAGAAAGATTGTCCCACTTTTAAAGTGGTAATTGTATTTTCTTCCTAATATTAATAAGATCCATTGTATGTTGAGATACATGTTTGGCTGAAGGATTTTAATTGACTGCTGTACTGTTCACCTTAGTTTGTTGTCACACAACCTCAGTATTAAAATGATGTTTTAATTGAGGCATGAAGATCAAAGGGCTTCATTGGCTTGGATACTGAATAGGTAGCAGAATACAGACCCATGAAACTCTTTTCTTTCCCCTCATTATTTAATTGCTTTGTGTAATTCCTTCCTGATAATCTGAGTGTCATGTCTATGTGTACTTACTGCTTATTTAATATATATCTTTCGGGTTGATGTGATCCAAAGTAAGCACAGTCATAAACTACTATACAGGGGTAAGTAATGTGGGGCTGAATTTTCCCGTAGTATAAATTGCCACAACTCAAATTACTTCAATGAGTCCATGACAATGTTATGCCACCTGGAGTTTGGAATGAGCAATTTACACCCCTGCTTGGTTCTGAGGTCCAAGTTACAATTCCTGCTCTGCTCTGATCAGGAAATGAATGAAGATGTGAAAGTTTAGGAATGTTTAATTTATTCAGCATGTATATTTAGGTTTGGTAATTTTTATTAATAAATTCTTAAATATTTTTTCCTCTTCTGGCTAATCTTCTCTAGGCCAAACACTGGAATTCATCAAGAGAGGATACTTTTAATCTCTTGTTTGCTTTTCTTTTCTTCTCATGCTCTAAGTAAAAGTTACTTTTATTTCCCTTAGTGATTGAAATCGTTTTCTTTGCTGTACTAAATTGGTTTTGTATTTCATAATTTGCATGCAAATCTAGTGAAAATACTTTGACAAATTATAAACCTCATGAATGAAACCGCTTTAAGCTTTAGAAAGCAGGAATGTTGTCCTGAAACTTTGAAGTTCCATATTTGCATTCTCACAGGCAATCACATTTAAAACATACCTTAAAGCCTATTTTCTCTCCCAGTGTAACACCTGAACCTAATGCTGAAATGGGCTGGCTCAGTTCATTATAGCAAACTTGCATTTTAACTCGATTCCATTATTTATTGATAGATCATCTTCTGTGTGGCCTGTATTCTATTTTGGCAACGCAAGTGTCAGCTATAGCAGGTATCAGAAAATAGAAGGCTGCACACCATGATGATCAGTAAAACAAGGTGTTCAGCAGTAATCTTTCCCACAACTTAATATTCTGGGTTTATAAACAGTCATGACCCCATCACAATATTAATTTCCTTCACGGCTTTCATATAATAGGGAAGTTAGTAACAAGATAGGACTTCCCAGCACTGTGATTTCCTTATCGTAACTTCAAGCTTTAGTGAATTGCCAAAGTATCCCCAGTTACTTTCTTCCTCCTACTGAATCTGTTTGTATTATTATGAAAGAGCAATTCTCCCCCCTGCTTTTCAGTCTGTGTGAGTGCAGGTGAGCAGCATCAGTGCAGGTGCAACATTCAGACAGGTTGTACCTCAGGTTCACCTGGCCACACCTCCCGTTCTGGATTTGGTATTCATGGTGATGGAGTTGCCCAGCTCAGATAAGCAGTGAGGTAAAAGCTGAGGTTCAGGGCAGACCACAACCTGCCCAGCCCATCCATCCTCAGAGGTCATGAACAGACAAGTGGATGTCCACTGCCTGCTCAGCTGTGTTCTTCATGCATGAGTGACTGAGAAAATGGGGTCCTGTCTAGATACCTGTATAAGACATGGGTTTAGAGTCAAACCCTTTTTTATCAGTGGCCTAGATTAGAAATGAGAGAGGTGATAGGTGTCTAGGTTCTCCTTCACATAAAAACTACAGTATACATTTGAATGTTTCTTAGAATCTGACAAAACAACTCCAAATCTAAGTGAAAAGAACAAAATCAAGCCCACACAGAAACTACATAATGCCAGGTTGCTTCTGCAAAACATAATTTGGCCCTATGAGTGCAGACATTCTGACATTCTTTTAAAAATGAATGCTGTTTTTCCACATGGCCTTGCTTCATCGGCATTTAGCTTGTATTTCTTTCCATCCTCTTCATGTAGTATATGGCCCCAGGGCTTTCCTTACCACACATCATTCAAAATCTGCACTGAATACAAAATTATTGCTTGCTTCATTGTTCTCACGGCCATCATACCTGAATGCTTCACACACAGTAATGAAATTACCTGCATAATACCCTGGCCATTCATCAGTTTGTTATCCCTACTTCTCAGGTGATGGACAAAGGCACAGAGAGAGGAAGAACAAAATAGTTGACAATGTATCAGCTAATTTCTAAATAAATTTTTTTCATAGTCTCTATAATTTAAATCAGTGTGTATATATAAATACAATTTTAATTTACATCAACTGCAGCTGTAAGTGTTCAATAGTTCAGTTGTGTTGTATAGAGGTCAAAGAATGAGGAACATCAAATTAATGGCCATCTCTGGGAAATGTGAAGTGATTTGTCCAACATCACATAGGAACACTCTGGCAGATCCAAAAATGGAATTCAGTTCTTCAGTGGCAGCTGCCTTAACCATTAAATCTTATTTTCTTGTTCTGTAGTCCCTTGCTGGTTCATTACATACCTTCCAGTTCCTGAAACAAATGAGGCAGAGAGAAATGAAAGCTTCATTCACTATATATACCTGATTCAATCCCAGAATACCATTTCTCAGAATACCATCCACAGTGCACACAAAAAGAGCTTCGGCTATGCCATGGAAAAATAGTCTGTGATCACATAATTGAAGATAGTTTCATAGCAGATAGGTTCAAGAGATACAAACTGAGTTGCATAACCAATTTTAATCTGACATTTCCTACCTCTTGAATACTTGAATATAAATGGGGTCCTTAGCAATTATTTCTGATACTTTGAAAGGAAATAGTAAAACAGAATTTCTGCTCTGTTGAACAATACTGACCTTGAGCTTAGATGATCAGAATTTATCTTCATCTTTATAGTAGAGACAACTAGCACCTGAGCTCTTAAAGTAAACGTTATTCATAGATGGTTACTTAACTTTTATGAGAATCAATCGCTAGAGTGAAAACAAAGTGCACCCTCTTTTCACAACCCCTCCCTAAAGAACTAAAGGTCTGCTTTCACATAGATGCCTGGAAGGGATTTTGGTGTATACAGGAGAGACCTATCAATTCATAGATATCTAGGTTTTCTTTCTTTGTGTACATGTTTGTCCCTTCACCCTGCATGTTTGCTCCTCTTCCACTGGTTTTTTGCCATCACATACTTCAGGGCAGAGTATTTTTCTATGGCTGTGTGTGTTTATTGGTTAGCAGGTTGAAAGAACTGATAAAAGGAGAGACGGTAAATGGAGTGTCCTAACTAGACACTACAAGTGATGACCATGTTTGGAGAATAGGGAGAGAAGTGAATTAGGCTGAAGTGCTGTTAGGTTGCTGAGGACCTTCAGAAGTCGAGAATGCAGAGGCGAGTAGCTGGAATTGGACAGTCAGGTGCGAGTTCCCACTATTATTGCTGCCAAAGGGATCTATGCTCTCTGTTGACGAGAAAATCAGAGATACTTTCTCAAGGTAGTAGTTCCAGGTGAGATATGCAGCAGCCTGCTGCAAGCATATACTACCTGTGGTACTGTGCTTGTTTCTATACGTTGACTCAGCTTTCTGGGATCAGGTGACATATACATTGACAATTTTTTTACCAGTGGGACAGACTATACTGCTGGGTCAAATTTCTCTGAGTTTGGTGTTCTTAATCAAATCATGGTTGGGTGACAAAGCATACCCTTTTAAACCCAGATTTGTCTGTCATTTTCCACAGTGGTCTATGAGCAGTTCTAACTCTGCAGCGTGGAGGCTAAAAGTCAATGAGGAGTCAGGCTTGGGCGTGGATAAATCTATTACTTTCCTAACTAATTTTGGTTTAGCTTGCTCACCTTGCTTGTTAGTACATTTTTCAGTTTCTGGTTTCTTGGTCAGGAGCCAAAATTCCCCCCCCCCCTGTTACATGTTGCCGTAGGGGAAGGGTAATCCCTGTGGCTTTGGCAGGTGCCGATAACTTCTGAAGGGAAGTGGCTTTTGCGAAGGCGTATTGTGACAGGGAGCGTTGCTCTATAATTCATTCCTCTCCCATTTGCCTATCAAAATTCAGCTGTGCAGGACCAGCTCATTTGAAAGAGCCTCTCGTTTGTTAGCTATTAGTGCATGTCAGATTGTAAAAGAAGCTATGGCTTGTTTGCATATTGTATATTTTCCCTCAAACTTACTCAGGTTTCTCAGTTTGAATACTGCACGTTTAGCTTACATGTGAAGAGGATTTCTTTTACATTTTCTGGTAACTCTTAATAACCTTACTGGCTTTTTAAAACAGAGTTTCTTGTGATTTATGCTCAAGGATTAAAACCACATTTGTCTTGATTTATGCTGTGCTTTTGACACCTGTTTCTTTGGTTGTAATCTACCCACATAAATTTTTAGAATGTAAAATAAAATTAGCAAAAAAAAAGAAATATTTTTAACTTTAGTTTAAAATAATACGATAGCTTCAAGCCTCTTGAAGGGTTTGGTTCTGGTCTAATTAGATTTTTTTCTTTTAATTTCACTTTAGGATATACATTATAAATTGTTTATAAATCTCGAGGAAAATGAATGGTTTGAATAGAAATTAATTCTGTCCCCAGGAAAGAGGTAGCAAGGATATGAGAATAAGCCCCTGGCACAGCCCCCAATACTTGTGTCCACTCAATTCCTATTTTGAAGATGCTGTGAAAAGAGGTTCTGATTGTTTTTCAAGGAATAAAATTAATCTTAATCTAGGAATAGGGTTTATAAATCTCAAGTCCACAGGTTGTAAAAAAGAAGGAAAAGAAAGCACACTCTTTCTCATATGTACGTAAATAAAAATAATAACTACAGATTCAGAGTGTTGCCTTTTTATATTTGATTTTAAATTAAAGCCTTTGTGATGATTCTGTGCAGGGTGAAACAAGATACTTTCTTTAGAAATTGTTTGAATCATCTCTGAAGATACTTATTTGTATTTTAATTTCAAAAGATTTTGAAATGAAAAACTAGGGACAGCAGTTGGTCAGACAGGTCATGCAGGCATGTTATCATTAGATCTGCATGAGTCCATGAAGTTGACAACAGAAGCCATGCATTCAGTCTATTCCCTTGAGATCAGAATCTGGCCCTGAAGGGTCAACCACAGAAACTGCAATCATCAGTTCCAAAATAATGACTCTTCCCATGATTTTATTATTCTACTTTTGTCTGGCTGGTACCTGTGGTAAAACCTTTCCACCTGTACAGTAATGGTTACCTCAGAGCCTGATTCTTCCATAAAATTTGTGTTAGTTCACCATGTGATTATTTATAAAGGCTCTAATCCTTCCTGTTGGATTATTACAGGTTCTAGTCACTGATTCTCTAGAGGTTTGGTTGGTTTAGTCTGTCATCGTGTTCAAAACTGTTGTGAGAGTACACTGTTGTGCAGAAGGTATATTGCTCAAGGCCAAATGCAAATGTTCTCATTTGCATGCACTCCCAAAGGTTTTAATTGCTGGATCAAGGCCTCGCACTTAATAAACAATAAACAAGTGTTGTTGAAGCTCACATCTGGAATAGCTAGTTATGTTAGTCTTTGTGGAGAAAAAACACCAAAACAAACAACAACAAAAAAAACCAAAACCCTTTTTGGTTTCATTATCAAATTTGGAAGAATTACTTTGGTTGTTTGCAGCTATATTCTTGTTTATTCAGTCCCAAAAGTAATCAAGTAATCATAGCTGTTCTCTGTTGTATGCTACACATCTTGAAAGATTTTATAAGATCTTTTATATACCACTACAAAACTGTGGGAAATATTTGTCATGCACTAAGTTTTTTAAATAATTCAATATTCATAATGAGGATGAGAGTAAGAAATGGTTTAGTAAAGTTAGCAGTATGCTGGACTGTCCGAGGCTCTATGTAAATCTTGGCTTGATGCCACCACCACTTTTCTTGAGCTTGTGGTGTCAAGAGACTAAGGATGGGAGTGATTATTATTGAACTTTGCAGGTAGAGATACTGAGCTGTTAGGTCAAGGTTATGTGGCTCATCTGGGGCAGAGCAGGGAATGAGACTCCTGAGAGCTTCTGAATCCAGGTCCACACTTTAACCACCACAGCTCCTTGATACGATACCATGATTGTCTGATACATTTTGTCCTGCAATCAAAATGAGGGAATAATTACTCAGAGACTGTTTCCTACAGTCACAAACTGAATGAAATCAAAGAGGAGACATGCAAAAATCCTTAATCCAAGTCATGTGTTTGAGGAGCTCTTTATTCAAGCCACGACAAGTTATGAAAATTAATCAGAAAGCTAATGATAATTATTATTTTTATTTGAGATGAAAAGCCAGAAGTAAATTTTGAATGTTGCTAAGATGTAGTGTTCTGTTTATAGCCCTGCAAATTTCTTGCCAATTAAAGGCGAGCCCAGAAGTTCACAGAGAAGCAAGACCTTCATTCTCAGCATTCCATTAGGTTGTTAATTAGCCATAATGTTTATGACTTTCTAAAGCAAGTTGCTGGAATAAGCATTGGGTAACATTCCCATTCTTTTGTGTCGTGGCAGATTATAAATTGCACTTTACTGTAAGGTACATCAAAGTGTAAGACTTCACACAAGAATGTAATGAATACAATTTATTAAGGAAAAATTCAGATTATAACATATACATTTCTCCTGTTCAATATGTGTATGTCATATAAATTTTTCTGCTTGCAATTGAGTAGGAAAGGACAGATTTCTGGTTAAATCTATGCAGGGACAGCTTCAGTTTACTGCTGGTGTTTAAGAAATGGTTTTATTTGTTGTCTCAGCTAAGTCTGCAGGTTGAGGTGCATTTTTTTTAATTTTTTTTGTGGCCTCTCCATATTTCTTAAATTGCCTCTTTTTCTAGTTGAAGAAATACATATGTGGAGAAAGGGAAGCATGTGACATTTCTTATGAAGAGAAAAGCAGTTTTTAGTCCCTATGTGATACATTTAAATCTTTTAAAGTGAATTTATTTTCAAAATACTGAAGTGGAATAGACTTTACTTGCACAGATTTCTCAAGAATTCTAACTCTTAAGTGTTGTTTAAAAGATTAATTTTTTTGTTGTTTTGGGTTTTTTTTTTGTGATGTAAGACTTGGAAAAAACCTTATAGCACAAATTTTATTTCATAAATAAAGCAAGAGCTCCTAGAACAGCTATGTAGCTATTTTGGGTGATGTTTAGTGAAAGGGTGACAGCACTGACCTTTAGAGTGTTTGTCGAGTATGAGCAAAGTGCTTGAACCATTCACTTTAGTGATGTAAAGCTGCCAAGAATATAACCTATGAGAATAGGTGCAAGTACAGTAATAATTCTTTATAGACCTAAGGTTTTGTTCCAGCATTTTTAATACTGTGTGTGTTTATCCTTTCTTTTCCTATCACATGTCTACTGATGGTAGAGTTTATATATTAGCTTCATTGTAGTATGCCAAAATAAAAGCTGAACTGCATGGCAGGACACTATTCTACATCATGAAGTTGGGCTCATGTAAATTAAATTATGGCTCAGAGGTAGTAAAAACTCCTATTTATAGTTTATAAGGGAACAACATGAACCCTAACAGCTGTAAAACAGTTCACAAGAGACAATTTACCCACAGATGTGCTGGGGCCAGTTTGTAATATATGATGAGCTCTCACAGGCTAAACTTCTCATTTTTAGATTAACCTATTTTTTTATTGGTAAAGTTAATAGTAGAAAAGGTCTGCCACTATTCCAAGTAGGACTAATCCATTTAGTATGCACCAATCTGAAAACATATGGATAAAATGTATACATCTTGATAAAATATAATAACCTATCAATGTTATAGTTGAATGGTATATACATATTTTCACATTCTGCAGCACTGTTAGCAATGAAAATAATTTTATGCGAGGGGAAATTTCCAAAATATAAGAAGCTTAAGAGAGATTGTGTTTAGATTTGCCTGAAGATCAAATAGTAGACCTTCTAAAGGCAGCTATCAAGAATGTTGTCTTAGACTTCAGAGAGAAGAGGTTAATGATAATACATTTTTTTCAAGAAAACATGCAACTGAGACAGAGGTCTGAATGGCAAAAAGAACAACTAAAGTACTTTCAATAGAAAATGAAGAAGCAAATATTTTAATCACTGTAAGGAGATACATAACTCAGAGTCACGGAGTCCTGCTTCACCACAGAAATATCTTAGTGCAAAGATCATTGGAAAGGAATTAAGAATTCAATGGGACATAAATGGGCAGAATAATAGAGAGTAAGTAAATATAGATTTGGGGCATAAAAGATCAAACTTTTGAAAGTGAGCTTTATACTTGAGTAATTGAGATTAAATTTGTGTGTGTGTGTTGCTTGGTTGTTTTCATCTATGTTTTAACCAGTACGCAAAATTCTTTAAAGATCCCCTTTGCCTCCTCCCTTGTCTGGGTCAATGTAAAAATAAATAATTTTCAGCAGCAGAACAGGTGCAAAAGTCTGTAAAGAAAAAAGGAACAGTGACTTCTTGCTTTCATGTAGCACCTTCAATCCTGTAGGCTCCTTAAATCTTTTTATGCTAAGATAAACTGCTCTGTGATTCTATGATTCTAAGCTTTCCTTTGACTCACCAGCTCTGAGGTGGAAAACCATAGGGTTAAAGTGCATAGTAACCACTGTCCAAAAGTCCAGGACAGAAACAGAAAGCCAATCATCTTCCTTTTGCTTAGAAGTGAGAATTTTGGGGACCAAAATGTAGTTAGTCAAACTGGAATTTGGCATTAACATTTGGGATGATGCCCAATAATTCTGCACTTATTGTGGAATACTCTTGCAAAAAGCATCTTGAGATCTTTGATAATGATAAATGATGACCATTTGACTTTAAGGACCCTTTTTTCAGTCAAGGTAAATCAGCTAAGCCTTAGCATCTAGCACTAAATCTCATTCAAATAATTGTGTGTCCTGAAACTACTGAGGGATGTTGACTCTGTGGGGATTCACAGCAGGAGAATATTTATCAAGGATGGAAGTGCATCCTTTAAAGGGCAGAAAGTCCCAAAGGCCGTATTAACCCAGTTCTTGGGTTACCAATGTGGGAGAAGCTGAGAGTGAAAACTGACAGTGGCTGGACAGTTTAATTCCTCTCACTGGTGTCTTTGCCAACTGTGCTTTGCTTCTGGCTAGGAAGATGCCATCCTCTCAGTTGGTGGTATCGTTCCTTGCAGCTTATGAACTTAAAGATCAGGCTAAGTTTTGACCATAACTTACAGTTGTGAAGAATGAAGTCTACAGTTAGGCAGTTACAAGAGCCTGGACTGATAAACACAAAAAAAACAAAAACCAAAACAAAACAAAATAAAAACAAACCCCCAAAAACATTGTCCAAGTTGGCCTGCTGCAACTGCACTAAATATCTTTATACAACATGAGGGCATCACTAACAAAAATTCAGCAAGATTTTATGCAAGGTAGCTGGCCACTGAGGATTGGCCTCTGAAACAGTCTCTTCAAGAAAAGGTGTTGTTCCCTGTGAAGGAGGATTAACAAACAGAAAAAGAATAAAGCCATAAACGCAGTAGTGACAGATCAGGGGGTTGAATGAATCTTAAACACTATACATATTTCTTTTCCACCAAGGGATTCTTATGGTGTAACAGCATTTTTCATCTCTAATCACTGGTGCTGCATGTCAGTATCTCTTATTCCTTTCCAGATTTGAGTGACACAGTGTGATATGTCTAATGACAACTAGAACAAATTTCAGTAATGAGGTCACCTTGGGCCTGTATTACTGTCTGACTGCTGTTTTCCATAGAAATTATTTGTGAAAGCAGACCACATGCTCTGCATAACTTCCTCTGCTTTACTGAGAGTGACGAAAGGAAGATATGTTAAAACTTGCAAGGTGCAGATGGTTTGCATTGATCTATTTCTGATTTTGAGCTGTAAATTGATATGTAATGAGAAAGCTGCCACTTTGGTCCCTAGAAAAAAAAGTTTATGGGTTTGGTTGAATTGCTTAACTTTTCTTTATAAATGTAAAATCATGCAGATTCTAACTGACGATGAGAAAACATATGCCAGCAAGGAAAATAATAAGTGTTTGAAAGATGAGCCCAAATAAAAATCTAAAGTCAAAAACATAACTTTGCCTCCAGCTCAAGTTGAACTGAGATTTTAAAAAATATTGCAGGTAAGCAATGATCCTGAGACAGAGAAATAGCAGGAGTCAGGTTAGAACTTCTCTAATTATAGTAAAGTTCACAATATGAAGCCTATTAAAAAAAAAGGGGGGGGGGGGGCAGTATTTCTGCTTCTAGTGTGTCACAGAGAAGTGGCTGATTAGAAATTTTGCTCAGTGTTCACAACTATGGTGGTGTCAGGACATCATTCTGTTGTACACCATGCAGAAGTAAATGAGGAATGCTTGGACAGAAATATCATCTAATTTGCATTGGATTAATTCCAAAGACTGCAAGGGATTTGAATTACAGCAATGTAAGGGAGGTCAGAATACATTCTCAGGGTGTGTGGTAGTTTTCATCCTATAAACATCAGCTGAGTAACTTGATTCACCCTAAGAACTGGTTTTCTGTTGGACTACACAGAAAGATACTCTCCTGTATGCAAGATCAGGCTTTAATTAAATTTTTTAAACTAGATTCACAGGAATGTACAGAATCGTGAGTGGATAATAATATGGAGTCAGTGCTTCAAAGTAGCACTTTACTGAAAAAAAGGTCCAATGAATAGAAATTATGTATTTGTAAAGATTATTTTGTGTTAATAGAATATTTTGTTGTGTACTTAGAGACCAATACAAAAGAACAATTTCAGCTCTCCTTTTGGCTTTGACAGGAATTCCCTGCAACCATATTTTCTTCCAGAGTAATAAATAGCAAACTTCTCTTCTCTACAATGCCATATTCTCTCATTATCAAATAAGATAGTGCTGAAGCAACAGACTGTGTAATGTTTGTACAAGAATCCCCACCAGAAAACCAGCCATTTATCTTAAAAGTCTGAACCATTTCTCATGAATTGACTGATCACTGGTTTGTTAGTTAATGGATTTCATCACACATTTGTGTGCTTTTCTAATTCACAATACACTTAATAGAGCTACATAAAGATGATCGCCAGGCCAGGAATCAAATTATAACTTAATCAATACATTGATCAGAAGAATATTTCTAAATTATCTCAATTAAGGTGTTTTTTCTAGTACATGGGCTTATAAAAGTCCATGCTAAGCTTACACTGTCTGCTAAGTGCCTTCCACATGGAGGTATAATATTTTCCCTATATTGAAAGCTATTTTTCTGACAGCTTATCCGGAGAGTTTTACTGGCTCCTTGTAACACCCATGCTCATTGATGCTGATTTGTCCTGATCCTGTTCTCTCGTTTATAGTTAGTCAGAAGGTTAAATTAACTGAAATCAATGGATCTATACCAGTCTGAGATATTCTGATCTCCTATTAAATGCTATGAAGGTAAAATCAAGACCAGTGTTTTCTCATCTGTAATTACATTAATTCAGAAAATCTATGTTCTTTGAAATTTGTTTTTACTACTAGTAAGATATTGAAGGGAAGAGAGCTACTCTTTTAGGGTTTTTTTTGGTTTCTTTTTTTTCATGACATACATTAATGCTGTACTCTTTCATTGTCTGTTTTCTGATTCTTTTCTTGTAATGTCAATCACTGCTTTGGTTTGGAAAGATCTGTCAGATCTATTAACCGAGAGCCTTGCCTGGTGTAAACAGACAGCATCCTGCTGATAGTTATATTTCACTTGAACTATTTTATACGCTTTTTCCAAGAGATGACCCCTCAATATTTGCTGGAAATCTTGTGACTCAATTGTCATATTTAATTTATTCAAAGTGTTTTCTGGAGTTGAGTTAAAAATTGAACAGCAAAATTAAAAATGTACAGAACTTTTCCTTCCCTTGGATGTTGGCCTGTAACTTCGGGAGAGTAGGCATGTGTAGCTAAGGCATACCACTGATGACAACATCTTCCCCATCAACTTGGGTGTCATTTTCAGTTCTTTTCACTTGTTTTTTCACCTCTAGGCTGTCCATAAGTTATGCTGACCCTCCAACATTTTCTCTTTGCATCTGCTTGCAGTCCTGGCCAACTCAAACATAACTGACCTAATCAAGTGTAGCTGTTAGGTTTATTATTGGAGCTTGTGATTTGACCATTTCAGTCCTCTCTTAAGTATCTCTGCAGGCTTCCTTTGTTCCATTACAGATTTATAATTCCTGATCTTCCCTGATTACCTGACTGTATTCTTTTTTTCTCTTATGTAGTAATGTTATCTTGTACTCCTTACAATCTTCCTGATCTAGCTTTCACTGGTCTATATGCAGTCATGCTTCTTACTTCTTTAATTTAGTAATCTTCCAAGTAGGATTTCTAGTCGTCTCTAAAATGAAGCTTCCAAATACACATTTAGGTCCACAACTAAAAAATACTTTTCTTCTTAAGAGCTGTGTACTTGCAGTGCTCAAGGAAGTCAAGACTACAGAAGACAGGCGAACAATTTTATCTTTCTTCTTGCTAATTAGAAAGAAAAATATTTCATTGTGGTAAAATTTACTTTCTTGAGAGTTAATTTTTCAGTGTAGTGCTAGATTAAAAATTGTTGGCGCTGTGACTTATAAACAGCAATTTGAATGCAGTGTTCCCATAATTTCAAACATTATATGCTATATAATCTACATTATGATGCTGCAATCGTTCTTTCCGGGGTCTAGTTTGTGTGAGAGGGAATTGGTGCCAACTAAGAAATATCAACTAAAGCTCTTACACTATTGAAATCATCATCAGAATATCTTTAATTTCAGTGTCATTAGGCTGGATTTCAGATGGTATCCTTTAGTTCAGATATTTTCAATTCTCTAATGATATATTCAGCATATCTGTTGGAGGATCCTCCACCACTCGCAGAAAGATATATGGAATGGAGGTAACATAAGTAGTTTGTGTATGTTATGTAGGCTTATTTTGGGACTCATTCCATCCTACTTATATCAAATATTAAAGATCTGATTTAAATACTTAAATGTTCCTACCTTTACAGGAAGGACTAAACTGCCCTCTCAGGGTGTCTCCGTCACTGAGAGTGTCCAGTCAGCTCAGTCTTCATTCCTCTGCCCACCCATAGGTGTCTAATGCCTTTTGAATTGGTAATTGATACTTAGACCTGAACATTCAGGTATAACAGAGGACATACAGAAGATTTGTGCCTTTCTGCAGTGACTGTAGGAAGCCAGAGAGAGAACCCAAGAGCATCTCAAATAGCACTAGATATCAGTGAGCAAGCAGTCTATAGTTAAGACTGGAGATAGGTCCATTTCCTGTAGGTAACAAGACTGCACCAGATTTTGGTTTCTATATAATCCTCCAGTACATTCCCTAAAGATTTTATGCCATCGAATACCCTGTATATGCCCCCATAGCATACTCCAGAGAAATCAGCCTACA
The DNA here is from genome assembly GCA_025345505.1 of Todiramphus chloris collaris. NCBI lineage: Eukaryota > Metazoa > Chordata > Aves > Coraciiformes > Alcedinidae > Todiramphus > Todiramphus chloris. The sequence continues at coordinate 27,324,954 of JANVCC010000019.1, read as the reverse complement.
TGGTTTTCATGTGATGGAAATATTTCCCTGGTGAGCTACAACACAGCCCTTATTTCAGGCATCTTGAACCCCTTCCTGCAAACATTAAATAATTATGATTTATGGTCACAGAGTAGTTTGATGGCCCCAAGGAGGCCTATGGACAACTGTGGGGTAGAGTAGAAGGGGCATCAAGACTAGAGCTGGCCTTGTTTTATTTGGCATTATTGGAGTAGCCATAGTTACAAGTATTGAAGGGTTAGGATTCTTTGGATTTGTAAGAGTATTGTTGTTGGAAAAGAGGTTTGGTGGACAAGAGTCAGTAAATATTGAGTTATAAATAGACCATAGATGTTAAGATGCTAGATGATGCCGGGTGGGGAGCTGGTAGAGTGAGCCACTTAATGTATAAATTTGATGAAGTATAGACTGCACAACAAAATGAAGACAGACAAGGGAGATTTTGTTGACTGTAGATGATTGGGATATAAAGCTTTTCTTTGTGAAGAAAAAGGAGGGAAGTTATTGACTGTTTTCCTGGTACTGTGAGGGAGGTCGAAACAGTGGTAAATGTCGGTTTTTACATTATTGTCTTGATGGAAGTGGAAGAGTTGGGGTCCCAGGAGGACCATGTTAGTGCTGAATAGTCCCAGTAAAAATCAGAAGGCTGAAGAACATTACTGATACACTAAATCCCCAACGTTGACTACCCTTAGTATAGTTATACTTGCACACTGAAGTACTCAATGATTCTTATATTTTTCCCTTGATCAGTGAATACAACCAAGGAACATATATGGGGTTATTATCTCTGATTTTTGTTCTAAGAAAGTAAAAAAGAAAGTTTTTTTTTTTTGTTCTATGTGTTGAGAAAGAAAGCAGACACGCATAGATTCCTCTATTGGAATATAGTTCTTATTTTGAAATAACAAGAATTGAAAATTCAGCATCCATTAGGTTATCAATGAAAATTATATGATATATTTGTTGAGAAAGTTGCTTGTAGATACCAAAGCCATGAATGATTAAAACCAAATCTGAACTAGAAGGAACCAAGACCAACAACAACAAATAATTAATTTTATCCCTTAGTGAGAAAATGTTATGGACACTTTGACTGGCCATGAATGTTAAGAAAATATTTGAATATCAAGGGGAATTGTGAACACTGCCATATAATAGTATACTCTGTTCCTAATGTTCTTAAAACGTACTTGCTGCTCTTAGGCTCAACAGAAACAGTAGTTTTGTTTGCCGCTGTGTTATTATATTGTTTTAGGAGCTTATGTTGTTCTTAAATGATTGAATCATCTTTGCTTGAAATTCAGGACTGATTTGAACTCTTTTTATTTTTCAGTGTGGTTCAAAACCTTTCTTGACTTTCTGACTATTCCTGCATGCAAGGAATAACCGAGCCCACAATATCTGAACCAGCAGCACCCATAGTGTATTTTGTTGCTTATTTTACAATTCACTAATCAACAGTGAAAGTCTAAGCTCCTTAGCACACTGATCAGGAGCAGGGGCTGCATGACATGTCCACATCTCATATCCTTCAAGCCTAAAAAGGAATGGTCAGGGAGATCTAATTATAAATGTGTCATTCTGTATTTACTTTAAAAGAAAAGCTCATTGAAGGACTCTTAATGTAGATGACAAGTGGATAAACTGAAATGTACCCCAAGCTGATTGCTACCAGAGAGATTACAGGATTAAAGGAGCTGTGTTGCTTTTCTCATTCTCTCTTGAAGAAAAAAATTCTTCAAAAATAATCCACCACATATTTCTTTAGACTATCATATTGTATTTCTAATGATATGAAAGATATTTAATATTTAAGGGAAGCATTATAGTTTGAGTTAATGAACACAGATAACACAAATCTTCCTCCTTTCCTTTATTATGCTATTGTTATATTGTTAGCATTTTTCATTTTGAAGGAAGCATAACTAGACATTAACTGCAGCATAGATGTTCCCATATGTGGTGTATCTCCTCTGAATAGTTCAGTCTGGTGTGAAGAAGTAATTTTCATCCAGTTACTCTGCAATGCAGCTTTTTTTTTATTTTCTTAACATAGCTCCTGGCTTTCTCCCAGGGGGAGAATTCTGGATTTTTTCCATCCTTGTTAAAGGTCTAAAAAATTACTCCTCATTTCCCCCTCTGATTTAACCCTTGCACAAAAATTGATAAGGTTTAATCAAACACACCATCTTCTTTCCAGCTACAAGCATTAGCTTGTATTCTCTCTGAAGCCAGGATATACTATTTCTGAACTGGCTGAAAGAAGCACTGTGGAGGAACATGTGGCAGTTGCCTCCTGTTCCAGGGCTTTGCTGCTGTTTGTTCATCGCACCCTTTCTGGAGAGTTAAACACCCTGTAAGAGCCTGAGTTCCTTTGCCATGGTTTCCTTCTTTCCATACTGCCCCTCAGCTGCACGCTGTCCCTGTGGGAATACTCTAGCCCTGTTTATCTGCATTTTCATGTCCTTGAATACCGGTCAGCAATGCAGTGTATCGCACATTGATTCTGGCTTTCATCTTTTCGAGTGTGGGGTTTATTTGTTCTATTTCAGGTGCCAGTATGAGTGATTGTCAGCCACAGACAGATGTGCTTTTGAGGTAGCAAAAAAAAAAGATTGACATGACTTTTGACATGAATTTTGTCAAGACTTTAGCATGCCATTTGCTGGAATACCTAGCCTAATGAATACCTTTTACTCCTCCGAGATGCGCAATCTAATGTTATGCTATCTTTTTTTCCTCTTTGATATCTAAATGTCAATCATCAGTGGGAAAATTATGTTAGTGAATAGGTAGCATGCAATTTGTCCCATAGAAATTAAATATCTATCTGGGTTAGTGAAAAGAGTCTTTTCCATACCCAAAAGTAATTTCTGCATATAATTTGGTGCTTTCCAAAATCTCATTTGCACATATGCAACATTGTTTTTATAAATCATCTTGGAGTGAGTGTTTAATACATGTGGTGTTATTTTAGTAATGATTTTGTACATGTGCTGCTAACAAAGGGAAAGTTACTGCCAGGAGTAGAATTAAGGCTTCTTGTTTCCCAGGGAGTATTCTGACCATTGAGTTAAACTAGTAGCTATTGTAGCCTCAGGCAAGAAGAGACTTGCTGTTTCACCATAGAGCTTCTTACAACAATTCCACACTTTTGTTTTTAAATTCATTTGGGGGTTGTGTCTTAATGCAGCTGTGAAATGTACCTTCTCTCAGCTGATGCTAAAAATTCTGATACTATACAGTCATTTAATGCTGAATTATGGTGGAAATACAATGGAGATACTCATAAGGAACTCCTTGTTTTCTCTAATGATTTTGTCATGAGTAATACTATCATAAGAAATTCTGGAGAGCTAATAATGATTTTCATAACTCCAAAGCACTATAAAAATGAAAAATAAATTGTTATACCTTACTATATATGCTTCAAAATACCAACAAACATTTCTTCTGTGTTCTGCAGTATTTTCTCTTCTGTGAAAAACATACAGCAAAGCTTATCAAATCAAATTTCTGCTCAGTTTGGAGAGTTTGAATGGTCACCAAAATTATCAGAGAAGTGGGGAAAAAAATAAACTTGTTTAATTCATGGGTAGAAACATGTTGAGGTTGACCAATCCCTCCTTTTATTTTTAATTTAATTTCTAAGAATAAGCAACATGAAATTTGGCTGAATAAAGGGAGAAGAAAAACTGCCTCTCTGAAGGATGAGAGTGTTTGGCTTTATATATGTGGAGTTTTATTTTTCGAAGGCAAAGAAAAGGAGGTGACAAGGCTGTCTCTCTTATGTTGTACCAACTGAGCCAGGAGGCTGGACCGTGGCATGATCAGCAGGTCTGAAACTTGGCAAAAGCGTGTGTGAAATGCGTAGCTTTCTCCAAACTGTTTGCTACCTAAGATAAAACTAGAGTCTGCTGAGGAATGTAGTATTTCCAGGCAAATGGTGAGGTCTCATCCATTCATCATCTTGCCTACTCGACAACTTGTCACCTCTTCTGACCTGGGAATCAATCACATTATAATTAGGCTATTTGACACTTATTGCAATATAAGCAGTGCCTAGGAGTATGATAAAATTGCATATTAATGCAGAAATCACAAGAGACAAACTACCTTTGTGATTCAGTATATGCAGCTGCTTTGGCTGTAGCGGATCAATACTACTGGAAGAAATTTGGCTTCAGCTTCTAAAATATCACTTAGAGAGTTAAACTAGGAGGCTTTCTACAAGGGATTTACTTTTCTTAAATCATCACAGTTCACAACTCCTTACAAGAGGTATAAAACTGGGAGTGAAACATTTACTCTAGCAAGTAAATGTATAGTGAAAACCTCTTTTAATAGCAGTGCTTGGGATGGGTGTGAATATGTTTACAGAGATGCACATACAAATGAAAATGTATGTGTGATAGCTTTAAATAATTTACTACAACTAGATACAAAAAGTTTAATTAAAAAATCCTTCTTTAAGAAAGAAAGCTAGTAATGGGAGTAGATTGCAGGTAATTCGTATCTGAACACGTATGTGGAAGTTTTCCAAGTGTTGTATGCATTCCAGAATACATTGAACCACTATGTAAAAATGTCTACATGGATTTGCCAACTTATATAGTTATTAGACATTTGTTCAGAAACCAGAATTTCTTCTTCAGGGAAATATCAATATTTTTACTTATTTTCAACCTGCATTGAACTGAAAATTTGCAACTTGAAGAAGAAATTCCAAGAAAAAATTTTGAAGTAAATGTATTTGTAAACAACTAGACCACCGTTACTAAAAAATTCATTGCAGCAGTGTCAAAACAGTTCACTCTGAAAATCTCAGCACAATAGGATGTAATATTGATAGATAGGAAACAATATTGCATTATTTAGAAATTAAGTTTTAAAACAAGTGCAAATAGAAACAGAACAAGATTCTACCATCAGAACAAAATCAAGTAAGAAAGCCCAATGTTCCATTTTTGTTTGAAACATTTAAATTTTTCTGTCAAATACTATAAAAATCAACATGTTCACTTAAAACTTTCAATTTCAATGAAGCAGTATTTCCTGATGGAGCATGGCTCTTTGGAAAAATGTTACCAGCTCTATCAGATAAATGGTTTGAGATAGGCACTATTCTCTGAAAAGGACCATTAATTTTGAAGGTGACAATTTCTGCAGTAAAGGAATAAGGTACACAAGGATTGACATTACTTCATCAAGAGGAAATCCAGATAACTTCTTCCTTTTAAAAGAGAAAGAGACCATGCATTTGTTTGCTTCAATAAGTTTGCAGCTTCATTTTGGGCTAGAGAGAAGAGAAAATTGAATCAAGTGAACGCGTGTGAGAAATTGTGTGTGTCTGTATGTCTCTGCAGGTATCTCTCAGTGATCATAACATTGTCAGGGCAGGAGAGGGGTTCTGTGTTTTCTCCACTATCGTCTTAATATTGTAGCAAAACAGGGGAGAAGGTTTTGAGTGACATCCTTGGAGACACAGCTGCCTGGCAAACCCAAAAACCTAGTGACTGAGAGTGAAGCTGATCTTTTGCATGTAAATTTTCCATTTCCTATCCCATCCTGATGATGTAATTTCTGTAACTTTTCCCTGAACCTATAAAAGAAAAATATTCAACATCCTTGTTTTTTACCTCAGTTAAAATAGGCAAACCCCCCACTGTTTCTCCATTCATAAAAACCTGTACCCCTGTAGGTAGACAGATCTTTTCATTCATGCACAAGTGGGAAAGGCGAAAAGTACTTTGAAAACAAAAACTAATATGCATAAAAGTGGTCTCCAGAGTATATTTTTGAAGTGCTCAAATTCACGCACAACTTTGGTTAATGGAATTTCTGCACCTATCCCCCCTGGAGAGCTTTCAAAATGTACTCCATTTATGAGCAGCTAATTAAATGTGCTTTCTGGTATGCAGGTAATTAGTTGTTTTTAACAATTACTCAGGTGTTGCAAGTAAAAGGTAACGATGAATTTTAATTTTAAATAGTTGTTTCTTCTCGCACACTGAAATACGTTTGCTGTATGCTAAAAGGCAGGTGCGCCCATGTTTCAAATTTGGCAGTCAAATAACCAAAAAAAGAAAAATGCAATTCTGTTTTTCAGAAGTGTCAACCTTAAGGCTATAATCCATAATCCATCAGATTTAGCAGACCTGGGTTTAGAACAGAACTTGAGTTGTTATAATTTTAAAAATATGCATATATATATAAACACGTAGGCACATACTCTCTCAGCTTGAACTTAATCAAGAAAAATGTTCTTTGGTTTATGAGGTCAGATTAGATGATCACAGTGGTCCCATCTGGCTTTACAATCCATGAGGTTAATTTATTGATACAACTGAAAAATAATGTATAACTGCAAAATTAAATTTGATATATGAAGACTGATAGCTGCTAAATAGAAATGGTAAATGAAATTTCATTAATAGTGACAGGAAGTCAGAATTATTTGTTCTTTTAAATTTTATTTTCCTTATCACTAGAATGAGTGTATTCTCATGGTGATGGTTTGACGTTTTTTTTTTTTACCTTCTCTTTACTTAATTTTCATAATGCTGTAATTCTTGTTACTGCAGCAAAGAAACTCCTCATATTATTCAGTCTTTACAAGGTCAGCATGTGCTCCAATAATTGTAAGGAAATTTGACAAATATAGAAAAAAATTTGTTTTGCCTAATTAGTGTTGTCATCTCATGCATCTGTAAAAAAGAATGAATACCATCTATGCTGCATAAATTAACATTTATGTAAAATAAACATTTGTGTTTCTGTCAGGGCTGCTGCGCCATATTGTTGTGTAGAAGGCAAAGGCAAACAGTTTACCTTGTGCCTTAAATGGCACTGGTGGATGCTTTCCTTAACCCTCACAGTGCAAAGTAATCAGCATTTCTTGGTGATTCCATTCAGTTACTCCAGTTAGTGCTTTTAGACCCGTAAGCCCTCTCTATTTAAAATAATATCATATTAGCTGGTCTGTGACTGAATGCCTTTCTAATTCTCAAAGAGCAGCATAGTATCTTCAAATTCCATTTCAGACCTAGTAAATCAAAATGGCCAAGCCTAGAGGTGGCTAACACAAAAGGCTGGTATATATGACTAATGCCTTGTCTAGGATGAAGTGACAATTCTTGAAGGCTACAAATGATTTTAAAATACGTTTCCTGCAGTCAAAAATTGCATTTTGGTGAGTTCCGAGTTAACACCCAAAGTTTTACACAGCCCAAGGAAATGGAGTGTTTGCCTTCAGTGGAGGGCAGCACCAAACACATTCCTAGCTCTTCAGAGCTGCTCTTTATCCATAAGCTGATTTTTGTTGTTGATTTTTGTTGTTCAAGTATTATTAGGGTGATAGTGAAGAACAAAATTTGCAACTGGTAGCAGCACTAACTAGTTATTCACTGTATATCTTTACTATGGTGGGAGCAGAAGACACAAAAGTATGGCTTTCTACAGAACAGGACTTTTGGTGAAGGAAAAACAATCCTGGGAGAACTATTTCAATACTGGTGGAAAGGAATAATTTGAGCCCACTGCAGTTGTCAGCTATTTACAGTTATATGGAGAAGTATCTAGAATCAAACCTCATCAAAGGCTGTATTAGGATCACTGTAATCCTGCTTTGAACTAACTTACTTGACATATATCAGAGTTCCTCAACAGTAGTGCTGAAGGGAAAGCAAGAATAGAAATAGGATTTTGTGTTTCAGAATGAAATACACTTTTGTGCAATAGCATCATACTGCTGGCATATATTCAAGTTTTTATGTGGGTGGGGTTTTTTCCAACACTGGTGCCATATAACATCTTGCTACAGTGTCTCACATTGCTGAAATTTGAAGGTGTATCATGACCAACAATTTGAAGAAACCTCTTATTTCAAAGCATGTTCTCTTTACTGGTGAGGCTGCACTCAAAAGGGAGAAACACGTTTTTGCACATGGACAAATCCATTTATTTTATCGTAGAAGGAAGTAAGGTTGGTGAAGCATGTTTTGCCTTTGGTGAATTCCTCCTGACTATTCCCAGTTACCTTCTTCATATGCCTAAGAACAAGAGGAATAGCAAAGGACTAACAAAGTTAGTGTGATACTTTTCATACTGGAAAACAAACTTCTCCTTAGTTAATAGAAATATTTGGAATATTTTTAACTTTGAAAGACTGTATAAGCATATTAATCTTATACTTACCTATGAGAAATAATGTCATAAATTGTGGGACATCTCACTCCAACATTGCTGAGTCCTTATTCTCTCCATCTTTCTTGACCTCATTCTATTAGGTCACAAATATATTTTTTAATTTATATGATTGCATAAAATACATTTTAAAAAAACCCACAATCTTTCTTCCTCAGTTCAGGTGTCCAAATTTGTTTATTTCCTTCTTCTTTTGCATTGCTGGCTGTTGCTATAATGCTCGTTACTTCTGGTTTTGTGACATACTTTGCAGAGTGACTGAATCCTCTGATGATGAAGTATTTTAGAGAGCCACTTGCAAACATCCAGAAGTTCCTGTCTGCTATTTGGTTAATTAAACCCAAGATTTATGAGGAGGAGAGCATCCCTGGGAAGGTTTTGTGAGTTATTGTAGGAGAGACATAGCATATTTAATCTGTGAGGTCAGCTGAGCCTTGATGCCTCACACGTTTTCAAATCAATCCTAAGCACCTGTAAGTAGATCTGTAAACCTATTCCTTTGAAGTACATTGCCATGAGAAAGAGCTATATTACTGTGACTTTGGTAGCGCCTTTACTCCCACTGCAGTGCAAAGGATATCCACATGAATACTTAAGTGGGAGGTTGAAATTGGAATTGTATGGTTCACAGCATTTCACTTTAGAGGGACTAAAAAGCTTCCTTCTCTGTACAGTTTTTTTTAATTTTCTTCTGCTGAATATCACTTGGCCTTTAGTTAACTGAAGGCTTTTTAGGCTGCTGGAAATAAAATATCAAATTAGGTTCAAATAGCTGCTTTTTTATCCTGGCAGCTGCAGCTGGCTTCCTCTCACCTGGAACCTCTTTTAACTTGACACTAGGGGGAAAAAGCTCTTCCCCAAACCTCATACAATAACTTTTTTCCACATTTATCTGCTTTTATGTTCTGTGGGGAATGTCATCCCTAAGATGTGAGGTCAGAGGAGAAAGCATGACAAAGTATACCCCGGTGGCGAGAGCAGAAAATGCTCCTCCTCAACACCACTCAGCGCAAGCCATTGAAAAAGAGGTAGATGGCAGCTAGGTGTTGGCAATGGGGGTGTCCTGTGGGCCACCAGCAATTGACAGGGCACAGCCACCACTGCTGTTTGTGGTCCCTGAAAGTAATTCCCACAGCATCACTGATCAATGTTCTTCCAGGCTGCTGACTTTACTCTCTGTGTGGGAAATGCTGAACCTTTTTGTTGTCCTCTCCATTTTCCACAAACATATTTCTGTTCTCAAACAGATGAATCTATGCTCTGTCTTTCCTTCAGTTTCTACCGGGAGGCAAAAAAGCCCACAACCCAGTATCTTCCATTTAAAGCAGGTTCAGAGAATTTGTTCTGAATGTCACTATTTTTGATTTTGTGCCGTTTCTCTTACATATTAAATTTCTCACCACATTCCCAGTTGTTTTATCCTTTCTCAATGGTTTTACAATAAAGAAGCTGATGATGAAGCACGATCCTATCAGACATGTGGCAATCAGCACACAAGAACTGAAGTGCTAGCTCTCCAGTGTGCTTTACTGGCAAAGCCATTTCTTTCACTTTAATCAGTATTTTTATTGGCTTTTTCATCCGTACTGAAGCTTATTGGACTCTGCAGTTCTAACAAATGCAGGTTGTTACAAGGGCATGCAGAAGTGCAGGGTTTTTTATGTGTCCCATAGGAAGAAATACAGAAGGGATTGCTCCCTTGATTGCAGAGATAGGGAAGTGGTGCATGACTATTCGGACTGGATGTTATGATTTTCCTGGTTAACTCTGATGCCAGCTGAGATTGCCATGACTAGACGTCCAACTCCCAGAAGGTCAACCTTCACTTGAGCTGTTCCTTTAATGAACTTACAATATATTTTTGTGTTAAGACTTGGCTTGGTTTGAACTCTGCACTGATTGAATTACTTGATGAGGACTAGCAAACGCAATGATTCCTCTTAGGAGTTTGTGTTTGATAGCACCCCAATCTCTAATTTACTGTGTGCATGTGCTGGAATGCAAATTGTTCTCACAGGATTGTATAATCAGTGTTTATCCTGACCTGTTACATGAATAAGTACATTATGTACTGACTCTGATTTTAAAATTTTATAATTTTATGAAAATAATAGCTCTTTTCCTTAGCTAAATTGAGATACGAGGCTCCTAGAACTAACCTGATAGCAAGTTATTTTCTTCTTTAAATGTCTTTTTGAAACCTACCTTTGCCATCACACCTCTTTTCTGTATGGTAACATTCCTGTAGTTCTAACACTTAAGGATGTGAGAAAAGGAAGGAGTCTAATGACAGAAATACTTTTTTTGCACCTACTGTTATAGCTGCAAGAAGAAAGTAAATGGTATAATCCATTGAATAAAAACAGTTGCCTCCTTTTACAAATTTTGTGTCATAATATGTGTCAGCATAAATCACTTACAGTGGGCAGGTTGGGGACAGATTAATACAGATGGTGTTTACAATTCTTCTTTTATAATAATAAAAAAATAATGATGCGTATATTTGATTGTACTCTGCTCCATCCTTCTAAGTCAACTTTTTTCTTTCACAGTATGGAGCACATTTATCTGCCGTAATCTAAACATCAAAAGTTAGACATGTAAGTCTGTGTTAGTCACTTCATATTCCCTTGTAGTCAGTACAGAGAGGTAGATACCTCTGTCTGCCCTATTCTCAGATAGGTATCCAGGGTATGTCAGAGCTTTTCCTTCTAGAGCTACATATGTCTTTATAAAGATTATAAAGTGTGGGCTTGAAGATCTAACTTTTGAACAGTGATTTATCATGAATCCATGATGCAACTTTTCTAGTTAGGGATTTTTTTTTTTATTTTATTTTTTTTTTCCATAACTCAGGACAACAGGACATTGGGTCTGAATTCAACAGAAATAGATAGTGATGGCAATATCTTTTCTCTAAGAAGGAAATGAAACAGTCAGTAGAAAACATCCAGGTTTAAAAATTCAGCCAGGTAATTGTTAGTTAGGGCCAGCCTTAACATGTGGTCTCTTTATGTCCTGCTCCTTGGCATGAAACTTGCAATCTGCATGTAAATGTGCTTGCCTTGATCACTGCTACCTTTCTGCTTCTGCCACTCGACAGATCCTCTGTTCAATTCCAGGAGCCAACCATACTTATAACTCAAGCAAAAGCTTTGATCAAAGGTGATCCATGGAAAGCAAATAAAGATAGCCCTAAGTGCTGATTCTAAGTTTTCTTTCCATCTTCTGAGTTTGGAAAGCACAATACATTGGTACTAATAAAAGTGCATGCATGCCTACATGCTAATACTGATAAGAGATGCACCCCTATAATTTCAGGTGTAAAGCCTGATCTTTGGGGAAGCATTTAGAAATCCACAGCATTTGTATTTAGATACTAGAATATTGTTTAAAGCAAAGATTAAGTATTGCTCCAAGCAACGTTGTACTTTGAACTGAAGTTGTAGCAGTAAAATTACAAAAGCATTGAGGAAGTGTTAAGATGATCTGTGCAAGATGTTTCATCCACATAAATGAAAAATATGGAGAAGCAAGCAGACTAGTGTAATTCCTGAAGTAAGGAACAAATACCAAAATATCTAGTAAGAAAAAGGGAAAAAAATTTTCATGTCATAAGTCACCTCATTCTGGCAAAGTGCTCATCAATCCATTCTTTTGAGCTGATGATTTTTTTGTGACTGTGAAAATAATTGAGATTAATTTAAATCATAGAATCTTACAAGATCCAACACTTTTTTAAGGGAATCAGGGGTGATTATGGCAAATGCAGAAGGAAAAAAAAGAATTCCTGGACTAATTTAACATAAGATCAGAACAGGACAGCTTTACTATTCACAGCTATCTCCAATACTTTATTTCTCTCTCCCAGCAGTGTTGAACAGGATGCTTGCATTTTAGATGGCTAAGGTTATGTCCTAGAAACGCACTTTTAGTGCCTCTTCCTTTCTTCAGTATTTTTAGAACAAGGGATAGTATTTACTTCATTAACTGTAATTTTTAAGTTTAAAGTGGAAATATTCAGAACTAGTGATATCTTTTATGTACATTCATCATTTACCTCACTGTGACTTCAAAATCCTTTACATCTAGACTATTCTCTTACAATACAATTAAAACATATTGCTAGACAATAAACTAGCTAAAAGAAATTTGAGATTTTTATTCAATTTTTACAATAATTTTCTCCATTTGTTGGACAGCTTTCTGTGTAAATTTGAAAAATACAGCATTGTAAGCCAAAAAAACTAGCAGTGGTGCAGAATCATGTACCTGAAAATATGTGACCTATGGATAGCATTTAGTAAGCTGGCTCAGGTACAAGAAGCAGGTTGGTTGTGTTACGGTGTTTTGAACTGATTTATCCATCTTCTCTGCAGGGCTAATTAGCCCAGGCAGAGTGCCAGGTTAAATGGTTCTGCTACCCAAGGTAGCCTGTTAAAAGATACCTCACGTATCTCTGCTTGCTGCCAGATTTGCTATGAGAAGTCATCTGGGCTACCAGATACCAACAAAGTCTTGCTGGGCCCTTGAGCAGTCATGGACAGCCAAGCTTGCAGGGCAAGCTGAGCTGCACTGAGATGCTTGCCTATAGTGTGCTTATGGTTGACCAAAAGCCTCTCAGCTTCAAACAGGTATGTGCTTTAAAACACCTGCTGATTTTCACCACAATTTTATATGGAGTAACCTTTTATATATGTATATAGGTGTTTTTTTACCTTACAAATTATGCTACTAAAGTGTGGGCATTACTATGCAACAATGATAAATATCTGTGTTTCTACAGGTGTTTGGGCTTTTTTTTTTGTTGTTGAATAAAAATTGTGTGTATGGGCTATCCTTGTGCTTAGTAAACGATATGAAGTGTTTGAAGTACTAGTGTAGCAAAATGGCCATCTCAGGGCAAGACACAGCAATCTATTTCCTATGGCAATTGTGTAATTTCTGATGTCATTAGTGGCAGTTACATATATGCCATAAGAGAAGAATAGTTCCTTGAGAAATACATTCCCTGAAATGTAACATTGCATATTCTGCACCAAACTGCGCCTCAGCACTTCAGGTGTTCTTCCATTCAGGAAAAATAAAACATTGAAATTGCTGAAGACAATTTCATTCTGATCTTTACTCTCTGAAGGAAGAAAAAAAACCTCTGAACCTCTATAACATTATAAACACTATGCATTTCCAATTCTTCTCTTCACCATCTGTACAAAAAAAAAAAAGCAATAAAACTGTTCCCACAGGTAAACAAAATAATAACAGGAAACATAGGATGGGTGATAAAGTGAATATTATCTTTTGCTTTTCTAAACATAGACTGCTTGACATGCATGTATAGCAGCAATTTTTTTAAATGAAAATGCTTGCTGTTGACAGTGTAAATATACTTCCATGTGAAACATTTGAATGAAATAACCCAAACCATTCCACTCTCACTACTTCCAGGAGGAGACTGTTTCACAATCTAATGGATCTCATCTTTAGGAATTAGGTTTTTCTTGAACTTATCTTAATGCTTCCTATCTGAATTCTATCTCAGTACTGTGTAGAAGTCTCTGTGGACTTCCTAAGATAATTCATAGAATCATTGAATCTTCTGAGTTCTTTATATCCTTCAAATCACTAGCAAAGGTTCTTCTTTCCCAAAGCTACCTCATATTACCTTCATTTCCTGCTTGAGATAGGACCTTTTGATTCTTCCCCCTCTGGCTCATCCATTCAGCCACAGATTCAGGAGGCCTATGAGATGGAGGCAAGGTCTGAAGGAGACCGGTGTTTACAAAGGAAATGCAAAGCAGATGATCATGATGGAACAAATTCCTGGTTCGTCCCAAAGGAGGACTCCATATAGTTTCCTCTAGGACCAGCAGTGCTTTGCATTCTGGAGATATAAAAAAAAATCATAAATAGTTATTTTACTTTTTATTATTATTAAAAAAACCCAAAAGTACAACAAAAGAACACCTAACAAAACAAAAATAACCCCCACACCTGATTTTTGGGCAGCTCCTTATACAACAGCTCTCAAAGTGTTTCATCTTGACCATCCAATGTAAAGCCTATGGGAACCACTAGAATGTCAAAAGTCACATGCTGATAATTTAATGATGCACTAATTTCTCAGAAATGCTTTAATGAACTCTTGGTAAAGTTTGAGTAAAGAAAGACCAAAGGAGTAATAATTTTGCAGTTACTTGACATCCTCAGAATTAATAATTAGTAGTAGTAGTAATAAATAAATAAGCAGATAGAGTTATTCAAAATGAGAAAAAGGTGTCTCAGATTCCGACCCTGTATGTTCTAGTAATAAGGTCTATCAGCAGAGAAGGAGTTACCAAATCTAAAGCCTTTAAGATTAAGGAAAGACTTAAAGAGTTGAGATCAAAAACCTCAGTGCTTTGGTTCCTGAAGACTGAAAGATTTTTTTAGATGGACTGAATACTTGTTTGAAGACTTTGAAATGCTATGAGATGAGATAATGCTGTAAGACCACAAGAGCTCTGAGGCCTCAGACATCATTGCCATTGCTTTCTGGGGTCATTTGCCTGGATTAATTTAGAGTATGATACACTTTAAAAAAAAAAAAAAAAAACAAACCACTCTTAAAATCCTCCCAAGAAATATCTTTAAGTTAGGAAGAATAAATTCCATGATGCCCAAAATATGGTGAACTACAAAAATGTATTTAAAGCTCTTCAGAAAGGCAAGATGGAAAACTGCTGTGAAGCATTGCAAGTTAGGGTGCAGTTCTGGGGGGATTCAGCCTCACCAGGATGAAACAGATTTTCCAAACTTTAGACGGCACCAGTCATGATAGCATAGTGTTTCATCGTTTTGATTCTCTCCTGCCTCACATCTAATTTATAGCTGTGCAGCTGGTATGATTTAGAAGCAAATACCTTTCAGGAACTGTAAATGACACCATATGGTGCCAAGGTATAGACTATTACAATTTATGAGCCAGAACATTCAACCAAAGAGAGACTGCAGTCAAAATTAAAGAATATATTTACAAGAAGGGTGTTTTTAAGGCAAAAGGAGACTATGCCAGGCCAGTACCCGTGTACAATGCAGAGAAGTTACACAGGGAACCTGGTGCTACAGTCTGATGGTTCTGCCTAGGCACAGGTTTCTCTGAATGCAGTCCAAACACACTTAGTTTGAATCTAGAGAGAAAGATGGAAATCTAGATAGAATGAGTTAAATCATGTTTCTGTACTCATATCAACATATGTAGTTGTACTAAACGTGTGCTAATTAGTGACCATGAAAATAAAGGTGTTCAAGATTTTGAGGGGAATGAAAAGGATGTGTACCAAGCCCTGGACTCCAGGAGATCAGATCTGGGCTTTTCAGGAAACTGGTAAGCAAGATCCTGTGAGAGGCAACTCTGAAAAAAAAACACAGGTCAGGAGAGCTGGCAGGTCTCTAGGACTGAAAGGTCTGGCACAGTGCTAGGAAAGCCAGCCTGCACTGTAGTCCATACAACCAGGGGCCATCAAGGGCAACAAGAAGAGCTTCATCCACTGCATTAGAAGTAAAAGAAAAAAAAAAAAAAAAAGAGAGGAAAAAATAGACCCACTTTTGAATGGAGCAGGTGATTTAGTGACAGCAAATGACAGGCAGAATTGCCCACTATTATTATTGTGACCCTCAGCAAAGAGGTCTCCCAAGCCTATACATGCAGAGATAGTTTTCAAAGAAATAGACTATGATCTATGATAGCAGAAGACAGATGAGTCAGAAATCTCTTCAGATATCTCAACACAAGAAAGTCCATGGGTCAAGGTGGATGCATACAAAGATGCTCAGAAAGGTAGCTGAAATCACAGAAAGGCCACTCTGTCTTCTCTGAAATTTGTGAAGACTGGGGATTAAGGCTGTAGAAAAGCCAATGTTGCACCCATCTTCAGAAAGAGGAAGAAGGAATGCTCCAGGAAACCTGAGGCTGGTTAGCTTCACATTGATTCCTGAGAAAATTATGGAGTGTGCTCTCTTGGAAGCTGTTACTGGGCATATGAAGGACAAGATGATGACCGAGACCAGACAGCATGGATTAATCAAGTGCTAATCACGCCTGACCAACCTTACTGCCTTCTACAATGAAATGACAAGCTCTGTGGCAAAGTGGAAAGCAATGGTAGCTATCTCCTTTGACCTAAACAAGACTTTTGACATGATCTCCTGCAGCATCCATGAATTCAAGTGTAGACATTTCAGTCTTAGTGAGTGGATTGGTACAGAGGTGAAAAACTCCCTGAATTGTTGGAATCAAAGGGAACTAATTAATGATTTGTACTCTGCCTGGAGGCCTGTTATGAGTGGAATAACATTGTGCAACTGGCAATATTTGATAGAAAAACAGGAAATATGACAGCCAGGAGACAGTGTTGGAATTCATGACCAAGATATACCCCTGTGTCAGCACATTGCCTGGCTGTCTAGATGCTTGCTCACATCTGAGATAACAAATCTGCTTCCTTTAGGAAAGAAATAGGAAATGAAGGTGAGAGAGTTACTGCAGCATTGAATTCTTTGCAGCATACAAAGAGAGAAGTAAAGGAGTCTTAAATATGCAGATATACCTAGAGACTCTTAGCATAGTGACTCTGACAGGAGACTTCAAGCCTGTGCTGTGAGGATTCCTTAGTGAGCCTGTTAGGGTGAGGATGATGAAGGAGACATGTCAGGTATAGGAGAAAAGTATGAGGTGCTGTGGAGACTCCAGGTTGTGCTCCAAGACAGAGCCATCTGAGGCACAGGAAAACCCTTAGACAGTCAAAGATTTTCCTAGTATTTAATGGTTCCTAGAGGAGTTCAAAAGGAAAAGATACAAAACCAATGCAGCATAATCCTGTTTTTTCCTTTTGGCAATGTACTAATGCTCACTTTAGGATGAACCTTTTAAATATGTATAAATTTCTTCTTACTAATCTAAAAACTTTCTCTCCCACCACTCAAACTCCCTCATAATGACCTATGGTATATAAGCTTTTATTATCGCATTATCATCTTTCCTTTCTCAACAGAGCACAGTTTGGAGTTGTAATAGGTCCTGTTTCAGATGATGAATAGTCCACAGCATTCATCCAAAACTGTCACTGCTTTCACCAAAGATGTTCCTGAATACACTGTTCCTACTGCCCAAGGGCCAAAAGTTGTGGTTGTAAGTCACATTCTCAGACCCTAGTATATCTTCTTCAAATGTAAAAGTTCAATCTTGATCTCAGTGCAGTCTCCAGCAAAATCTCTGCTGTACATAATGGTGGCAGGAATTTCCCTTCAGATTTATAAACAAAAGATCCTGAAAATATCAATCTTTCAAAGGATTTAAACTACAGGGCATGCTGCTAGCAATTTAGCTGTGGCACCTTAGACCAGTGCCTCATGGTGACCTTCACACTGTTGTGGTAACACAGCAGAGCTGCCAAATTCCCTAGGTTACCCCTGGTTTAGCTGTATGTGGACCACACTCCAGTTTTTTTACACTGTTTCTGATGTAACCATATCCATAAAGGAATGTAAATGTTGCATATTTAATAACATTTTTCTTTTTCAAAAGAGTTTTAATGGCAATCTGTAAAGAAAATAAATAGAACTAAGAAAAGAGACAGAAAAAGAATTAATATGAAGCTACTTCCTTTGCTGTAAGAGTCTTACTTCTGTCTTGTGCTATGGCAGAGCAAGTTGAGAACCTGTAATTGTGCTTGCTGACAGGCTGTCTTGAGAAACAAGCATTTGATTGTGATCATCCTTGACAAAGATATAGGGCACAAGCACCCATAGATGCCTAATTTATGGATTTTTTCCTTGTTTTATGAACTGTCTGTAGGGTTAAATTGCTGAATAGGAAATGCAAAGTGAGCTGGAGACAAGGTATTTGAAAGCCAGAATTCAAGGAAGACTAATAATAACAATAGACTGAGAAGATCAGAGAGCTACAAGACTACTTCAGCTAAATAAGGAAGCCTCTGACCTCTCTGAAATCCAGTAGGCTGGTTATCAGACTAAGAAATAATATTGCTTTATCAACTCATTTTTAAATGGGCCCAAATTACCAGGTACAATGAAATCTTAGATGTATTTATTACAAGGAATCCTTCAGTTAATCTATAATTTTATTGCTATGCTTTGATTACTGCTGTTTTTTTTAAAGGTGGCTTCTCCTTTTCAGAAAAACGCAGTTAGCTGAGGGTAAAAAATAAAAATGGGGTATTTACCCCATTTCTTTAGCTCTATAATTTTATTTAACTCATACTTAATTCTTTTTAACCTGAGCTCACCTATGGTAGTGTTTGATTACAAATTCCAGGCTGGGGCATACACATTAAACTATCAGTGTTTATAGAAATATTCTGTTTTTCACTGCTGAAGCATGGGATGAAATGTAGTGTCACTGAGTTTGATTTCGGGACAGTGAGAAATTTCCAGTTCTGGCAGTAGGCTGCTGGGTGACTTGCGGCAAATTGCTTTTATCTCCCTGTTTCACAACTTTTCCATCTCATATGGAAGACAAAGACTTTCACTGGTAGCGGTATTACTGTATAAAGGGGATGTGTCTACATTATGCAATCTCTTTCCAATCACAAAACAGAAGCAGCTCTGTGTGACTTTTATGTCTAACTGAAATTGATGCACAGCAGTTATATTTTCAGTGAATTGAACTGGATGCCTATGAAAATGTAACCCTATAAAATCAACAGGGTAAGTTTCCCATCTGACAGTGCCCATATGGAGCACGACAGTGAAATCGGTGAGGCACAAAAGAGTTATGACCTCACCAACATTCAGCTCTGAATAAAATTCTGAATTATGACCTAAGAATTATGCACAGAAAACTACTCTTCATATTAGGTCTAACAAAGCCATAACACTAAGCTGTTTGGAGAGAACTTGCAAACATGTAAAAGAATTTCATATAAATTCTTACTTGTATACTATTATTACAACCACAAATTACTCAGACACCTTTGCTCTCATCAGCCAGGCAGCCTCTAGTTAGCAAGTGATCAAACAAAACTGCAAAACAGGAAAAAACACAGGCTTAGTGGGGAAAATATTCTTTTTTTTTCTGGAGTTGAATTCTTAATAAAGTGAGATTAATTGGCCTGTATTTAGATGCAGAGATGCACGGGGATCGCTTCAGCTATGGGACTCAGGCAGACATGCTCTGATAGCTTTAGCTGCAAAATGTGAAATGTCATGTATGGCTTCTACTCATTTATTCTGCCAAGGACTATCATTGCCATGGTAGATCAACAGACTGGAGCATGTGTCCAGCCATCCCCTGTCACTGCCAGGCCCAGGGAGGACAGAACATGCCAAGATGCAATGTTTCACCTTGGCAGCTCTGACACAAACACATATTCTGCTCTATAGTAGTAATTTCTGTGAAAGGAGTACCAGCTGCAACTTTTATTAGCAACATCTTAGCTTGCCCCAGGTATATGCTCTAGCCTTCACCAGGGAGCTTGTCTGCCTGTAGATCAGATGCTAAATATATGAACAGGGGCAAGAATTTTATTAATTAGAAAAAGGTATTTTAAAACACATTTGAAGCAAAAGATAATAATGGAAGATAGTTGTCTATTTATTTTGTTCTTACTGTTCATAAAACCGTTTTCTCTGGCTCTCCAAAAGACTCTGTTGAACACAGGGACCATGTTCCCTCTCTTACTGGTGATCTTCAGTTCATGCAAAGGAAGACAATTTTTTACAGTTTATGTTTGTTAGCTCCAACTTGGTTTTGCCCTAACTAGATATAACATTTGAAATATACATGTATGTGGAAAGTACTGTCCAAATGGCCATACATCCAGATGCCATTTGGAGAAAGAAATCCAAATACCTCATACCACACAGAGAATATTCTTGGGTTTCCTTTCTGACATTTTCACGTATGTTATTATCTAGCACGTAGGTTTAAAATGGGATCAGCATCTTGAATATGACACAAAACTCTTGATTTTATTACAATAAAATAATGAATAGGATCCTTTGGAAAGTCAGTATAAATTAATAATTAAAATAAAGGCGAATAAAGTTAAAAGCTGCAAGTGTGAAAAAAAGACCTATTGCCAAAGTTAAATTCAATAGTCAGTTTAATTTCTTTGTGGCTTGTCTAAGACTGAAAATGTGTTGTGTAGTATTAACCAGTAGGAAAAATAGGTTGTTTAAGCATTTAACTTAAATCATGTTAAGAAAGCAACATTTGCCTACTTTGTAAAAGATATTTCAACGTAGTTTCTTTTTCATTGTCTACTGAAGATTGTAAATACAAGTAATATTTGTGGGGTTTATAATGTCTCTGGTCCAAAAGCCCAGTGTGTCAAATATCTGTCTCTGAATTACTACTTTGTTTGCTGATAACAAGTATAATGATAGAAGAACATGTATGTCCATCTCAAATATTACATTTTAGTTAAAGCAGGATTTAAATCATTGGGGTCAGTTCAGACTTTCATCAGATCTGCTAAATATTCAAGGTAAAGGAAGCCTTTCAAAATATGAAATCAATACGTGTATTTTATGGCATCAGATGGTTGGTCCTTCTTTGATGCTGCTCTGCTCTTCTATCCCAAGTACTTCATGTTCCACACCAAAGGCGACACTTTACTTTGAACAACTGGGGTTCAAGCAGTGCATAGAAAACGTATTTAGATACTCTGAGTGCTTTTCCCTTCAGATGTATTAGGCTTTATAAAAATGCTATCTTCCTTTCACTCTAACACTACTACTGCTGAAATAATAATTTTAAAATGTGGCATAGTGTATTTTAAGTACATAGTAAAATTGCCCAAGTAATAATATGGTAGTTCAAAAGAATGTGGTATGTGCAGTACTATGACTGAGATGGTAATGGAATTGTATTTATATGTTGTAATTACCAAATAAGTGGTATATTTTGATTCCTTTTAATGGATTGTCAACAGTACCTCCAGTTTGATTTAGATAGGCTTATGTCCTTAAAGTATTCTAACTACTGATATAATTTCCACAAAGTAATACAGTGCTATATTTGACACGTAATTCCATATTAAATATTATTTAAGTATTAATATATTTTGATTTAATTTAAAGATTGTAATTGAATGCATGGGTTTAATGCTTTATTAATGTTTATTATTTGATGTTATTTATAATATCAAACATCTTGTTGATTTCTTTAAATAAGAAAATGGATGGGTAGATCATTATACAGTTTAAAATTAGGAAAATGAAAGAGATGCATCTTCTCCCTGTTATCTCTGCCTCTATTCCTTCCTTTATTGCATTTTGTTTCACAAGATATTGAAGATCTAATGAATATTCAAATATATGCAGATTCGATTCTAGCACCATACATCATACACACAAAACACATACACTTTACATATAATTACATCCTACATATATCTCTATTCTACAAGCCCTTGCTGCTTTTGTCTGTTATAGATGGGTTTTCTAGGAATTGCATTCCTAACTTGACCCAAGGAAATGTCCATTACAAAATTACAGAACATGGAATTAAGTTGGTTATCAAAAACAAGAGATGCAGCAACCTGTAAATTATCTTGCATCCGTCTCCTCACCCATCCTACACGTGAAGAACAAGCCTCTTTTTTCCTTCATAGTTTCACTTGCAAGACAACATGATGTTCAGCTTCTCATTCAACCTTTGGTGAAACTAATTGTTTGAAATTGCTCATTTTTTATATGTGGCACAATGTTACCTGAAGGAGCATCAACTCTTCCTGCTATGTGACAAGGTAATATAGAGAGCAGTGCTCTTTTGCTGGTGCCTCCATTTATATGAATCCCCACAACAAACAAATCCTTTCAGGATAGCCCTGGAGGCACCTGTTCCTCCTCATAATTTGTCAGCTTTGTTTAGCAAACTTGGGGGGGGGGGGGGGGGGGG
>JANVCC010000019.1:27156595-27302743 GCA_025345505.1 Todiramphus chloris collaris | reverse complement strand
TTTTTTTTTTTTTTTAATGAAAATATAAAGCCTACAACAGTCCATTATTTTGAAAACAGGCTGCTGAATACTGAATGAAACAATTAATATATTAAAGTATTTAATATAGCATAATTGCAGCACAAAAAAGCAATTTAATGATTCAGAAAAAAAAAGTCAGTACCTAGTAAAAGCTGTCCTTGATGTTTTAAAATTAATGAACTATTTTACAACTATCATTTTAACTGTTGTATTCTCTTGCTAGATTAAGTCAATCAGTCTATGTCAGTATTATTCACTACTGTGTTATATCCTAGATTATATAAATTAATACAAATACATGGATTGAGAAAAAATACTGGGGTTTTTTTTGGGGGGGGGGGGTTTTGAGAAAAAAAAAAATTTGAATCTCAGAATTACAGGAAAACACCCCTGTAATATTTTACCCTTCATGTTACAGTCTTGGTGACTAAGACTATGGTCATGAGAGACAGCCCCTTCTTCCCATGTTGATTTTTTTACCCATTAATTCAGTATCCCCCTTCCTTGTGAGATCACCTACCTATTTCTGTATCATACATATCAGTTCCTTGGTTCTTTGCAACAAACCCCCAGCTGCTTTTGGCATATCATGACTGTAAATCAAATGGAAGGTGACATTTTACTTATGTGTGAATTATGTCTTTCTGAGGCTTGATAAGTGCTTTTTGGAAGTGCCTCTCTCTCTCTGTATCAGCTGTAGGAAACGTAGGCAAAACACTTTTACTAAATGCCTAAGTTTCAGATGTCCAAAAATGCATTCTGAAGCCACCTTTGGAATAGAGATATTAAAATATAGGGAGTAGCCAAACGTAATCTGAAGTCCTGGGTAGTTTTTCCTTTACTCTTTGTTTCCATGGGTACATCTCTCTTCATCCTTTACCTTCAGGTCTGTCTGCCTCATGCTTTGGCAGCAGTAAAATTCAGTTGTGTCCTTTAATCACCTGCCATTTATGCAGTGGCATTATGCTGCTTCAGGAAGAGACTTTTCTTGAACAACATTGCATGTTATTCTTTTTCTTCTATTTACTTTTTGCCTATTCTAATATTATTATTTTATCTTTAAAAAACTTTTTTTTTTTAATTATTCACATAGTGTTCCATTTTTTAATCTTATTAATCTTTCCAATTTTGCTGTCATAACCTAGTTCAGCTTTGTTGTGATCACCATGCAGATTTGTGTGCCACAAAAAATAAAGCCCAAATGTTAGTTTGTTTTGAACTTTCCAAAAATGTCTATGTTTCTCTTCTTCTCTCCACTCCAGTACTTTTGGGCCATGATTCATCAGCTGAACATGTCTTAAAGTGTTTTGCTGCATAAGAACAAACTGAACAAGAAATAAAAATACTTTGCTAAACCCAGATTTGAGAGGTGATGGTACTCCTCACAAAAACATGCAATGCCTGTTTCAAGGAAGGGCTTATCTGTATTTCAGGAAGGTCAGAATAGAATTATACAGGCTCTTTTGAAGATTCACTATCTTTAAATATATACCTTCTTACAATGATAGAATCATTTAAGTTGGAAGGGATCTCTAGAAGCCGCTGGGTCCTACAACCAGTGTAAAGCGGTGCCAAACCTGAAATTTGGGTTCTTGAGGCCCTGCTCCACCTGAATTATGGAAATCTCAATGCCCCGCTCAGGGCAGCCCATCACAATGCTCAACCATGACTGACTTACTAGGAAAATAGTTTTTTCCTTCTATCCAACTAGAATTTCCTTTGTAGCAATTTGTCTTGGGTCCTTTTGGTGTGAGCCTCTGCAAAAGTCTTCCTCCATCTGTTTTAGAATCCTGCCCAAGTAGCAGTCAGCAGCAGTTATATCACCATTTAAACTTCTCATCCCCAGACTGAACAAACCTGCTGGTCTCAGCCTCTCCTAGAATTCATGCTCCAATCCCTTTGGTGGCCTTTCTTTGGTTTCCTGATGTCTTTGGGGACCCAGAACTGGACATAAAGAACCTGAAACTATTACATGAGTCTGTTACCAGGTAAAAAAATCAGTAGCTGCAGAACACTGCATCTGGCTAAACAAAGCAAAATGCTGGTAAAGTTCTGCAAAGGCAAAGAAGAACAAGACAGAAATGCCCTCCATCCCCACAGTGTACAGCAAAGAAACAGAAGGGCACCAGGGAAATTCAAATTATGAAACATTCTTGATGAAATATTAATAAAACCATACTATGGTCTTAATTGCTATAATTTAACACCCTGTATGGTATAAATATTTTAGAAACATGGTAAAATGGAACATTAAGAAAGGGTCAAGGGATAATAATATACATTAATCTTGATTGGCGGAGATGTATACCTCATACTTAATTTATGTTTAGACTACTGTTCTGTATTCATTTTTGAAGAGTAGTGGGTGGAATAAGCTATATGTATGTATATATGTTCTATTGAGACATACATGTTATGTGTGTATGTGTAGATTATTGTAGATATTTATAAAGTAAAGGGCTCTGGAATATGGTATGTATGTATATAAAGGAATTTTACAGTGCTTTTATGAGAGCATCTTCTCCTTTAGAAATCAGTCACGGATCCAGCAGTCTACAAAAGCAAGGGGGTCAGGAAATACGCAAACCACTTTCTCACAAAATTCTTTCCCGAGGAAGTCATTATCTGTACTGCCCTTGTAATAGCCACCTTTCTTCTTCAGTAGCAAATATTTCTTTTAAGGCTGGTTTCTATGTATTTGCATTAAGGGGAGGCTCTGGAAACAAGCCCGTGCTACAACCACACTGTTAGGGAGGGGAGAGCGCAGCAAGGCTGGTTTCATGCACAGCCTTAGGTGTACTTTACAACCTGCCTTGGTAGGAAAAAGTCTGCCTGCCAAATGGAGCAGTCAGAAGTCAGAAAACATTTCAGCAAGCTTTTAACTCTCCTATAGATTTTCACCCCATAAGGAAGCTATTGTGCTAATTTTTTGCAGAAAATAGCGTGCAGAAATTGCTTGAAATTGCTGGCACTCTAATAGTGACCTATGCCCATGTATGCATAAAGCGGATAGGCATTTCATTTACATTTGTCGTAAATTGTATGCAGTAATGATTTCTATGCGTTAAATTGCATAATCCATACAAGTCTGACAGTCTCATAAAGGCTGTGGGCCGCTGTCCTCTCTTGAATGCATCAGTGCCAATGAAAGAGGTGCTCGTACCCTTGACAGAGGTTACTGCTGTCTTGTATATGCTGGCGGAACTGCTCCTGTGATCACTCTCTAAGCCATGTCAGTCAAAATTTACCAGGTAAGCTCAAATAGTTTAAAAATCAGATATTTTTTTGGCTAATGATGCATATTTTTGCCAAAAAAAAAAAAAGGAAAAAGCATAAGGGGCTACTTAAAAGAGTACATACCTGGCATTTTGATGGACAGTAAACTTTTACCAGCAGGGTTAGCTCCTGATACATGGTATTCACCCACAGCCTCACATTCTGTCAATTCATCTGTCCTCTTCCGTGCTCATATTTCTATTGTTGTTTATGATTTCTTTAAGTAAACCCAGCGTGACAGAAATGCTTTGCTTTCTGAATGTAGGATTCTCCCTCAAAATGCAGAGAGCTGAGATACAGAACAGCATTTTGCCCAGTGAGTGGTTTATAATCTGATTTATAATCCGCTCAGATTGAACTGGCACCACAAGGAGTGGGATAGTTTAGGCATCCTTTTTTTACACTTCGTAGGAATGTCCTAAAATAATGTTTTTATACAGCGTTAGAGGAGAGATGATGCCAGCAGAAACTCATGCCAGTAAGTACTGGGTTAATCCTACTGCAAAAGAGACACCTCTCCATCACACCAATTACAGGATAGGAAAGCTTTTCCTCTCCTTCTAGCACTTCTGGGAGAGCTGATCAGAGTGCCCTTTCCTGCCATCTCTCTTGTTTTAAACCCTGCCAGTAAGTCTCTTCTGCTTCTTTAAACAGCGAAAGGGTGAAAGTGCTGCAGCTTTTAAAGGATTTATAAGACTTAGTTTATCACATCGCTTCCTGCGCCAAAAAATAAGACAAAAAATCTTGTGTGGATGGATGCTGCTTTGGTGTTCTGCTGCTTTGCTATTCTGGTGCTGTGTTGCCTAATACCAGTGCCTGATTATCTGTGCACCTCCCTGTAGCCATTTACTGTCTCCAGTTGTTTGGTAGATGTAAGAACTTTTGCACAGTAGCCACCTTTTTGTTGTGTGCTTGCACAGTGCCTTTCCCAACAGTCCTGGCCATGTAAAGAATTTGTAGGTGATATAGCAATAATCATAATATTTTGAGTATCCCCAGGATCTGCAAAGTAGCCATTCTTCACACACCATTAAATCATGTTAAATCCTTCTTCTCATTCCCAGCAAATGTGCATACCTGCACACACACAAGCACATGCAAATTCTGTAAATGCATTTAGGACCCAGTTATTTCCATAGACAAGCATTAATTTTCCTTATTTTGCACTTTATCCAACCAAGGATAAACATAAAGATTTTTTTTTTTATTACATGAATAAAGTTTATATTCATTAAAAAATATTTGGACTATATTTCTGAACTATAAGCAGGCTTCAGTGATCCTTCCACTTTTTTTTTTCTGATTTTAAAGAAATTTTAAAGAAGTTTTCATTAAGGCAGAATTATGAAAACTTATTGTGAGAAACGATGGGCAAGTTATCATCGTTCCTATTCACTCTCACCTGAAAGCTTTATTGTGACTCCTGTTACTAGTGGCATCCTAGCTAATAAATATTTTCATTTCTTTCTGAGGCACAGCAAATAGATTTTGTTAGTGAATGACCTTGTGCATTAACTGTGTTATTCATGATTTAGTGAGCCAGTCAGTTAAAATATTGCTAATGTTTTCCCAACTCAGTCTTGTTACATTTGTGCCACAAGGATGACATTAAGTGTAGTTGTAGATGAATAACAAATAACGTGGCTTGAAGTTGTGTTTTGGATCATTAAAGAAATGAACCTACAGGGTACTGTTTTATTAACTGAGGAAATGACTGAAAAAAAAAATTGCATTTCTTGACTGTGTATTTATTAAAAATAACAACAGTTTGACATGCTGAGAATTAGTCGTAGTGCCCCTTAAATTTTTCATACACCAGTGCAATCACGCAACAATGTCCATCTGAAGATTCTGACAGATTTTAAATAAGCATAAACATAACTCATACATTTCAGGCAGTTCATATCAGAAGACTGAAAGTGGTGCAAGCAGAAGAATACTAAACCAGCACAGCATAAGAAAGATGAGGATTAATAATTAGAGGTCAATATGTGTATTTTTAACTATCATAACTGGTTTTGATTTTCTTTTTCTGAGACATTTGATTTGTTTTATGATAAAAATAGTAGAAGCTATAGAAAAAGTAGCTGGTAGGCTTCTGGAGAGATAGTTTAGTCCTTTCCCTCCCCGCAGTAACACATCATCTAGTCTAAAGAAACCATATAAGGTCAATTAAATTCCAAATAACTGGGTTTCCTGAATTTCTACAAATTTACAACCATCAGTAACAACTTCTGGATCACTTCTATGGTTCTTTCGGCTTATAAATCACCCCAGTTAATATTACTAGAAAAGCAAGAACAGGGTAGAAAATTTTAGATACTACTATTCCTGAACACTGAGTAGGTAAATATTTTTGTTCCTATTAGATGGAGATGGACATAGAAACTTAAAATTTTTCTACTTTTTCTAAAGTATTAAAAGGACAAGGAATGGATTTTATGTGAAAGTTTATGTTTTTAAAGAGGACAGACAGTTCTTATTTAAAAATAAAACAGTAAAAGGGGAAGCAATGGATATCCTGAGGGACCAAAATGAAGTGTATGGAAGGAGAGAATATTCAAATAGAAGCAAAAAGTGGGTGCAATACTAGAATATATAGCTCCCCTTGAAAAGCTGAGTAACTACTATTAACTGATTGATTTTTTGGTAGTATTTTCATCACAAGAAAATTAAAGCTATCTGTTGAATCCTTGGCTATAAATAAAAGAAGGCAGAAAACCTGTTCTTTTTATAATGTTATTCCAACAAAAAAATCTATTAAAAAGGAAAGAAAAGAAACTGTGCCTTAAGCTCATTTTATGGAGTGTTACTTTCTACAGTAAGGTAAAGTGTAAGAAGGTGAAGAGGCAAAGACTTCCCTGCATTACAGGCTGATGTGGTCCTTCTTACCCACCCATACCCTGAGATGTTGAATCTTGCCTTCTAATTTTTATCTGTTAAGATTGAACATATGGTGGTGAACTTTAACGTTAAGCTAACTGGGACTTCAAAAAGTACAATTAAAAGTTGACCTAGACATTAGCAGTCAGCCCAGAAAGAAGCTTGCTGAGAAAAATTGTCTACACTTGCACTGATACTCATGCCACTTTAGTCTACTTCAATGTATTCTCTAGCTTCAGCTCAACATACTGCTGGTTGTTGTATCTGAATTTCCTGTACAGAGCTCAAACTTGTCAAAGAATATTTATGTGAACAAATTTTGATCTGAAAGGTGGAATGACACTTTGGTTTGTTTTTTTTTTTTTTAATTTTCTGCTAATAGGCTGATTTGGTATACCTTTAGCTATAATAATGGAGAAGTGTTTTAACTATGCAAGCAAATCATTACACGTACATATGCTGCACTCCATCAAGCAATGTGCAGCATTGAATTGTCACTGTTAAAATAAGTAGTATTAATTGTCATTGTTAAGATTTCATTAAAATATATTCTGCATTTGTAAAATATACATAGATAAAGCATGGTTATTTTTGTTGTTAGCACTCAAAACTCTTCTATTGGCAGACATCAACTTCCTTGTATTATTTAGGAGAATATTTTTGATAACAGGTTTCTGAAGCTCTGCAAGAAACTATTTTGTGTAGGTATAGATTTTTCATTTCTACAGTTCGAATTCATATAAACTGGTTTTGGTCATAATTCAAGAATATTTACAACACGCCTTGAAAATTCCTCTCTGTAGCCATGACATTGTCTGTAGGACTGTTTTACTGCTGAAGTAGTTTGGAGCTTGTTTACATATGTTTCTTATAAAGGCATGTGTGTGGGTCAAAAAAAAAGGATTGGTTGACCCAAGAGGTCTTTCCAGGTATATATTTATGTATGATGAATAAATGATACCTGTCTCAGGATGGGATAAGTCAGTCTCTGGTGACACCTATTTACTTCTCTTGACCACTGAGGGAACCTTGACTGATTTCTCAGTTGAGACAGAATAGTTAGTAGAGCTGGATATTACCATTAAGAAAAAAGCTCCAGAGAAATACAAAAATGTTGCTTGATAAAGCCTAAACTCCTTTACTACCATTTAAATATCACATTTTAGAATAGCCGGGTGCTTGTTTTAAATGACAGTTAAGGGAAAACATACAATTGAACAGTTATTTATTATATAAGTAAAAATAAATCAATGCAAGCAGTCAGGCAGAAAGAGTATGTCTAAAATACATACCTAATCTATGCAAGCATACAGCTGCGCAAGGTCCTGATGTATCAGATCTTTGCTGTTCTATCCTTGAATATTACCTGACCATGAGACATTAGGCACGTGGGAGATAGTCGTTTTAGAGAGGGGAAAGTGATGTTGTTTTAGTGAATGAGTTTAAAAAAAAGTATCCAGCTCTTGCCAGCTACTCAAGTACGGGCCAGTTTTTCTCTTATGGCAGCATGCAGCGCTGCTAGTTGCCTGACAAATGGATTTTGTCTGTATTTTTTTGAACAGGATTAAAGGGAAACAGAGATGGAAAATTCCTTGATTGTGTGCATGGAGATTTAGCTGTCTTGTACCAAAATCTGTGAGAATGCAAAGGTGCACTGGGAGTGGTGAACATGGCCTGAATTTCTATATGCTAGTTTTATTGGCTAGAGCAGGTTCTAAAGGATGAATGCCCTCAAAATTTCTGGAGATGCAAACAATATTCTAAATTACTGCAGGCAGCAAGGTACTACATCTAAACAGATTGAAAGCTGAAATGCTGATACCAGAAATTAAATTAATGCATGTGAGACTGAAACAATATCTAATTAAAATAATTTGAAAAATGACTTGAAAATTGAATATGACATAATATTTAGCAGGCTGTCTCTTGTACAGCTCTGTGACTTTGACTTTTCTGCAACCATTTTCATTCCAGGCCTGACTGCCAGTTAACTAGAAATTAAATATGAAGCAACTATCTCATGCCATCACCCAGTAGAGACTGTGAGAAAAAACCACATTTTGCCCACAGCCTGTGTCCTTGTCCCTCACTAACTGAATTGTAAAATTTAGTAAAGGGACCCTTCTTCTACCTGTATCTGGCCACTTGAGTTAGTAATTTTTGTTTCAAGATGGAGCATTTTGAATGCTTATGTATTTTTGATTTACTTGCTCACAACATGATGCTACTGCTGCCCAGGGAGTGGAGTTACAGATTCAGGGTCTGTAGGCTATGGAAGAAGTGCCTAGGGCTGGTCAAAGGGTCTCCACACACCACCCTGCAGACCTCACAGAGTTGTTCTGGGGTAGGGGTTGGAAGGGATCTCTGGAGATCATCTAGTCCAATCCTCCTGCTTTAGCAGAGAAGGAGACTCCACAACCTCTCCAGATGGACTATTCCAGTGCTCTGACACCCTCAAAGAAGTTTTTCTGTATGTTTAGGTGGAACTTCTGGTGTCCTAGTTTGTGCCCGCTGTCCCTTGTCCTATCACTGGGGACCACTGAAAAGAGACTGGCCCCATCTTCTTGACACCTGCCCTTTAGGTATTTATAAGCATTGATAAGATCCCCTCTCAATCTTCTCTTCTTCAGGCTAAACAGCCCCAAGTCTCTCAGCTTTTCCTCTTAAGAGAGATGCTCTAGTCCCTTAATCATCTTTGTAGCCCTCCATTGGACTCTCTCCAGTAGTTCTCTGTGTACATGCTGAAGTCAAGAGAGCTGTATTCCAGAAAGTCTATTCTTCTGAATGTTGTTGTATCTATGTATCTAATAAAAATTCATTAAAGTACTTTTTAATTGCTTTCAACAAAGGAAATCAAAGGAGATGGAAAAAAAACTATGCAACATCAGGTTATTCTGTAGGGAAAAGACTTACAGGGTGCCTAACCAACAGTGTGCTTGTCCTCGGTCCCATTCACATCTAGTGGCATGAATGCCTCAGAAGTTTCAGGAGGTGCATTGGCTGTGCAAAGGCAGGTTTACTCTGTGACTCTGTTGTTCTCAACAAGAAGAGAGCCCACATATTATGAGAATCCATTTTCCTTGAATTACAAGGGACAAAGGTTTTAGTATCTGCTATGTATATGCCTGGGACAGTGCATGGGTCTGCCAAACATAAATGCAGTCTTTCTGGTCCACCCTGTGAAGAAGGGGGGTTCTCTGTAGGGGCAGAGAAAGCAAATACTAACTTGATGTAAATAAATGCAGCATCTACTTGTCTTAGATTTGGCAAACTTCTTAAAAAGAAGCTATAATGAACACCATCTCTCTGGATTTCCCTTCCTGCTTTTCCCTATTCTTTCCTCAAAGAGAAAATAAATAAAAATCTTCTGAATGTGGCTGTGTGAAAGGATCTGTGCAACAAGCTGATGGGAAGAAGACAGCTGTTGTAGAATTCATCTGACAGCCTACAGTAAATCTGAATTAATTGCCCTCCATCACTTCATTGACTGGAAGTCCGGTCAATATAGTTAGTGAGTCTAGGGCATGAATTGGCTCACTCTAAACTGGGCATGTAATAGAGGTCAGGGAAATCATATGTCTGTAAGTACTTCCCCCCCGCCCCCTGCATTTAATTAAATACAACACACTCTCAAAGGAAGATTCACAGCAGAAAAATAGGGTTTCTTTGTGAGTGACACCATCTTCCCACAAATATTTTTCGTTTTTAAGGATGGTTTCTTCTCTGGAGCAGGTAAATCCTGCAGCAATACAGGAAACAGACCGAGGAAGACTCCTGCAGAAACCCTCCCCTTGTCTTGCTTTTGCCAGTGTGCACTCCCAAGAGTAAGCTGGAGCGTGCAGTTGGGCTTGGGAACCTGCTTTATAGCAAACCTTTATAAACCACTCATTTCTCAGAACTTCCTTCTTCCAGAAGTGCTAGAATGAGACTGGAGGTCTGCTCGAAGCCATGTGTGAGTTGCTTCTCCTAATAACTGATGGACACGTAAGGTTAAACCTGCCAACTACAAAACTAGACACTCACATTCCTGACCATTCCACTGACAGATATGTTTGCTGAAGGAAATAACCATTAGCCCTCAGAAAACACATCAGACCTCCCTCAGGTTAGTGAAGACTATAAACAGTGACAGCCCCTACCCTTAAACCTGCAGTAACACCCTCATCGTGCTCTCTAATAGAGCAAAGCCATTAAGTTGTCCCCATTGTAATTTAGATCACAGAAGAGACTTCCACAGATTCTTTCAGGTTAAAATAACTGGTATACAGAGAGTAGGCAAAATTATTCCACTGTAGCTACGTGCTTAATTATATGGAATACTGCATAAATTGTCAAGTGCAAAGAATTATTCTGATAAATTAAAATACTAATTAAATAGGCTATTGCAGAATTTTGAGAACATTATAGGGCTCCGCTTCTTCAGGTAATTTGCATATCCTTCATCTAGTGAATATAATTTAAAGGCTTCCTTTTTTGTGTGTTTGGAAGCCCTTTTTGTTTCAGTGGAAGATTAAAAAAAAAGGATTTATATGCTGCTAACTGGGTTGGGGTTGGTTTTTTTTTCCCTGAATAGCTGTTTTTATTATGCCTCTTTGCTGATGAGTTTGTCAGTTCTCCAGTAATATTTTAGGACTTTAAACTGTGGCCATAAAAAATCAAGTTTGATGGAATATGCAGTATACCATGTTACCAAGAATTATCATTTCCTCTTCATAAACTTTACAACAGAAACATCATCTGCTGTATATTTCTATTGGAATAAAAACAAGCAGGTAGTACACTAAAATACTTTTTAAAAATTTAGACCAATTTTCAAAGGATTAGTAGCTTGTTCTTCATATCTGCATTTATTTTCCCACTGCTTGTTTCTCATCTATCTATGGACTATCAGCTATGTTTTATTGTCTTCAATTCTCAATTATAGTTATGCATAGAAAAAGTTTACAAGTAGTTATATTCACCATTCAGCATCTTGAAGCAGCTGCTTGATGTGTAGCAGATGCTGCAGCACCACTGTTTTTGACAGAATTTCTTGACCTTCCTGAACTGCCTGTGGAGTTCAAGGTTAGCTAAAATATGTTTCTCTACACTCCTGAAGTGAACATGTCTGAGATGGTCTGCTGTGTCTCTTTCTACTGTCTGACAGTGCCTGAGCTTGACCATTTTCAGGTTGTGATTTAACCAATAGCACATCCTAATTTTGGGAGGGTTTATGTTAACATGTCAGAGTTGTCCTT
This sequence comes from Todiramphus chloris collaris, assembly GCA_025345505.1. NCBI lineage: Eukaryota > Metazoa > Chordata > Aves > Coraciiformes > Alcedinidae > Todiramphus > Todiramphus chloris. Next base: position 27,291,326 of record JANVCC010000019.1, on the reverse strand, counting down.
TGTGTTTTAGCCAATATCGAGGGGGAGGTTAAGTAAACTTTTTTTGTTTGTTTTTAATATCAAATCTTCAATAATTAAAGTCTGCAGGAAACCTAAAAAAAAAGGAGGTCAAATATGTAATAGTAATGACAAAATCCAGCAATTCAGCAGACCCGGTATTTTCTTTTAGCTGTTCATGTGGTAGGAAATTGCACACTGAGATTTAAACCTCTTGTTTACTTATACCCATTTATTTTGCAGCCACTCTTCTGTGCAGTTTTCTTTATCCTAAGCTACCAAAGAATCATTTGTTGGACCAGTCAGTTTCTTTGAAGAAGGCTGTGGAGCTTTCTGTTTTTATAAATCTACATTTTTGCGTTTGGTAGAAATCTGCCTTTAATGTGTATGCTGGGCATGAGGCAGCCGGTGCGGTGGCATGGCACACCTTTGCCACAAAATGGCACAGCCAAAAGGGAGAATGTTGTCATGTAACACGGCAGGTCATCAGCCATCAGTGCATCAACATAGTCCAGAGTCTATCTCAAGGCTGAAAATCAAGCTTGTTGGCAAAGATTTGCTTAGTTATTGAAAATTCATACTGCACATCATATACAACACAGTAAGAAAGTAGTTTCAAACTTCACGGTCCAAACAACTCTCCTTTGGTCTCCATGACTCTGGGTGGAATAATGATGTTTGTGAATGTGTAAAGCATGGCAGAAGTATTAAGTATGTGAGTCTTGTCTGCTGGTTTTAGGCTGTCATCCAGCAAAACATGCATTTAAGTTTACTTAGCCTGGGACAACATGTTCCCAGATGCTTAATCAGTAGCCTATTAAAAAAAAACCAAAAAAGAAGCAAAAATAAAGGTACGTGGGACTAAAAGGTGGACAGAATTTTCCTCTCCATTTAAAACATGGGCAATATTTATTCCTTGCTGAAAGCAATATGGAGAGTTTCTCTGTATTAGAATTGCTTGAGGTTTCTCTTCTTGAGTCTTTGCACATACACACTCATATCAAAATCTTTCCACATTTTGGATATCTGAGGTGAAACAGAGCCCTAATGACACAACTCGCCTCTGAAATAAATGTGAGTCATTTGTGTTGCACTTCGAACAAACTAAATACAGTATCAGTTCACATTGATATTGCTTTCAAGAACTGTCTGCTGTAATCTGAACTGTTTTGCATATGCTTTGAAAGGTAACAATTAAAGAATTTTTTTTTCATAAATGAAAGAAAATTATATAAATTTGTTTGAGTATTTCAATGTAAATTTACAGTGTACAATATGTTCTAGCACACTTCTCCTTTCCGGTAGGAATTTTTCCTTTAGGCAACTTAAATTGAGAAGCTGAGTCTATCCAAATTGTCTCTGTAATCAAAGGAAAGAGATAGATGCCTGCAGATGTGTGTAAGATATGTGGGATGACTCATCGTATTAAATGTCCATCCCTTTCCGCTGACTGCAGAGAGAACCCAGATGACTCACTTGGATTACATAGTGACTAGATGGCTAAAGGGAGGCGAGTTTAACAAGGCTGCAAGGCTTCATTTCTACTCACAAATAAATCAAGCTGGGTGTCTGAGTTTTGGTTATGAGTCCAGCTGTCACAGTATGCGTCTAGAATGTTAAAGTCTTCCCATCCAAAACAGAATGAACTTAACCCATACCCCCAGCTGGGAATAGTCTCATCCTTGTGCTGTCCCCAGAACTGCAGTTGGACATTGTTTTGTGAGAATACTGGTGGATAAAGGCCAAAATCACGTCAAGACCATAGTAATGATTTAAAAGTATGGACGATGGTCAGTCAGTGCTCAAGGTCATGCCCTGGGCATGTTTCAGTTGCAAGGATAGATGTAGTCTTAGTGATTACTACCTCTATTTTGCATTTAACTGTTTTATGATGGATGACTTTATTTTTGTTTTGAATGCTTTTACTGATATGGAAGCTAATAAATAGGAAAAAAAAATCAAAAAAGAAAATAGTGTGCATTTCAGCCTGATGTTGTAAAATAAACTATCTTACCTGCTAGATAAGAGTCTGTATTTGTTGTGAAATATCCTACATAGTGACAGTGCTGTTGCAATGGTAAGGTGCTGCCCTGCTCTTCACTGCAAGGAAGTTTCCACTGAAGAGAAATTTCCAAACATATAGTGTATATATGTTAAATGTTTGTGATACTGTGTATAAAAGGAACTAGAATTAGTTTGACTTTTTCACGTAATAACGAACAATTAATGGCATGCCTATACATTCAAAAAGCTGACTAGCAGACTTGTTATCAAGGAAAGATATTCTATAGGTATAGAAAGGAAAGAGATTCTATATATAGGAAAGATATTCTATAGGCATAGGTAGGAACTGTCATGAATTTACTGATGGAGGAAAGAAGGTTGGTTATATTGTTAATGATGCAAAATCATGCATATTCCAGCTTTCCAGTAACTCTTTCAATCTTAATTTTCCTTACAGCCACAAACAAAGAGGAGCTTGAAAAAACAACTGGACTGAAAATTCTGCAGACTGGTGTAGGGGAGGTAAGTGGCTTGGGGGAATTTTAATCTCTCAAAAACATTTTAATTGTTGTGGGTTTTTTTTAAAGAAATCCTGGAGCTCATGAACACTTGTGAGCTACCAGTTTGGTAGTGCTAAGGGCCTTTTTATGACACAGTTGCATCTGTCAAAATACAATCTGCTGCACAAATAGCACTGTATCCCACAGAGGAAAAAAAATACCATCCTTATGAGAAAAGTGTAGCCAGCTTTAAGAAATGTAGGTTTTTGCTTTTTTGTATCACAGGAACAAAATCCCCAAAGATGAGCACAGCAACTGAAGTCATCTTATTCCCCTTGGTCTTGATTGAGTGCTATCTCATCTAGATCAATGAAAGTTTAAATTTGGGGTAAAGAGTCTTCAGATGTTTGACAGAATCTGACAGTGAATGGCTTGGTTATTTTGGATGTAACTTGAAGCATAAATAAAACATGTGTCTGTTATTATGGTGATATCACTAAGCAAAAGCTTCCCTAAGTTTATCATTTATTAATAAAGATGATGCTATCTGCTAAGAACCTTATATGAACTACAGTTGATTGCTAATTCTTGTGATAATTTTGTGTACACAGGGGTTTTTTTTTTTTTCCTTTTCATTTAAGTAATTTTGCTAGTGGTGAATGCTCGCAGGACTAGACAAATGCCTTTTTCTTGTGATTACATTATTCTCAGTATTAAGAATATTGAATTACTAACTTGTAATATACTGAAGGAATTTTTTTTTTTCCTTCTTTTACTGAATTTCATTTTTTATATTTTTAATTTTTATCAGTTCATGCCTAAGAACTTAACGTGCCAGGATTTCTGAGGTTCTTTATGTAACTTTATTCACATTATTCAATGTGAATTCGGTTCTGAAGAGGTACCAACACTGAGACCTGCTGAGATGCTCAGAATCAAAGGTGTAAGAATTAGAACTTGGAAACAAACATAGATAAAATCAGCAGAAAATGAAAGTCAGCATCTGTCCTTAACTGAAGCTGATTTAGCTAGTTGAGGTTCCTAGCAGTGCATAAGTTCAAGAGCTGGGAAGTGCATCCTGTAGTGTGGCTGCGCACCTCAGGTTGTGTCCTGACTTGAAGCCAGAGTGAAGCTTGCATTTGTGCTATCAGCAAGCCCTGGTTTCTGCTAAATAACAGAAGAACCAGGACTGTAGCACAGATTATGAAAGCCACATTCAGTAAAATTTTACCCAATGGGACTCCTTGTGCTAATGAATTACCTCCATGTCTCCTATCCAATTCCAGTCATTGAATGTCACCTGTTAAATGCGTCATTAATCTGCACTGTAGTAACAGGGTTTTTGTAACCATGGTAGCCTAAGGATGTGTTGGAGATACAGCCTTGAGGACTTCCTAGGTATTTTTTTAGGACCAGCTAATAGAACTGGAAAAAAAATTAACAAGTTCTGTCCAAATGGCCAGAGATGTCCCTAGTCTGTTTCTTGTGCTTCATTTAGTAAAAGTCACTGCAGACCTCACCTCCCATATATTTAAGCTATCATAGCTTTTTAAAAAAAAGATGATAATACTTTGACAGAAGATTGTGCTTTACACTCTGCCAAATAGGTATTTTTAGGAGGCAAGAAGTGCAAATGAATCAACTGAAGGGAGGCAGACATTTCGGCCTAAAAATATTGTGGGTTACATCTGAGATGTGGTAATCAGCAGTGAAAGAACCAAGTGGTTTGGAACATTGAGGTGATAGAGAACATGTATTCATCTGCTTATATGTTTTGTTGGATGTGAATTCTCCCAGCTGCGTACATTGTCCTTTTTAAGTCTTTTCAGATACGATTGTGTACATAACAAATACATTTCTGAAGTCACACTTACATGAAAAAAAAGGGAGTGCTGTAACCAAGCTTTGTTTCTTTGTTGACAGGGTATCAGAATCAGGCTATTTCAGGTTAAATCTAACTATGTTAATCCAGTTTTGCATTTGTTTTTCGTTCACCCTGGTGTTTAACAGCATTAAATAATAGAAAGTACATATTTTAACATAACGAAGGAGCATTTGTTGAGTAAGGATTTATTTTTCTTTACACTGTAGGAATGGAATTATATGTAACGGTAACTGCAAATCAAAGTCAAGATGCTTAGTTCAACCTGGTCTAGTGAGAAGTGTCCCTGCCCATGGCAGGCGGGTAGGAACTAGATGATCTTTAAGGTCCCTTCCAACTTGAGACATTCTATGATTCTATGTTTCTATGAAATCAGAAGTACTTAGAAAAATCTCTTAAATCTCATAATGAGAAATGGCCTTTTTGTTCGGACACTAGGTCAGATTCCTGACAAAGTTAATGGATTTATAATCTTTACTTGCAGGACTGTAAATAAACAGGATTGATTTTGCATGGCAAGTTTCATATCTGAAATAGCTCAAGAGACATACAGCTGAGATGCTAGCGGAAAATAGAGCAGCTGTACAAACAAATGCAGGAATGGTTCTAAGCTCAGCAATAATTCATGTGTTACTCTGGACAGTGGAATCTGTTTTAGGTGCTGATCTCTGATAACAGGATTTGTGCCTCAGCAAGAAATGTGTAGACGCCAGTCACTACCCAGGCCTTGGGTGCAGTAGAAGGAAACTGTGTCTTTCTCGGTGGAGAAGAGAAATGCTTCTTAGAGCTCCTTAATCTTGCATTTTCTCTCTGTCTCAAGAAAAGCATTTCAAAAGCAACAACAGATTATAAAATTCACACCAAGCTTACCGAGCCATTCAGTCAAGACTGGGGAGGGCTGAGGAATTCCTTTTAGATCACTGCATAAACATATGCTATGTAGTCAGTAACAACACAGGTGTGGAGTCTACCACAGCTACAATACAGCTCATCAGCTTTATATCATGTAAAAGATTTCCACAGCTTCAGTGAGTACTTTGGATAGAGCTGAGGTTAGCTGCACTGTGTCAACTTAGGGTAGGCTCTGCTTTAGCAGGATTAAAAATGAGTTCCTGAACTGCAACATCAGAAGATGCTCGTGTGTCAGGTTGTTGACTTAAAGTTCTATACATTTCATAGGAAAGTTTAGATGTTACTGTGACTAAGCAGAGCTTCTTTCAGGTCATTGTGGAACAACAGACTCTTACTGCTACTTTCACATCACATCCACCTCAACATCCAACATTTGCCAGCAGAACATTAAACTGTCCAGGGGGTTCAAGAGAGTTGGATTGGAGTTTGATGTGATGTGCATCACTCTTAAAGTGCAAATCATTTTGGTATCTGTCTTGTTTGTAATAAGGCTGTTATACCAGGAAATCAGGAATAATTCTGCTGTAGAGAAAACCAGTACCGATATTGAAGTCCACGGAATGTGTGCATTGCTGTATTACTGACTACCTCAAGAATTATATTTCCTAAGGTGGTTTTTTTCTTTTTGGAATTTTTCAGTACCTGTACCAGCTCTAAAGCTTCTATATGGTAACCCTCCAAGATATGTTTCAACCATTGTCACGCACAATATTTGTGCAACACAAATTGATCATGAGCTTTTCACACCTTCAGATACAATGTAGGTGCTGTTGTCTTTGAGGTATTTTCTTTTGATCTCCCACACACAAAATAAATATCTGAAGTCCTAAGGCCATCTTAAGAAGTTCACTGTAGTTGCGTGTATGTGAGGGTACGAATGTTAGTGTTGTGATAGCTATGTGTATATTTGTATAGTACCATAAAAGGCATAGTACTGATAAAAAACCTGGAGAACTAATCAGCACATAAGCGTGCCTTGTAAATCCTTTCTCCTATCCTCCAGCTTGGTGTGGACCATTGCATTTTGCAGAAATAAGAGTTAAACTTGTTGCTCTGCATGGCTGAGCACCCCTGCAAGATCTTGGGGACAGCATTTGGTCTCATGTGGAGGGAGTCCCACTCACGTATTAGTCCAGCTTGACTTGCACCCAGGAGCTGCTCTCCTGCCCAAGGTTGCTCAGCAGGCAGGATGAACCACAGTGCCTCACAGAGGTTACTGAGTAACCTGAAATTCCTTCCGCATCCTTTAGAAACTTGACAACTTCTTTCTCTTCACATAAGCACTTTTGAATTGTTACAAAAGTGCAGTATTTTTCAGTTCAATTCCGTGCTGAGCTTGTCTGTGACCAGAGCTTGTCTGGTTCAAGACCAGCTCCAGTTGAAGAACATTTCAAATAATGGTTCAAATGCAGTTACTATGGCATGGAAAAATAAACATCTATCCAGCCTTTGGCTGAAATTTGATTTCAACAGCAATTTCAGAGTAACAAACCAGGCTCTTCAATGGCTCAAGAAAGTGTAATGATTCAAGTCAGGTTTTGGAGCTAAGAGTCTGTGATTTGAATAATAAATTACCTGAATCAAGTCCTAAAGCAAACTGAGGGAATGACACTGATTTCTGTTTTGAACTCGTAAAACAAGGTCCACTCCGGAAAATGTTATTTTAAATTAACTGTTTCAATTTCCCAGCAAGGCTGCACAAAATATACTTATCACTGAAATTGTAACTTTGTGGGATTTGAATCATGGTTCTCATATGGTAGATGTAAGAATTAGGATAGTTTTCTAAACCAAATGGAAATAACCCAAAATATATATTACATTGACACTTTTTAGAACATCCTCTAGATGTTCTAAAATAGAGCAGTGATATTTTGACATGTTTCAGGATATTCCCATTTATCCATACTTTGATAGGTATAGAATTATGTCAGTGTTGCATAAAGCAGTGTTACCACAATAAAGAAGTCTGCATTTAAAAATTCTAGTGAAGCCGGAGAACATAAGACAGACTTTCCCACGATGTGCAAGCCTCTTTGAGGTAGGAGTCAGATTTCTAACTTATTATCATCCTTAATGTTACCAGATTTTGTCATTAATGTCTGTGTTTCTAGATTTTTCAATGAATGATACCAGAAACACATAAAAAATTTGAGTGCAGAACTTTAAAAATCATTTGCAATTGCTGAGGATTAAGGTGTCAGCTTTTTTCTGATCTTCTCCAGCTACTAGGTAGAGTGCTAAGGGTTGGGTTTTAGCTTGGAAACACAAAATTAGCCTGGAATCTACTCCATCTGCCTTTCTTAAAGTGACATCTTGACAATCAGCAAACACTGATCTGGAGCAGATGTTGTACTCAAGGGAACACTGGGATAGGAAGGGATGCTGTACCCAAGGTCACTTAGATGAGGTATCTCTGGTACTGACCATAGAGTTGGAACAGCAGCTGTACCTGCATAAATACTCAAGTTTTAGTCCAAGTCACAGGTAAGTTTTGAGCTTCCATTGAAACGCACCTTCCTCTTACCAGAACTAATTGGGCTGAAGCCAAGCACAGAGTGCTTGTGAGGGAGTATACCTTCACATTACAGAGTAAGTATTCTTAGACCTGTGGACACCAGGGAGGGTTTTTTTCTGTGAGCCCGCTTTCAGAATTTTTTCCTACAAAACCCATGGCTTAGAGTTCAACAAATTTATTTTTTTCCTGTTATGTGAGATCTGGATTGGAGATCCTGCAGACAGCTCTTGCTGTTGGCTTTTGCTGATCACTGTGGCTGTGTTGATTAGCAGATGAACATAGATTTCCAGGAGGACAGTGTTTTGGAGCAACATATATTGCTATGGGCAAGGCGTGTGTCAGATCACAGATGGGCTTTTGGCTTTAAGGGATGTAAATTTAAGGCTATATATACAAATAAGAAAAATATTCATTAGACGAGAAACTTTAAGAAGTACAGTTCTAGAAATATTCTTGGTGGAGGCACAATGAGAGAGATCTACTTTATCCTGAACACACAAATTATAGATTCTAAAGCTTTGTAATCCTTAAAACTTCATAGATTATAGTTTACGTAGAATGCTACTAGTAATATACTACTTTTATGGAGTTTTACTGACAGAGAATAATATCTCACTATTACAGTTTTGTGAATTTACATGTATAGTAAAGTGATGCTAATCAGAAGTTAGACAGGAGCATTTAGAAATAATGCTTGAAGAACTTTAAGGAATAGAGCTAAACAGAACATTAAATTTCTCCAAAGAGAATGATGGAGCTCTATGGCTCATTTAAGATCTTGTATGTTTTTTGCAAAATTCATTTTAGATAATATTTAGAAATAATGTTAATGCTATTTATTAACTATTCATTATGATACATAGCCCACTAGAGGGCTGCTTTTCCAATAAATAGCATCCACAGTGTTAATAAACAGCAAAATAAAACGGAATAATGTGCTTCATGAATACGTATGTCATTTTGCCACTTTATTTTGTCATATACCGTCTGTGTCTACATATTATATACAGAACATACTGAAACAATACAAATCATGGCCCCAACTCTGTAAACATTTAGAATATGCTTAGCTTTAAGTATATAGTTAGACTTTCCTTTTAAGCTACTGATAAATTTAGCGTTAAAGAGATGCCTGGATGCTACCGAGACTGTCTTCTGTCACATATCACACCGTCTCTGGTTGTGGAGGGGCAAAGTTCCAATGTTTATCCCCTGTATTTGATTTGAATATTGCATAGCAGAGGCATTTTGACATCTGAATGACAGGGCACAGCTTCAGTTTGGAAATCAGGTGTCAGTAGCAATTTCTTTTCTTGTGCTCTGGTTGTGACAATGCCCTCCACCTCTTTACAAATTTTTAAGGAACACGACAAGAAAATGAGGAGATTATAATGTTAAGATAAATACAACAAACCTGATTTTCAGAGACAACTATCAGTGTATATTGATATATGTTTTCTTCCTGAAACAGTATAAAAAGCACAAGTATTCAAGTGTCATGTTGGTTCATGAATTCCTTTACAGTAGCACTGTGTGATTTAAAGGAGCAGAAGTGCCAAGTGATGTGGTAGTTGCCATGGCAACTACATCAATTCAATTTTTATTCGGTATCATGTAAAATGAAACAAGATATGGTTTGCCTTGTGGCTTCAGAAACTTATGCATCCTACTAGTATTGTTCCTTTTTGTCTTTTTTAACATTGTTCTGCTAAAAAAGTAACAGATGTTTGTTTTAAGGATTTGTCTTGGTTTTAGGCTGTATCATGCCATTGTTTATAAAGCAGAGTTTCCCTTACAAACCATTATAGATCTGTAGAGAAAAGAGATTTAGATACTAGTACCAACTACATAAAGCAAACTGCAGGGTAACTCTGCTTAAAAATCAACGTTATTATCTACCCTATGATTTGGCAGCCTGCATTTGATACATTCATAAAGAAAATATATAGGATCTTTCCATAGCAGGGAATGTGATTGTTTGTACTTGACAACTTACTGATTCATGAAATTCACCATCCTACCTCTATCAGAAGCCAGTTCATTATGGCTCAAAGGAAAACAAAGCCTTCAGTAGTGTAATGAACTGTCTGGGGAAGCTGTAGATTAAGATTAAATTCTGTTTAACTTTCTCAAATTTGAGTGATAGACCTGGTCAGAAGTTGTGAGAAGGGAGATTCTTCCATCTCCAGAGACAAGAGCTTGATCATGACAGGGACACATGAGTTTCAAGCAACCTCAAACACAGATTTAACTATCTTAGAAGAGGTAGATGTGGCAGATCCTGGAGGTAGATGTGGCAGATCCTGGTCCCTCAGCCCTCTCTCTGTCAGTCCCTGGGCAGCAAATGTTCCCATCCAGGTCAGCATGGAAAGCCACTTGCTAGGACCTCTGCTCTCCTTCTGTAAGCATAGGACAGTAAGTGTCTTGGGTTAAGATTCAAGCTGTGAGACATCCAACCTTTCTAGATTAATACTTGGCATCAGGGGCCTTACATCAGCATTAGAAAATAAACAAGAACACGACACAGCTTGTCATGGTCCCATGTTCATCTGTACTGTTAAACTGATAGCATGGTCACTCACATTGTGTCCTGTGCCAACTAGTAATCTTCTAGGCTGTTTTTCTTGTAAGTCTAAGCAAGATGCAGGCAGGGTCCATTCATAGAAGGCAGCTTCAGTGTGGTCTGCACAGGTGTTAAGGCATTTGTTTGTCTTATCACTAAATCTTAGATGCAGGTAGTGACTTCTCCTGTCTAGTTTCAAGAATTGCTGTGACATTTATTGTAGGCTTTTTGGTACTAGCCTGTAAAACATAAGATCTGACCTGCTTTCTGAGAAGGCTGAAGGTTTGGTAGCACATTCTCATTCATCATGCCCAGAGCTGTTTTGCAACTGTACATCACTAATTTTCCACACTCAGGAGGCAAAATTGCTGTAATGCTGCTGCATGTCCATCATTTCAGCATCCTCCAGAATGCAAGGTTTTATGTGCTATACATATAAAATGATAGGATATTTTTAACAAGGTGCTAATTTTAAGCATGAGTATTCCTATTACCTTAGTTTTGTTGAAGCTGAATTTTGTTTATTTTTCCCGTGAACTGACAAAATTTATCCTGATAGTTTTAAGATTTACTTAGGCAGATTTTAAGCAGCTTTGAATAAGAATAGTTATAGCTTTATTCGCACTTTGACTGGTATTGAAGGGAAATCTTAAGATTTTTTAAATGACATTGGAAACCTACTTAATTGAATTTGTAACTCAAAGCTTGAAAGAGCAATGTAATGGCTGGCGAACGGCAGGATGTCACCGATAGGTCTCTGTTTTCACTTTGGTGCATGTAGGTGTTTACGATTCACATTTCTAGGTACTGGGTACAAGCATCGAGGAGGTAACTGATCATTTATAGCTACATACTGCAGCTCCAGCAAAATACCTGTTTCAGTGAAGAATTATATGTGTCTATGTATGGCACGCCAGGACCTGGAGAGGGCACGAGCACAGCACTTTGGCGTGCAGGAAAACAGCTCCCGGGTCAGTATCGCTGCTTTTAGTGCTATAGGTAGATCTATCACAGAGTGATTTTTCACCGTGATCTGAGCATATCAAATGTTTGAGTATCAGAACCTGTGACAAGCAAAAGGGACATGATTCTGTGCCATGGAAAAATGACCTAGTCCATTAATGCCCGAGGACCATTGTGGCTGACAACAGTTCACTGTGCACTTTGCCCCTGCAAAGGGATGTCATTTTGCAAATTATTTATCTCTCTGGCTCTTTAAGTTTAGCAGGTAGAGGAATGATTTCATTTTACTAGCACCAGTGCTGGTTTTATGATACAGATTTCACTTGATTGTTAAACTGTTAATTTACAGATCTTTACTAAGTGAATGCAAACAAATTCTGGTCCTCAAAGCTCTGCTAATGCACAATGTTCGAATTTTAATTTCCAGTCTATCTTAGATTATAGTGATGAAAAACAATGTTTAATCCCTCGTTAACACATGAATGAGCGGAAACTGTCATTTCCCACCAAACAATAACGGGATTATCTCAAGAACTGTCAGTTTATGTGAAAACATTATGTTGCCCAAATTTTCATAAAAATTAGCAGTGGGTAATATTCAAGATCAGAGCAATGGAAAGAGGGGAATCTGCATTCATGGTAATAAATATTCATATTTGTCTGCTCAGGAGATGAAAATCTAATCAAGGGGCTATTGATGCGCTGGCTTTTTTTTTTTTTTTTTTTTTTAAACCAAGATGTTTCATCTAAATTGGGTTTGATATGGAAATTAGTCTCACTCCAAGTCCTCCAGGCCATGAGCATGCTGGGATAACACTGGAGGTGTCCAGTGCATCAGATGTTGCTGCTGGCATCTGCTTCTACAGACAACAAACACAATAAAATAAAATAAAAAATTGACAACATCTCAAGGGTCAAGCTCCCGGTGGCTTAGGGTGGTGTGGGGATTTTTTTCCCCCTAAACATTTTAATTATATCCCAGTTAAATCCTCAGTACTCCTGGGTTAAAATTGTCAGCATTTTTTGCTTTTGTTGACAATTACCGTAAATCAGAAGACACTCTGCATGAAGCTTAATGAAATATGTATGATCTAAAAATGGGAAGAAGATAAGTGCAGTATGTTGCTTTAGGGTTTTGTGTGTGTATCTATGTATCTGTGCGCGCATATGCACAACCTGAAGAGCTAACTTCTGTTTTGCTTGCTGTGCAACAGCACAATGGCAGAGTCAGGCAACTGAGAACACATAAAACATAAAAAACATACCATGTGAAAACAATGTGTGACAGCTTAAAAGTGAGAGTAGTATGTTTTCTGGATCAGTTTATATGTTCAATGAGTATACTTGTCTGTTAAAATATTTAGTTAAAAATATTTCTTGATACTTTTTTTCTCTACACTAGTATGAAAATCTGGTCCATCCTAAAGGGAGTGGGGTTTTTTGGTTTGTTTTTTTTTTTTAATTATTTAACTCAGTAGTTATACATAATCTCATATCCTTCCTTGTACTGCCTGGGGGGTTTACGACCTTTTTTTTTCAAAATCAAATATATCATTAAGGTCCTGATCTTACAAATTATCACACACATACACATGTGCATAGATATATGTACATATCCTTCCATGGAAGGATGTTTCTGAGATCTGCCTAGCCAAGTTATGAGTGCTACTGGACACCAGACAGTTTAATGTAGGTACTGATGGCTGTGCACACATGAGTAAAGTGTGACTCAGTCCTTTTAAAACTCCAAATTCTATCAGTGAGTTTATTTAATTCCTGGACAAAGTGTTGTACAAAAGGTGTCTTTTTTAGGTTTGGAACTGGACAAAGTCCTATCAGCAGCATTCAGCTATATTGCCTGTAGCAGGAGAGAGCAGAAAGGAATGATAAACAGAGACTGCTCAGAAAGGAAGGCTATTCTTATAGACCAAGAAAAGAGAATAGCTAGAATGCAAATGTTGCATGTTGAGGAGGTTTCATCCTTTCATTATCAAATCTATACCAAATAGAAATATGGAGATATGTCTTGTACCGTTTCAGAATTACAGTAATTTGTGCAATAAATCATTTGAGAGGCAAGTATAAACAGCCTGCAAAGTATGGTGTGCATGTATTGGCAGACCTGATTTCTATTACTGTACAATCTGTGCTGGCATCTTTGTCCAAAATGTTTTGCAGAGACTTTATCTTCCTCATCAACTCCTTTGCCAAGCTGAAAAAAAAAAAGAAAAGAAATGCATGTAGCATATATAGCAGATGGGTGTTCAGCAGCATACAGGTGTCCAGCATGTAGGTGCCAGATAATATAAGGTAGTTAGATATTTTCTGGGAAATCCTGTTATTTATTCCTAGAAGAAAGAGTCACCCATTCTTCTATTGCTATCTGCACTAGCAAGATGTACACCTGAGAGTATTAATGGCCCCTCTTCACTCTTATCCATTTGACCAGAGTCGTGCTTAGATCAGAGCTGCTTTTTTGTCTTTGCCTTTTCCCAAGTCACTAAATAGACTCCATGAAGTTCATCATGTTCTGCAGCAGAACAGCAGTCTGTGCTGAGGTTAGACAGCACTACGTGATCCAATTTCTTCTTTATTCACTTCACCTTCTTACACCCATTGCTGTTAATTGTAGTGTAAATAATAACTGTTTCCTCATGGAGAGAGCTTGGAATATATCCAGCACAGTGTGAGTTCTCACACCACTAACCTCTGCAACCTGCTTTATCTAGTTAGGGTTCTTTGTATTAAGTAATGACCTTGGGTTCTTGCCCCAGGTAGGGAAGAGGTTTCAGGAGCTTCATGGCCCTCAACTCTGGTCCTGGGTCCCTTTTCCAGTTACCTTGCAGGGAGCTACTACTTCACACTACTGAAGTAGCACAGGCAGCATCAGGATATGGACTCTGATTTCCCTCACAAAAGTACCATATATGCACCTAGCAGTGCTCAGCATGATACAGTTCTGTGTGATGCAGAGCCTTTTGATGTTGTGGAGCATTGCTGCTTTCCTATTTGGATTAAATCAGGTCTTTTCATAGTTTCTCATGATACAAGCACAACAGAGACCCAGAATAGAGTGGGGGTGTAAGTCCTCAGGCAGGAGGGAGATTTTCTGCGCTGCTCTTCTATATGGGCTAACCCTCATCACCTGCACTGGGTGGTAGCCTCCTGGAATTGTTTCATTTTATGAAGGTATTTTAATATTCCAGATAGTTTATGAAAACCTGGGACAGGTAGGTGTTCTATACATCTCCTGGTTCACTCTGGGATCCTTGTTCTGAGTCAAACAAGTGAAGGCTTGAACATTGGTTTCTCATAGGAGTGCTCTGACACTAAACTGTAGATGGTAGTAAAGCTTTCTGTTGCCTGAACTTTAACCAAAAATCATGTATTTGACAGGGAAAAAAAAAAATCCCTCCTTAAAGTTCCCCTAAAACTTGTGTGGATCTATGAAAAAAATCATTCTGTGGCAAATCATTATTTCTTTGTATAAATCATTTAATTGAAAAAAGGCTGAGTAGTTTTGATTAGCAGGGGCATTACAGTAGTGCTTTCTAGACAGGACTGGAATCTCACTGGGTACCTGCCCACGCATAGAGTGATAGGAAAATTGTGCCTTTGAGTGACTACAGATAATCACTCAAAAAGACAAGATTAGAATAGAAAGGGAATGAAAATTATCATTTTTCTTATTTTACTAAGAAGGATATGAGTTATGAAGATATTAAATTGTCCAAATTTGAAAACAAGCCTGTGAGAAGTTTGGAAATGGACTCAAAGCCCAGTCCAGTGCCGGAACCAGACACTTACCTTTCCTGCCCACTGGCATGGAATTCCAGAAACATCAGGACGAAAGTTTATCTTCAGACTTAACTTAACAAAATGTTCTAATAATCCTAGCTATGAAATGCTAGGAGCTGATCTTGGATTTTACAATAAGAGACAAAGCGGTTGTGATACAGTATGGTATGCAAATTATATGCAAAGTATATTGGCATGCAAATTTGAATGCTAAAAGGGAAAATCATTCTTTTCTAAACTAGAGAAGAGAGTTTTTTCACCCATAGAAACCAGAATATGCCAATATTTTTTTTTTAAACAAATTGGCAGTATTTCATTATGTTTTAAAACATATTTGTCTTGTCATGCAAGATAATTTTGTCTCTTTTCTAACCAAGCTCAACTTCTTTACTTTGCTGATACCAAGTAGGCAAAAATGCTAAAGTCTGTCAGGATAACTAAGATCTTATTAGGATTCCATCATATAAAAAATTAATTAATAATGTCTGATATTTTGAATTTTCATTTTAAGACTTTGGTCCTTTGGTTTCAACAGGCAAAGCTTGGAGGAGGTCCAGGTGTTGCCTGTGACCTTGTTGATGGGTAACATCCGGAGTGGCTAATACCATATTGTTATTGCTGTTTTGTATCCATTAGACAGTGACATGTTCCTCTGTCTATTGCCATGGTGAACTTCAGAAACACTAATGGGCAGATACAGAATATTTCAGGAATAAGTTGTCTTCATAGGGCATGACAAGAAACACCTGGGTGTCTCTCTGGCTCACCAATAACACAGTGCTGCTATTAAGCATATTTTGTGAGCTGCGACCAGAGAAAGCAGAGCAATAGTAGCTGTGTCTACTGTCTTTTCTCTGTTTTATCTTTTTCATTTTGAGCTTGCGCTTTGTGCCAGACTAATAGCTGGTGGCAATGGGCTGGGGAAATGAAACTTTCACTAAGACTGGGGAATGTGCAGAAAACAGTGTGTGAAATCATGAACTGACAAGCATGAACAAACTGGTAAGGGCACAGAGACACTTTGTGAAGTGAAACCATATTTGTACCCAACATCTCTAGAAAAAAACCTGTAACAACCGAGGTGGTAAAATATCCTACCCAGGAGACAATAGAATGACATCCTCATTATACCAGTCAAAGAATAAAGGAGGTGTGGAGTTTATTCTGCCCTTTTCAATTACTGGCAGCTTATATTAATTTGTGGTAGTGGCGTGGTGTGTGTGTTGTTGTGCTCTGGGGTGATTATCCTTGTGAGACTGTAAGTTCAACAGTTGTCATGCAATTTGGAGTTGCAGACTGGCAATTTTCGTAATTGAATCTCAGGAAATAAACAAAATATGGCAACTTAATACACTTCAAGCAATTAAATTTCTGCTGAAATTTCTGCTTCATCCTGGGGACTCCCAAATTTGCTCAGTCAAATTCTGTCTCTGATTAGGAATGCAAATAACCTCCAAGAAAAAGAAGGCAGCAGCCACCTTCTTTATATATAGTGGCACAATAATATCTTGTATTGGCAGCTGCCCTTAATTTAAAACATGGTCATCATACCACTAGTTAGGAGAGCAGACTTTGAAATATTGTGTCAGCTGTGGCTTTTCTGGTTCAGGAGAGGTGGAACCTCAGAATTCCTCGGTTGTAAAGTGACTTATTTGCATGGTATGAATTCAGCACTCCTACCTGACCTATTCAGGCTGTGAAGTTTTCAGAGCAAGATCTCTTCCTTGCTGCATGCCCAATGGCTAATACCTTTATTATTAATTACCATGATGTAGCAGGTATAGGGAACCACCAGACTGGATTCCCTTATAAATACATGACAGGTTAGCAAATACTCAGAGGTTTGCTAGTTTATTTTCCTGAGAAGATAACTGATATATGCAAGTTATTTCTTTGATGCAATCCTGTTCTTTTACAGAAGTTGTACACCAGCTCTGTTCCACAGGACACTGGAGGAGGAGACAATTGCAGGCACGGAGTTTCCAGGATCCCCGTTCACAAGACTAGATCTGTTTTTACAGAGCTTTGAAAGACAGGCTCACAGTTTCCAAGACTTCCACACACCGTTACTTGCTCCAGTAGAGGTGTGAGACCACTGATTAGAAAAGTCTATTAGTAGCTAATATTATCTGCCCCTACCTTAGTTGTACAGGCACTTAACTGAATCATCTGTGATAGAAGCGTAGTCAACTGAGCTCTATAATCATCAGAGTCCAGCTATGATTGGAATTGCCTTTTATTTCCCACCACTGATTACAAGGAAAGCCAAAGGCTGGGGCTGCATTGCTAAATGGGATTCAATTTAAAAGCTGACTGATTAAGTTGGATCTCCACTATATCTGAGGTGTCAAAATGATTCTGTCATATAAATAACCAGGAAAATTTGTGATATCAAAATCTGTAGTGTTGGCTGAAGATGGGAATGGTGCAAATAATGTTCACTGAACTCCATGTTGATCTAATAAGCCTGTTCTAGGGGTTCCGAAATGTGATCTTCAAGCTTCTGTCTCCATCCTTGACTTTCTGAGCACTGACGCTGTGTTCATGGAGTGTGAGCACACTGAGCTTGAACAGTCGTGTATGCAAAGTTCAGCAGGTCTCCTAGACCTTGTACACTTGTAAGAGGCCATATGAGGCCATTATTATGCCTGTCCTGCACTCCATGTCCCCAAGATTTGGTTGAGGTGATTTCCTGAGATGGGGCTGCAAGGGCTCCTGATGTAAAGATTTCCCTGGAAAAGAGACTGAGTGTGAGGTGAGATGAAAGCGCCTATCAGGCTGATCCGTGTTATGCTGGGTTAGGCTGGATCTTGATGGCCCAGTGGTTAACTTACCTTCCAGGGCAACCCTTTCAGACCCACTGACCTATTCACTGAACAGTCTGTAGTCTGCATTAGTTTCATAGCTGATGACACCAGAGGAGGAGTCTTTTCTAGTAGCCTGAAGCCCTCTCTTTACAGACAATGAATTTCATAATAGTAACTTCTTCTATTAATGTCCTGAAATCTAAAGATTTCATTCTTTTTTGGCTGGAGTTGAAAAGTGACATGAGGTCTGCCAGAAAGGAAAGAGGAGGAAAGAGGAAGGAAAGAGCAGGGTGTCTGCTATAACTGAAGGATGTTTCCTTCTTTTCTTTTCCTTTTTACTTTGTGTTAAAGATGTATGACTTCCCAGTCAGCGCAGCGTGCAGTGCGCCTTTGTTTTCCAAATTAGAAAAACAAAACAAGCTGTTTCTCAATATAGTTGTTGGGCAGTTTGTTGCATCAAGCTGTGAGCTATGTATGCCATGGAAAGAGTCCTGGCTGGTGGCAGCAGAGGAGATGTGTGATGGGGATACAAAAATAGTCATGCCAGTTGGAATGTGTGCAAACAACTGTGTTTCTCTCCTGGTAGTGTAGAAACCCCTGGTGTGTCCCCTAACCTCAAAGCTAACTCAGAAGAAAAATATAATAATGTTGTCATCTCTTATTTTGTTCTTTCTTTCACTGCTTGCTCACCTCTTCCTAGGGGATGATAGGTAGTCTCATGGTAAAAGACCGTGTGCTTAACATGAATAAAATGTCCAGTTGCAAATCTCTGCCTGTAGGTAGATGCTGCAGTCTCCATATAAACTTACAGACATGAGAGATACTGACTGGGCTGTGCTCACATCCAACCTGAAGCCTTATGTCCCATGGGTTGTCTGAATCAGACAGAAGAGGGACACAACTCACACACACTGTGAAAATCATAAGTTTAGAAAGATGAAATACTTTTAATTTATCTTGATGCCTTTTAAAGGAAAGAGAGCTGGCTGATGATATTGCTAAGCCACTCTCCATCATTTTTGAAAGGCCATGGAGAACTGGAGAGGTGCCTGAGGACTGGAGGAAAGTCACTGGCACTTCAGTCTTCAAAAAGGGCAAGAAGGCAGACACAGGAAATTACAGACTGGTCATCCTGACCTCCATCCCTGGAAAGGTGATGCAACAGCTCATTCTGGAGGTCATCACTAAGCATGTGGAGGAAAAGAAGGTTACCAGGAGCACTCAGCATGGATTCACTAAAAGGAAATCCTGCTTGACCAACCCGATAGCCTTCTAAGATGGTATGACTAGCTGGTTAGATGAGCAGAAATCAGTGGATGTTGTCTACCTCAACCTCAGGAAGGCTTTTGATGCTGCCTCCCACAATATCCTCATAGGTAATCTCAGGAAATGTGGGTTAGATGAGTGGACAGTGAGGTGGATTGAGAACTGTATGAATGAGAGAGCTCAGAGGTTTACAACCGGCATCCCAGAATCTAATTGGAGACCTGAAGCTAGAGGTGTTCTCCAGGGGTCAGTACCGGGCCCAGTCTTGTTTTACATATTCATCAAGGACCTGGATGAAGGGATGGAGTGAACCCTCACCAAGTTTGCTGATGATACGAAACTGGGAGGAGTGGCTGACACACCAGAAGGCTGGGCTGCCATTCAGTGAGACCCAAACAGGTTGGGGAGTTGCTCAGAAGAGAACCTAATAAAGTTCAACAAGAGTAGTATAGAGTCCTGCACACAGGGAGGAATAATCCCATGCAGCAGTACAGGTCAGGGGTTGACTTGCTGGAAAGCAGGTCTATGGAGAATGACCTGGGAGTCCTGATGGACAAGTTAACCATGAGCCAACAGTGTGCTTTTGTGGCCAAGAGGGCCGATGGTATCCTGGGATGCATTCAGAAGAGTGTGACTAGCAGGTTGAGGGAAGTTCTTCTTTCCCCTGCTCTGCCCTAGTGAGGCCATATCTGGAGTACTGTGTCCAGTTTTGGGCTCCCCAGTTCAAGAGAGACAGGGAACTTCAGGAGTCCAACAGAGGGCTATAAAGATGAGTAGGGGACTGGAACATCTCTCTTAGGAGGAAAGGATGAGAAACCTGTGTCTGTTTATCCTGGAGAGAGAAGGCTGAGGGGGGAGCTTATAAATACTTAACACTCATTGTTAGAGATATAGCAAGTTTTTTGCCAAGATACTTTGTAGAGTGTATATACTGTAATGAATGCTAGACAGTTGGGTAAAAAAAAAATCAAACATATTATTTTCCACCAGCAGTTTCCATGTAGTTCTTCATCTTGAGGGTATTTTTTTCTTCTCTGCTTTGTTTTTAGCCTTGGGGTTTTTTTCATTTTATTCACAAAAAGTAAACCAGTATAATTTTTCCTCAAAAACTGAATTGGCCTAGGATTTACTTTTAATTTTAACTTAATGAACCAAAATAAAGGAAAAAAAAAAGTGCTCAAATAAAATTGAATTTCATGTTTCTATCAAACACGTAACTGTGATAGTGTGAAATAGACAGTAAAAAATATTTTAAAATCATAAAAGGGCAACACTGCTCATATATGCCAGTAGGTATCTGTTTCTCATTGATTTTCGGGTCAGCTTCCAGTCATCTGACTCTTCACATCTTATGAAATATAATGCATTATGTAAAAATAAATCATTCGGAGAACTCAGGATTCCAGAATGCAGTGTTATGATGTCAAGAGTAAATGAACCTATTGAGAAAAAGCAACAAATGCACTTCAGTGATTGCATTTTTTTAGATTTTATCAACCAGCGTGCAGATTTTGTCTGTCTAAACACAATGTAGTCAGCATTTATCTCCTATAAAATCAGTCAAAACAGAAACTCCTGTGTAATCAGTTTGACTCAGAGATGGTTTTGGTGGTGGTGCTGGCATAGGGAATCACTTTCCTCCAGTAATTCTCAGGCAGCCAATGCACACATCTTATCAGGAGTAACCTAGCAACTGTATGCTACCATTAGTTGAAGTATAGTGATTAGTTAATAGCCCATGACTTCACAGGTTACTTTTTTTTTTACAATTATATACAAGTATTTAGCATTTAATTTCTTCTGGAAACCCATTCTCATACAGAAATTAGTATCAGGTCAGATCATGACTGGTCCTTATCTCTCCAGCATATAGTTAGCAGTAAGTGCTTCCTTTCCCCCACCTTCCCCATCATATTTTATGTCTTCCAGGCGATTGCTACAACTTAAGCACATTATCAGGAGAAAATTATGATGAGTCAAAAAGACATCAGTGCAATTTCCTGGAACTTTGTCTTTTAAATTTTACCTGGGTTTTGCATGAAGAACTGACTGTTCACATCTCCCATGTCATACTAGAACTGGTCAAGAGGAAGGGCCTTTCAGATGCAAAAGTGTCATAGGGGAACATTCGTGGCCCACTATTTCAGGTTTTACCACATGGTATAAATGGGAGGGGACTACCACATGCTTATCTCAAGTATTCAGTAGCACTTGAGTGTTTTAATGAAACCTTTTGCATAGTATTTTTCCTTGGTCTATTTTTTTTTACTTTACCTTATAACTTTGTATTGAAAACATGCACTTTTCTATTTTTTTCCCCTTTTTTTTTGTCAATAAGTGCTCTTGTTTGCAAAGATATGTCAGCTTTGAGCATAAGTTTTTCATCTAATACCTTACAAATCCTCCCTCTCTTTTGTATGATGCCTTTATGGAATTTGGAAGAGTGTATTCCCTAGCCTAGCAGGAAAAGCCTGCTTAGGTGTACCAGACAACTGCCCAGGTGAACCAGACAACCATCAGATGTACAGCATTTGGTTCTGTATTACGGCCATAGCCCAGAGGAGGGACAGGAGTAAAGTGTCAGCTATGTCTTACTCTCCTTGCAGCCCAAATAACCATGACTGTAATGCCCAGCCCTAGTGACCTGCAAGGTTGTTTCCAAGAAGTGTGATCAAGTTTCCTCATATTGCTGTCATATTTCAAAGCCTGTTGCCTCCTGGAAGTAGCTGGAAAATCAAACACAAAATCATGAAAATGTTGTCAGAAGGTACCCTGGGGTCACCTCATCCCATCTCCTGCTGAAAGTAGGGTGGTTGTCAATACTGTATCAAGATGATTTCATTTCTGTACTGGCAGTTCCAGCTCCAATGTTAGAAATAAGGACTAATTTTTTAATACAGAAGGAAAAGGATGGAACTGCTACCTGTATTACTAGTACTCCCTACTACCTGTAAGAAAATTTCATCCTTTGGATGCTCTCAGTGCTAACTTGCTGTTCAATCTGGACTCATTCCTTTTCCAAGGACTTGTTTTATATGCTATTAGTCCTTTGCTGACTGTTGGCGATCTTGGTGTGTCCCTAAGACAACCATCCTGATGCTGGCATTGCTGCCATCTGGCACATGATAAATAATGATGAGTTCTCTTTGTCTTTCTCTACCTGCTCAAAGTACATGCTCAAAGCCATACATCAAAGGCTCTGCATGTAATAAATGTATCTGCCACAGATGTCTTTGGGGTGATGATCACCAATGATCACATAAAGCATCCTTTCTATTCCTACCAGGCTAGGGTGGAGTTCATCTTGTACTCCTGTGCAGGGTGAGGAATGCTGTCATTTCCATGGTTTTCGCTATACCTTGTGGACTGACTGGTGTGAGCTAGCTTGACAAACAAATTCAAGTTCCTTGCAGCTATTTTCCCTTTGTGAATCACCAGGGGCTTTGGATGACTGTGCTGCAGTCTTGTTTGCCCCTAGAGAAACTTTTAGAATTGACTGGAATTTTTGTGGACACAGTCACTAGTAGAGCTTATTCCCCTGTCCTTGCTGCCAGATCTGAAGAAGCTTAGGACTGTATGCCTATAGCAGTTATGATTCAAAATGCAGTGAAATCAGTGGAAGAATTGCTTTGATTTAGATCTCACACAAATACATTAGGATCATTAGGTTGCATGACAAAGTATAGATAGTAAAAAGTCAACTACACCCAACTGTTCCTGAATACAAGGGAGAGACAAGAAAAATGAGGATCTTCTCCACAGTCCCCTACTCTCTTGGGTTCACTTTCTTGGCCTAATTCCAAGCCAAAACCATCACTGGGCAAATTTCCCAAAAGGAAGAGCACAGCCTTGCTCAACACCATGCCACTCAGCAGAGCTGGCCCCTTTGGAAGGTGGTGGTGTAGCTGCCCAGTGCATTGCCATGGTCTCTGCATGGATCCCCCTGGGATTTTTCTAGTGTGGACACATTGAATACAACCTTAGTCTGACTTTTAAGTACCCACCGCATAGCTTTTGCTATATCTTAAAAGAATGGATTATGTTTCATATAATTTGCTTCAGATTCAGGACTTTCTGAAAGCCAAAATAAACTGTAGTTGGTATCTTAAGGAGCTTCCTAAGCTTTTCTTACAGACACAAGGAAGAAAAGACAGAGATTTGTTCTGTTTGTACTTTTTAGTGGGACTTGCACTGCTGATAGCGGAGATGAGAACAATGTAAATTAACAAAGATAAACATAGAAAATCATTTATTTCTCCTGGGAACCCTGGATAAAAATATATTACAAGTTTTATATAAGCTTCATGTTCCTACTATTTTCCATGTGCTATGCCACGCACTACATATATCTATGCATCCCATAAGTCCAATTCGTATTGACCCATATAAGTTAGTTAAAGAACGATCTATTTATAGTTTAGTAAAATTTGAAGTGCTTTATGGGTGCAAGGGCTGATTTTTGGTAATTGTAATAGAACAATAATTATCATTGACTAGTATCTAGTCATTTTAAGCTTTGACCTCATTAATAGGGCCAGATTTTGTTATTGCTGGGGAGGGCACTTTAAAAGACAGCTGCTGTGATTCCTGAATAGAGATCATAGAGGTTGGATTAGAATGTCACAATGATTTATGTGACTTCCAAGATACTTCATTGTACAGTATTAAATACAAACTGCAGGTACATCAGATGGATTTTGCCATACAATCCATTTATGCTTCATTCTGTAATGTGCGGTTATCACTGCACATATACAAGATGTTTTGTCTTGCAGAATAAGTTTTTCTAAAGGATTGCAGCAGGATTTGTCCTGTCATTTATTAAACAGCAACCCCAGACCACAGAGTGGTGCTACACCATGGCAACTGCTGTTCTTCACAAAACTGCCATTTTTCGTGTGGCTGACTCTTTCTCTTAGACTGCTCCACAGCAGTTTTAAATCATTCAGTTCTGTCTTTTGAGTAGGAAATGTAGCTGGTGACTTAAGGACCATTTTAGCATGCTTGGGTCTCTCTTAAAGAAGTACCATGTTCATTTGTAAAGTGGTTGATCAGTCCAGTGAAAGGAGTTGCTGCTACATCCCTGCCTCATTAGCTTTTTAACTGAGTGTAGTAGATGTGAGACCTGCTTGCAAGTACAGGGAGCCAGTTTGCTTCTGGCCTCATCAAAAGCAGCTTTCAAGCAGCAGTGTGAAGTTCTAGGAAGTTATTTGCTAAATTAAACTGATAAGATTGAGAACAAAAGTGGGACCAAAGACTCCTGACCCTCATTCCTGTGTTCAGATATCCTTATTTATTTTTTCCTAATAAACGGGTTTCAAATTCTAGCAGCCAGATTTGGAGTTACTAATGACAATTCAAATGGAGCCTCCTGGTTAACCCCAGGAGAGTGCACAGAACCCATGGCCTTGTGCTGGAGGAGCAGTGCCTTGTTGCTTAAGTAACGACTTCACATGCATGGCTCTTTTGGCACTGGTCATGCTATTTTTCAATTTGATGTTGAGTATATTATTTAACACTTACTTTATTAAGGACTTTTAGATCCTAAAAGAGTATTTTACTGATTTGATTCTTTTTTATTGCCGTATTTCACAGTCAACAAAAGCTTTGAACTGAGAGCCTCTGCAACCATTGACATTGAGTAACATTGAGCAGGTTTCATATCCTTCATTTAGACACTTGTTTTACCAACCTGAGCACCTAAGTGGACAATTTTGACAACAGAACCTATATAACCAAATCCCTCCAAAAGCCAAACCATGCTAGATACAAATGACAGATAAATAATGAGTGCTTTATCTGAAATCTGTATCATGGACTCTGACACAAATGCTTGTCTAGCAGATGCGAGCAGCATCTGCCCCTGCCATCTACATCTCACATTCACTGATGAGCTCTCTGTGGTCTCCCTTTTGAAAATTGTATTCCCTGTGAAAGGATTTGTCTCAAGTTAAATTATCTGTGAGATCACTAACCCTGTCTCCATCCTAGTGTTAAATTCCCAGCAATTTCTGTCAGCCCTCAGTATCAGCAATGATGTTTAATGAAAATCTTACAGTATTAAAACTACATCATGCTGGCATGGGTGATGATGAGTCAGAAGACAGCCCTGGACTATATCGCTATCTTATCAAATACTGAAGACATCTCTGAGTGTAGAGTTTTGAACTTTTGATTTCTCTTTATTTTCAACCCAAAGGAGCAAAATTTGGGATTTGTCCAAATTGGTATTCCTGTTGAAGTGAAAGATGAGTGAGTTTGCATGAAGGTTTGGAGTTTGTTTCTTACAGAGTTCTTGCAGGTCTTAGAACAAGGCATCTTAAACTAGTCTTCAGTAAATAAAAAAATCTTATTTTGCAGGTCATAGAATACAACTTTTTACTCCTGTGGCATTTATTCTCCCTGCAAGATTCATTCTGTTCTTGTGTAACTAAATCCATAAGTTACATGTGCACAACATGAAAAAGACAGCTAGATGCAAACCCAGCAGTATTTTAACAGAGGTTTTGTTTGACTAAAGTGAAAATGAATACCCAGAAGTTCAAAATATTCAACAGGTAACCAGGAAACTTTGGTGAATAAATGGCCATTGTGATAAATTTTCTTCCATAATTTATGAAGACATGACAGTGGGTTTTATATACCAACTTTCAGGTATCTGCTTTCAGCCTTGCTCTACAGTATGTATTTAAATACTACATTTTCACCACCAAAATGCAAAAACCAATGCAAAATTGTCACATAGCCCAGGAAAAAAACAGAGTGTCTCTATTCTCAGCTCCGTGAATGTAAAAGAGTGGTAGCTACTAGCTCACAACAGTTACTCTGCAGAAACTAAGATTGAATTCTGATTTATGGAGCATGTAGGAAACAAACTTCTCAATGTTTCTGGCTGGAAGGGATGCTGATCAGCTGGGAAATCATGCAGAAAAACTTTATGGTGCAGTTCTGTGAGCAAAAAAGATCAAAATAAAAACTTCAAGTGACTATTGCAAAACAGAGCTAAACAAAGCTGCCTACAGTCTCTGCAGTGACACTTCCTGAACTTCTAATGCTGGGGCACTTCAGTGTAAGCTGCCTCCAGTTCAGCCTCTGTTTTCACCCAACCTGGTAATGGAAAGAGCACATTTGATTACTAACTCAGGGAGTAGATATTTGCCCTGCTTCTTGCAGTTTGGTAGTTAGTGTTTAAAATCATGCTATAACAATAATAATAATAATATCCACTGTGAATAAACATTATCCCTTAATTTTCAAAAATAATTCTAATATGCATCTTAAAATGCAAGAGAGTGTGGCTCATGAATAGGAATGTAATTTCATGATTTAAATGCTGATGGTACAGCTAGAAAGCAACTGAAGTACATTATACAGCAAGCTAAGATTCTCATGTTTTTCCGTAATATCAGTTCAGCATCAGCAACACTAAGCCACCTGCTCTTTCCTTAATAGAACATGCTCTAATAGAGGTGATTTAGTTTACCTGCTTTACTTGGCATATTAATTATTAAGTCACTGGGTGAGTGTCATTTAAGATTAAATCATGCTGAATTGCTTTGAAAAACACAAACAATCAGGCAAGATGGGTTTAAAGAAGAACTCAGATGAAAGATATTAGTATACACTAAGGCAGATCGTGACTTAGTTGGGTAAGAGTAATCTTGTGGCCATGGTTGAGCACTGGCACGTAGGGGACTCAGAAATTCTTTTCCATTGTCCTAAAAACTTTATTTTAATCTTTTACCAAGGCTCTTACAACTAGACTTTCAAAAGTACTTTTGAATTTTGAATTGTTTGGATTTGGGGATCAGCGTTTAGCATATGTCACTGCGATTTGATTTTCAAAGCTAATGAATACTCAAAGCTACAATTTGAATCAGGTGAGGTGAAGAATGCCAAGCATTTTTGAAAATGAGGCTTTATATCTGGAACTCTACAAGATGAATTATGTAGTAAACTGTGGTTTTAGGGTAGAAATTTTGGTAATCTATTTTCCCATCTCATGCATTACCTTGTCATATTATTCAAAACATGTGTTGCCGTATTTGCAATTTAAGAACGAATTCACCTAAATTAATTTGAATTTTGCTTTAAAAGTTACATCAAAATTTAATTATCATTTTTATGATTATAAAATATCTAATTGGAAATGTTGAAAATTTGATACATTTTCTGAAAAGGGCTATTTCTGAGTGTTGTCAATGGCTCTGATGCCTAGAAAAGGCTTGTGCTGAGAAACTTCATTTTAGTTCTAAAAGTAGAATTTTCGTGATATTGCATCTTTGGCAAGGCAAATTCATTAGGATGAGGGAGTAAAATTTCATTGAATTTATGGATGGTCAGAGCAAAGCATTACTCTATGAAATTTCTCGGATACCTTTATGTCATGCTGCAGGATGTGGATTAGGAGACAGACAAGGACTGCAAAACTTCAGGAACAATTGCTTTGTTGATTCAGACTTACCTTACATTACTTTCTCATTTCAAGGGAATGTGGAATGATTATGCTTGGGAATAAATACTGAATTCAAGCTCCCCTTGATAAAACATTGCAACCAAATCTCCATTCACATGCGACCATTACAAAATTCAGATCTTCCTGGCCCTTTTACTAGACAAGACCAAGGTCAATGCATTATAACTTTCTCTAAATCTTAACAGAAGGAAACAGTTGAGGTGGTTCTGACTAGAATAGATATTCCCAAGGTTCAGTATATGAAGGCAATTTAAATGCCTCTCTGTTTAGAGGCATCAATAGATAACACTTGCATCATGGGATGCCAGAGCACATTTCAGATCAAGTGATGTCCACAGAAGAGGTTAAGATCCTTCAACCTAAATCTCACCACATTACAGAATGGAGACTGGGAGAGAATTATCACGTGGCCAATGTGACTGCAAGTGTCATGACTTGCTTCTCCAGCTCTTATATTCTTCTTCACATTCCCACTGATGGATGCTGCCACAAGTAGAGTGTTGAACTCTGAGCCTTTTTGGTCTAACTCAGTATGGTCACTCCTATGTTTTTAAAGATTGAGAAATCTACATCTCAAGTTTTCTTTGGTAATTAAGAAAATAAATAGTTTCCACTGCTGATCAGATCCCATTATTGTAATGTAGGAAAAGACAACACATCTTGCAGAACACAAAACAGAAAACTGCTGGAGATTTGTATTATTTAAACTACGTCTTACTTGTCCCAAGTATCACCTCTGTCCACAGCCAGCAGAGATAGGAACAATAAACCTTATTTACATGACCCAGATTTGGGTCTGTGATTTCAGATCACCCAAATTATGTGGCTGTGATTTCAAAGGACTGCAGAAGTCCAACTCTATGCAAAATTAGACAAGGCATAGGTTTGCTCTTAGTTGAACTTTAGTGAAGTTGTTACTATGCCAAATCAAAATATGATCATGTCTAGTTCTCCCAGCATCCTTGTGCCACTGACTTTACTGGAATGACAGGGAAGTTGCTGTCTCACGCAGTGGGTCACAGACCTCCAGCAACAGCAAAATACAAAATGAGTGATCTAGGTATATACAAATTACTGTAAAACTCTCTCGCTTTTACCAAAACCAGCTCTAAACTCACAGAAAGGAGAAATTGCACTGCAAAAATAATCAGTTCTTCCTCTTCTGAAAAAGTTTGGATTCTCTCTGGGGCAAGTGGCAACTTTTGGGATTTGATCTGTATGCGATGGTCCCATTCTCTCTGGTCCCACCCTGTCGATATATGAGAATGAGGCTGCAGTAACCAGTGGGTGAATCAGGTTGGATTTAGGCACTTCCGAGCTTATCAGATGTAAGTGGCTATTTGAAACAAAGTGGATATTGTTACCCAGCTTTGCTCTAGGTCTTAACGTACAGCTATCTGCAAACACCATTTTCACGTGTGATATGTGTCTGTGTTATAGCCACGGTGTGAGTGCTCCCAACCATTAATGAAGAGATGCTGGGAACCCCTCTGAGGTGCAGCCAAGTATTATAATCACTCTTAGAGCTGGGAGCTGGAGCGTAGAAATGAACTGTGAGCATCTATAAGCACATGTGGAAAGTCAGCAACAGACTTGAGAATTGGCTTCATTTCTCAGTCTCATTTCCATACTTCCTTTTCTTTGTTCTATCTCATTCTTTTTCCTTTCTTTGCTACTTTCCCCAACTGAGGGCATTATCTGGGGGCTGAGGGAGGAGGTGCACTAAGATCTGAAATATCCGTGAGCAGCTCTAGTCCCAGAGCGCCAAGTCTCATAGACATTGTGGGAAACCAGCCTCTGCCAAACTGCTCATAGAAAGGGCTTACATTTCTAACGGCAACACATTTTACAAGGACTCATTCATTTTTTAGTTTAAAAATCTCCACTTTGCTAGCCACACAACTTTTAAAGCTTCTACCTCTGCTAGTCACCTGCCTGTTCTTACTGCAGCATGCAGCTACCTGGCAGACTTGAAGGCATTTGTTTTTCTGAGAGTCCATCAAGGTAGGGAAGAAATGTGTATCCTTCAATAACATATGGAGAATCAAGTCACGGAGAGGCTGTGGTAGTCCTGAGGATGCATTTGGTAGTCCAGTCTTCCCCAGTCTTAAGCCAGCTCCCTCACTACTGGGCCATCTTCTCATCCCTTCCTTGAAAGCTGTTGAATTATGGGACATTGCTGTCATAAAAAAAACCCCAAACTAATCCTTTCATCCATCCTTCCATCCGTCAGGCATTGCTATCGCATCTAGCAGCAGATGCACACATTTGAACCATATGAGAAAAAAGAAAAAGGAACAAAGACAAATGTTTACTATAGGATGTTTTGAAATCTTTGTAGCTGGCAACTAAATCAAAGGAATGCTTATGTTTTGATGTACAGCGGTCTTAAATCATTTGTAATTTTCTATCACCTCCTTTTATCAACAAATTAACATCTTGATATATAAGATCATCAGTAAATTAGCAATCAGCACCAGAACACAAATTTGTGTTTTAATGTGTGTACAAAACAAAGGACAATTGATAATTCGTGGTGTAGCACTTTACATTTTAAAGAGGAAATAAAAATATTTATATATGTTAACATATTTGTTAATTTATTCTGGCACCTGCAATTGGTGAATTTTTCTGGGGTTTGTGTCATTTTGATGTATGTGCTGTCCAAACTCTTCCCCTTGCAAAGTCTTCTGTTTTCATGAACGAGAGGGGAGGATGGGAAGCTATACGAATGAAAAAGAAACACATCTGCAGCCTTCTGAAGGAAAATGGTATAAACATAATATTAAAACCCCGCTAATTTCAAAGATAAATTCTATATGTAAGGTAAGGGCATTTCCTGTAAACAAAGCAAAGCAATAGTTTACTGTGGATTTAAAGCTAACATATAAAATTGCAGATCAAATCTTCCTCCCCCCAACAATCATTAATTCATTAATCCTTGAAACCATCACTGCATTGTTTTCTGGTAATTATACACACCTCATATGCTGGCTTTTTAGGACATTAATTGCATGATTAGTTTTATGATTTCTTCTGATTACCAATTAAGTTACCTTTTTCTCTCTTTTTTGTATTTCATACATACCATTAGACTTTATAGTGCTTCTTTTTTAATTTCTCACCTAGCAGGGGTTCTCACACATTCGAAGACTGCATTATCCACTCAATAAATAGAGAGAGAGTTTAATTTTCTGTGTAAAGTATTGCTATGGACTTGGAAGGATGATGTTTCAGATATTATGCTATCAAGAGTGACATTTAATTTTACAGGGAAAAAAAAACTTGTTTTTCCCTGTCATAACAATGTTCACAGAGCATGATTTTAAAGATGTGCAGAGACCAAATCAAGTGATTCTGTCTGCTGGTTTAGCTGAAGTTGTCACATCTTCCTCTTTTGCCCAACATGTATTGCCAGCTGGTCTTCAATTCTATTAATGTAATTTCTTGTATAGAGTTCTCTGGGTCTGTGCATATATATATGAGTTGCATCCCATATATCATAAATCACATACACATGCACAATGCTCTCAAAACACTCAGGAAAAAAAATTGATCGGTGGGACTACAAGTTTAAATCGACTGAATTTCCAAATCCCCACTATAAATGTGTCCCAATTATCTAGTAGCCTGTGTTCTTCAGATGCTGAGAAATCTCAGCTTTTTTAATACACTTTTGACTTTGAGCAAATGAGACTCCTATCATCTGCAGTGGCAATATGCTAATGCTTATACACATTAGGTGAAGCTCATGTAGGTGTTTTTAAGGATTTAGATGGGAACACAGAAATACAAAACTAGATGCAAAAACTGTTTTTTACTCTCTGTATTGCACATATGTGGACAACAGCTGTGTATCTCAGGATGTGTTTCTTTTTGTGAACATATTTATATGCCCTGTGAGGAGCGGCTGAGGGAACTGGGTTTGTTTAGTCTAGAGAAGAGAAGGCTGAGAGGAGACCTTATTGCCCTCTACAACTACCTAAAAGGAGGTTGTAGAGAGGGTGGTGCTGGTCTCTTCTCTCAAATTAGTAATGATAGGACAAAGGGGAATGGACTCAAGTTGCGTCAGGAGAGGTTTAGATTAGATATTAGGAGGAAATTCTTCACTGAAAGAGTGGTTAGGCACTGGAACAGGCTGCCCAGGGAGGTGGTGGAGTCACCATCCCTGGAGGTGTTTAAAGAACGATTAGATGTGGAGCTTGAGGATATGGTGTAGTAGTTAGAGAAATGCTAGGACAAAGGTTGGACTTGATGACCCTGGAGGTCTTTTCCAGCCATTATGATTCTATGATTCTATATGCTTAGTATATCAAATATTTGTGTGGGATTCATATACACATTCTGCATCATCTTTGCAGTGTAAAAGCAATTGAGTTTAAGAATCAACACTAGACTAAATGGAAATTAATTGAGAAAGGCCTTTATATAAAGGAAAGATGGAACTGACTCATAGACCTTCTTGAAGAGAATAATGTCTATAGTATATTGTGTGTGTGGTTTTAAGACAATCCAATATCGATTTAAATGAGTATGCACTTCCAATTTCCTGACAGCTATGTCAGGTCAGAGAATAGAAAGACTCTGGGAGTTGCAGGGTAACTCTAATTGGACCACCACAGAAAACAAACTCCCAAGTTTTTTGTTGATCCTTAAAATGCTTGCTTGCCAAAGCTCTACTATGGTTATCTAGTAGGAAAAAAATGTCCACGGTGTACCATATGCTGTTCTACAAGCACCCTGCAGACAGCAAGTCAGCATGGAGAAATGTGCAAAATTGAAGGTGTTCCTGTAATAACAAGTAAGGACACCTCCAGCTCTGTGAAAGCTGCAATTTTTGTTATAAATTACAGGAAAAAAATATCAGGTTCTCTGATTAACCTTTATTTTTCTGTCGTGGCTTTCCTTTTTAAGAGATCTTTTAAATCTATTTCGTTCAGTCCTGCTTTGTATTGAATAATACATGAGGCAACAGCAAAGTCTGTCAGCCCAGAAAACAGAAGACTCCAGGAGTATGGGCACTGGTTGTCAGTGAGCTGACAAGGTCAGGAATGGATTTGGAGTGCCCAGAGCTTTCGATCACCTTTAGTTACAACTGATAGTAACTTAAATATTTCACCAACCAGGTCCATTTATCTTTGATCTCTCTAGAAGTATTTTTTAGGCATAATCTGCATATTTCGCTCAGTTTTTATATCGAATAATCAATATGAATTGTTTGAAATATTTTTCCAGCCCCTTCAAAAGTAAACATTTATTTATGCCACTTACGTCTGCTTTCTAGTCTGTGTCAATCTTGCAACCAAACCAGAAATATTTCCTTCTAATAGCAGTGGGCTTTTTTGGTAATTGCACTCTCAGTCATTCATAAAAAGTTATACATACAGGAGGTAATAAGGGAAGACCAAATGTTGTACCTAACTTGAAAAAAAAAACCAAGAAAAAAAGTAGCATAGATTTTTTTCTGCTTCCTTCTCTTTGGCAGAAATTATTTAACTACTGTTTCTGAAGAAAGAAGGCCAAGGCTTGCTCTTGTATAAAGCTTTTATTGCCAACAAGGCAAACAGCATTCTCTTGAAGACACATTCAGTATTTTTCCCAAAAGATATTTAGAAGTTTTTCTTTTTAATTCTGTTTCTTCTTTCCAAAAGCATACAAATTATCATTCATCTTTCTGAGGACTGAGGCCATGAAAAATGCATAATTTCACCGTATGGAGATGGTACATACAGGCTATCCCTCCTCTCTGGCACTCTGAGAAAAACTTATGCCTTCTTTCCTAAATCAAGATGTTTAGAAGTCAATAGATCTACCTTATTTATATCATCTCACGGTTTGAATCAAATATTATAGGATCAAATGGTGATACCTCTTACAACTTTACAGCACTGTGGGCAGATATGTTCTCAGGCATCAAGGACCATCTCAAAAAAAACCACGAAACACTAAGCCAAACAAACAGACCAACAAAAATGAATAACTCAATGCAATTAATAAAATAAATTATAACCAGTTTGGTTAATGTAGAAAAAAGATATCTATCCTTTCCACTGACAAGCATTATCCCCCAGTGGTTTTAAAATCAGAGCAACAGCGTATTTCAGGATTATAAAAAAGAAAATTATTCTGTATGGTACTGATGTCAGCTGGGTGATGGTGGGCATTAAGGACTGCCCAAAGGCCTGTAACCTGTGAAGCATTTCTCTCTGAATCCATATATTTCCTGTTCTTATCATGTGAGAAATAGAGTTGTTTGCAGCTTGGATTTAACACAGAAGTTCTGTCCCACGGGGCGTGACTGGGATGCTGTGGCAGTACAGGAGTCTGCATTGCACTGCTGCTGCTCAGAGATACTACAAACCTATCAGTCTCCACCTTCTCCCTTGCTCACTCCATTGCTTGGTTTACATGTGCCTATGAGCCTTCTGAGCAGATTCCTTGGTCTTAACGACTGACTCGATGTGCGCCCTTGGAGAGGTTGCCTAGTACCTCTTCTTCAGTAAACCAGCTGTATATGTGCACAGTATCAGGAGGATGATACAGGCTAAGCAATAATAGCACTGTGTTGGAAGTGTTTAGCGCTGAGAAAATGAGTTATTGCCCTCAAAGAATGCTGTAATCTTTAGAAGTTTCATTGGTATATCAGATAAGGTGTTTTCAGAGCAATATAGCACATCCTTGTAACACAAAGGTGCAGACAAACAGCATGGAAATACTGTCAACACACTCTCTGACAGCCTCTAGCCTTATTTTAATAGAAGTAGGAATAAATGAACCAGTAACAATTCCAGATATTCCTTCATCTTGCAAACTGATGTAACCTGAAACTTTAACAAAAGTTTAATAATATTCAAATAGTCAATTTGCACAGTGTGTTTTCATCTTCTCACAATTCCTCCATCTGTGGGCTTACTTTTCACTGGATATATGAAGGGCTGAAAGTGTCATGAGAGGCTTTTCTCTTCCTAAGATCATTTGCAGTTGCACATTGCGTAAGCCCAGGAGGTTTGGATAAGCAAATGTGTGGGTCCTTTTCAAACCAAACGACACCTCCAGAATTTCAGTTTGCCCATCACTAACATTCTTTCAAATCCATGTTTAAATTGGGAACAAAACTATCTCCAGTTTACAGAAATGTAGCCATCCATAGCAGCCCAAATGGATTAGGATTGCTGCATCAGAGAAGTCCATTAGTGTAGTGTAAAGTACAGCTACAGTATAAGCCATTTCAAAAAGTACAGCTGCCTCTGATCAACCTAAAAAAAATCCTCTTACTTCTGAAAACACAATGTAAAAATGCACAGCAGGCTACAGGCCAGATATGTCAAGTACATCTTCTTTAAAAGTGGAGTTGAACCCCTAAGAGTCATCATTCACTATTAAATTTCTATTATTCTGCTATTCTGCTATCGGCGCAATTTAAATGGGTACTAAAGGCCACAACAGCCATCTCATCCACTTCTTTCCTGTGAAACATCCAAGGATTGTGATACACTTTCGCTGGCCTCATGTATATACTGACCTCCCACCAGTGAATTGCATACAAGAATGGCATATGGCAGGCCAAGTCCAGGCATCAAATGACAGGCACCAAAGACTAGGTGATCCTGGAGTATATTATTCAATCTATTTAATGGGAGATGTCAGAATTAGAGTATTAGCGTGAAATTTCTCATTTCTTTGATCATGAGAAGGGACAAACTAGCCAGCCTGGTTACTCTTGCAAAATCCTCTTTTCTCTCTTTGCTAAAATGTTCTTTTGTCGCAAGGGATGTGTCACTGAGGAAACCACCCCAACCTGCGACTGATGACACCCCTTCCCAAGAAAGGCTGATTTTTCTTGATGGTTTTCCTTCATCTTTCATACATTTCAGATGATGAGATCCTAACCAGTGCCAAGGAGCAGGGGGGTTGATGGGCAGGATCTAAGACAGATGTACAGTAACACCTAGGTTCTGTTTGCATTAACATCCAAACCAAAACTCCCTGGTACGTGTCTGATTGTTCAAGCATAAACATAGTTTTTGTTGTTGGTATCAGTCAGAACAGAAGGAGTTCATTGCATGGCATAAACCACTGTAATCTACAGTTTCTGTGGAAGTCGTGAGCCTGAGAAGTACTGTTCCCATCAGGTACTCCAGAACAGAAAGCAAAGTGGTTCAGTTTGGGAAAATAGGGGGTCATCTTGCAAAGTGGCAAGACTGAATGCTGAACTAAGCTGCTCCAGTCAGGCATCTCATTTGAGATCATTTGTCTCCTACCTCCATTTTCAATAAAGTAATCTAGAAAACTTTTTTGTGAAGGCACGATCCCTATTTGTAGGAAAAGTTGTTCCTTTTTTTTATATTTTGCAAGAGGAATCTTTCATGTCAGAATTTGTTTGATATGGAAATACTGTGTACTTGCTGCTTTTAAGCCCACCTACATGCACACTAAGTTTCTGAATTACCAGTAATAATCTATAGGCTTTTGTGCAGAAACAAACTCAGCTTTTTAGTATGCACCTGCTTAAGCAATTTCTTTGAAATATTTGGATTTTTGGGCTTTTTTTTTTTCCTATAAATAGCCTTGCTTTGTAGGATGCAGTTTATTATGGCTCTTTAAAATATATTTCTAAGGAGAATATGTGGTTGTCCTTATTAAAAATGAATTATATACATCAAAATGAAAGTCATTTGCAGTAACACAACATTCTTCTGCATCTTGTGCTAACATCAGCACAATCAGTGGAAAACATAAAAGGAGATATCCCATACACATTTGAAATTACAATTAAAATGTTGAGGGAGGGGCTTTTTTATATCAGAGGTTTTTTTTCCTGAGAACAAGGCTGATTTTCTTAAGGACTTGAGTTTCCCACAGACCCCTGGCTCTAGCACATACCTCTGCATCGACTCTGGTGCAGGAGGCTGCAGGAGGAGGAAGTCCTACCTCACATCTTGGAAGATACCAAGAGGCTGTATAAAATTACAAGACAACCCAATCTGTTAAATACTAATTATATCTTTATCTTTGTATCACTTTCAAGACACAAAATTGTTTTTCCTACTGGCATTAGTTTTTTTAGATTTTTAAAAGTATTTGCAGATAAAACTGACTCCTAGGGCAATTAATGCAACTGTTTCTGAATATGGTTCATGTTTTGCCACAGCCAATCAGGAATACATGTTCCAGGAGACCTTGATAGATCCATGCTGCTTTTTTTCATTTCTCACAAAAATGATATAAAGTTATAGGTTGTTGCATGGATAAGATCTGAAAAAGTTAAGTGATGCAGTTATTCAGTTGTATCTTCTCAATCATGTAATTCTCTAGTAATATACTAATTTTGTAGCAATGATACAGAATTTTGGACTATTAGTCATTCAGTTCACATCATTTTCACTATACAAATGGTAGTCAATAGCTGATAGACTTCTTAGTAACACTGATGTTTAATGTTCATCTCTGTCTTTGAATGGGAGTTTGAGTTGTACATGGGCAACTCAGAAAAAGGCTTTTATGTAATGTTATCTCATTGGGACATTAGTAATTTTTTTCCTTTAATGGCTTGCTCATTTCTAGACTGTCATTAAAATATTTCAACTTCCCAGCAGTACTGGAAAAGTAAGCCTATGATCTAGTGTTGATAGACACATCAAAGTTAATCACAGCCTTCATTTAAAAGAAATAACCCAAAAAGCATAACCAATAAATAGAAAGCAAGCTTTTTGCATACCTTTTGAACCAAAAATCATTAATCCATTATCATATTTATACTGAAGACCAGGCTGATATCAGGACCTCACAAAACTCCCGAAGTTTGCTTTTTATTTTGGGACTCATATATGCTTACACATACTCTAGGCTTCCTTTAAACTATCTGTCCTGAGAGCTTTACAGAAAATTATGACAATTGCACTTCCTAAGTGAATTAAATTGAATATGAAACAGTGCAGCCCATGAGCTCACAACTGTAGCCTATGCACTTCTATTGGGTATTTCTGTACTTTTTTTTAAGTTGTTTTTTAAGTTTTTCTGCTTTTGGAAGCAGAACAGAGGATACATTTGTATGCTGTGTGTTTTCTCTTTGGAAGATAAAAGGCACTTTTGATGGAGGTACAGACGGTCTTCGTTCGTGGTAAAATTCATGGTATGGTGAAAAGATGTTCCATATAAGAATATACAAATTTCTTAGGTATTTTGTTTATAGCTTATACCTAGAGGCAGGTTGGACAGCAATACCAATGATTAAAGCTTCTTGGCAGTTCCTGTTAGAAATTTCAGCTGCAAACTTTAATCATTTGAAAGTTTCTAGCATCTACTCTCTGCCTCTGGCTGAATTTTCTTAGAAAAATTACAACACAAACAACTCAGTCATTTCTGAAACTGCACTGTAGAAAATTAACCTTTAAGTGGTGTTATGGTGCTTTTTTTCTTTCACCTGTCCTAGTGATCTATCCCTATTACCTTTGCTCAGTGCAGATGGGTAGTGGGAGCCTTGTGACAAATGGAGGAATTCAGGAAATCTTTTCCAAAGTAGTTGTAAAACTGTGTATGTATGTGTGGTTTGCACATGTCCTGAAGAAACTTGGGGCATTTTAGCATCTGAATTGACCAGGGAATCCATCCCCATGGATGGACAGGTGGGGATACATAGGATGGACAAAAATCTTCTTGAGAGCTTGCAGACCATGGTCCAGAGCATTTGTTGCAAACTGCATGATTAGGGTGAGAAGTGATCTTCTCTAAACAAATTAAAGAAGTGTCTGTAACAGGGAACTTCTAACCTATTTGCTGCATCAGCAATGTCACAGGACACAACAGTCAAGAAGATTTTGGAATGGTGTCAGGGATGACTTCTTGGTACAGATGCTGTCTCCAGGGCCATCCAGGGGTGATACACACCTGAGTCTGCAGAAGAAGTGTCTGGGGAAGCTATGGCCAGGGCAACTATGGAGAGAGACTTCAATAATGGGACAGGGTAGACAAAGAACAAGATGTCTGGGAAATAGTTGGGTTTAAATTTGAAAGACAGTAGCCACAAAAACTTTGCATAGAGAACCTTTCATCAGAGTGGTCTGGAGTCACTGGGTTTTGTCTAAGAGTCCCCCCGTATCAGCATGGGGATGTGGAACCAATGCTAACACTCCACTTTCTTTCACTACTCATGCTTTTTCCAGTCACTCAAATAGTAAAGGTCCAGATGATGAATATTAAGTTATGTGATGAGCTATATTGGTGTCAATATGAGGACACATATTCAAATTACAGAGAGGAGGGTATTTCTTTTGTAAATCAAATTCTTGTGGATGTCATTTTTGTATTCTGAAAAAAATATTTTCATTGCAAAGTTAGGCCCTCAAAATTTAATACCTGACTTATATTGTTTGTGTCTCCTTAATTTATCTGATTTTTCTGTGTACATTAAGGCAGAATGTTTAATTACGGAGTCCTGCTTCATTTGTATGCAGAAAGGGTCAGGTCTGGCAATTTAGTAGGACTTCATAGTAAAGCAAATGACTAAGAGGTCCTTACCTAATTTTTTAAGTCAGAAAATATAGAGTGAAAGAGACACAATAATCTCTTGGTTAAAACAACAAAATTTCTTTTGTTTTTACCATAGAGACTTTATATGTAGTTAGGTAATTTGTTTTGGTTTCTTTACACTGGTTTTGTCAGAGATTGCCATCTTTCTCATTTTATAGATACATAAGACCTTCTGTGTTGGGATTGGTTGACCCACAGGTTTGGTGAGCATCCATGCAACAAATGTATGAACTGAGGACTGTGTGTGAATATATGAAATACTACAAAATACAGAGACAGCTCAAACTAGGTACCCAAAATTAATGAGTACTTTTTGACATAAATCTCTCAGTGCCTCAAATCTGCTTTTTACAGAGGGAACAATACCCACTCATGTCCTAGGCAGGATATGAAAGGCATTAAAGTTTTGGAGTGTTTTTATACTGGAATAATGAGTACCAAAGAAGGAAATTAAAATACTGAAAATCTATCATTACAACTAGCATCAGTCATCAAGGACAGCTTGATGTAATGTGAGGTAAATAAGGCCAATGGCCAAATGTGAATACAGGCACAAAAACCACTGGCCTCTCTGTGCCCTGAGTGAAGAGGAGTCTTCTAGAAAAACACAGATTCAAAACACATGTACAGGCCAAGATTGAGTGGAGTAGGCAACCTTAATCCTGTTTTTTTTCTGGTATCTGGAGTGCTTGGTTTTCCATCCTCGGTGCAGTAATTAACAAACATAGCTTCCCAGGGACACTTTGCTCCAGCTGAGAGCATCGGGTAAGTCCCATGAGACACTAAAAAAGTTTTCCCTTGGGACATACAAGTTGAATTAACCTGCACCTCAGACAGAGGATGCAAAGTCAAGTCCCTCCTCCCCATTGCAGCACTTGACTCACGTGCTTGGCCTCTCTGGGCTGTGTGCTGAACTGAATGCTGTCATTTTGTTGTTACTGTAAATACTTTATAGTAAATACTTATTCATCAGAGCAGAGATGGGAGTCTCTCCCTGGGGATTGACACAACTACTGAGCTACAGTGTGATGTCCACTACTCTCTGGCCCAATGAATATTTAATTGGGCCATGCAAAGACCAAGAGTTTGAACAGAGTGGACTGAAAGGGGCCTCAGTGGGAAACCCCAGCTCTGGTGCTTTCAGCCAGCTGGCAGGAGGGATGAGTCCTGATCCCTTAAGTGGAGGAGATGTTTGATCAAGGTGGAGTCCCATATCATATAGACAGCTGCTCTAATTACTGAGCTACTAGATGAAAAAGAGCACTATCATCTTGCCCTTGTTCTTTGAAAAGACCAGACCTCCTTTGCTTATCTTAAGAAAGGGTTTAGCTACATGAACCCTAAATTCAAATAAGTGCCTCTGTGCAAGTGAGTCTCTGAATGAGGCAGAGCTGAAACTATATCCAGCCATTTGACATCTTCTGCTGTCTAAGCTGGGCAGGTACAGTGAGGTGGTTGCTGTGAACCCTTCAGTCTGGCCTTTTTCTTACCTCAAAAAGCCTAATTTAGAGTTGGGAAAAGCTTTCAGCAGCACACTGCCTGAGAGGTAGTTGTTGCAGTGACACTATCAAACTCCCTTGGGCTACTGTAGCCCAAGGGAAAAAAAAAAGGATATTTAGGGATGGCAAGATATAGTCTACATGTAGTTAGGTAGCATCTGCAGGGAAATCTGCATAATCTCAGAGGAAAGCTTTTCATTAATGTAAAATACAAGGTTTCTCCTGAGAAACCTTTTCTGAAGTGTGTTTAAACTGTGCACTTCAAAGCATGCTGGTGCTTCTGTGAGCCCTGGCTTCAAATGAAACTTTGCCATAGATACAAAGGAGGAGAAAATCTCCGAAGTAATATATGGAAATAAGAGGAAAGATTGTTTGCTCCTTTTGCGCGAATGCACCTGACTTTGACACAAGAAAGGAAAGAGTAGGCAGAAGAAGCTCAAAGCTCCTCATTGCATCCCTTTTATAGTAATAATAAAATACGGGTTTTAGCCAAAGCTAAACTTTCCCCATCAATTCACTCAGATGTTTTCTTTCTCATGACCTGCCCAACTTGTATCCCAGAGCATCATTTGTGTCAGTGCTTAAACATGCTGTAGATGTACCCTTCTCAAGATAACTGAGTGCTAACAGTCGGTGGAGATACAGTCCAATTGATCTGTACTGTTTCCAAACAATCTGAATCCAGCTTGATTTGCTATTAATTTTAATTAAGCCTTGAAATAAAAGCCAACAGAAAAGTGATAAGCATGACCAAAAATAAATGTATAGTCATGCCTTTAGTTTCCTTTATGCAATAATCTGGTGGCTTGTTTTGGCATTGCAGGTGGAATATACAGAACTAAATTTAACCTCTTGGTTTTTTCTCAAAAATCATGCCTTCTGCTTTTCTTTTACCTCAGCAGAAGACAAATTATAATAAAAGGTAGATGGCTCTGAAATCAGTTCAAGAATCAGAATACAAGCTGATTTTAAAATGTACAAGGTTCCCGGTTTGTGCATCTTATTTTTCAAAAGAAAGGCGATAGGAAACGCTGACATTGTTATAATTAAACTTTTACCATAGCTGGTGTTGAAAGGATGTCTCTGATCTATGCTTCCTCAAAGTTAATAAAAAACAGTGACTGTCTGTCTTTGGTCACAAACACTTTTTTACTCATGCAGCTACACCCACTTTCCTCCCTGTGCAGCAGGCAGAGAAGGTTTATGTGCATTAGCAAGAACTTTTAATCATGTTTTTAAAGTGCTCCCAGGCATGTAAATCCATAGAAAGAGCAAAATGACACCCCTGGGAATGCTACCCCTGCGGACTTTATGTCTCTCCATTTTGATTGTACCTGTGGCCCAGGTTTTCAGATCTTTACAAGCTTAATATTTTAAAATTCACCTTCAGTTCACATTCGTTTTACTCATAATCAGTCTAATCCATCTGGCTGTCAGGGAACAATAGTTTTCTTCTTTTAAAATCAGAATTCTAACCTATTTGTGCTATGGCACTGCCTCTCCTTCTGAAAGCCTCCAGAAGCACAAGACAAGGAAATCCAGACAGTACTAGACTGATGACAGTGGAAGGATTAATGTGGATTAAGGTGCAGGGAAGTGGTTTTCTAGGAATAATTCTGTTTTCTGAAGGTAGATACCATTTTGCCCTGTGCTTTTATGCAATTTGTTGTACGTGGCATTTATCCTGTCTTCTTTTTCATGCTTATCAAATATCTGATGATGAATACAGCTTGCTTTATCCTTAGATCTCTAGAAGTGTTATAAAGAACCTCTAGCTAAAGGTAAAGATGTACGGGAAATAAAGAGATGGAGTTACTAGGCACACAGTGGACCAAGGTGTATCTTATGGTCCTGGAAATTATTTGTTCTCAGTAGCCTCTCCCAATTCGTGACTCCTTATTCCCATGACAGAATGGTCAGATGTGTCTCAAACTACTATACTGAGATGACAAATATGATAGTTAATGGAAAACTATTTTTAAAAGGCTGTGATGAACTTGATTTTCAGAAGAAAACATCAGAACACCAGAAATTGACAGTGAACTTTAGGGAAGATGCAAGTATCACTCATGTGAAAAGTCACATATGTTTCACTGGTGTTTTTTAAATCTCACATCAGATAATTGATACTGCTGGAAAATATCTGTCTTTCAGTGCTGCATATCATATTCATCCTACTTATAAGACTTCTTTAATTAATAATTGCATAAAAATATCACCCCACTCATATTCTAAAGCAGCACTCAAAACTTGGCAATTACTGAATTTTTAATTACATGATTTTGTTATTTCTTCTCTGTCGTTATGTTCTTTGCCTATGCCTTTGAAAACTAGAACAGAAAAAAAAAAAAAGCATTGAATTAAAGAGCACATGGAACTCATGTGTAGGTATTTCTATGTGTCTCCCTTTCATACAACAAATTGAATCCTAAATGAACAAAAAGAAAATGTGAAGAAACAGCCAATACCAGGATTCTAGGAATTTATAGTATGGTAGCCTGTAACCTAAAATCTTAATAAGGAGATACATTTCTTCCAGCAACTGTGTATAGAGTATTGCATCATTTGGTAGCACATTTTGATGGTAGAACCCCGTGTTTATGCAACCTGCCAGAGGTCCTTAGTAACTTCACAAAGCAGCAAGGAAGCTGTTTTCAAGTGAATTCAATTGATCCTCGCTGTCTTACGTGTCTACCAATTTTCTAGCATGCTGTATATTACTGAGATGTAGCAAATAATAATAATTCATAGCACTTCTCTCATATCAATACAAACGCAGCTTACCTTAGGGTTTGTCTCCATAGGAAATTAGTTTTATAGTCACATGGATATTTTCTTTCCATATGTTTGAAACAGCGTGAGCCATTTCGGGATCCTTGAGTTCAATTTTGCAGGGTCTCTAGTTTGTTTCAACTTGCATGCTAGCAAATTCAGCTAAACCAAAAACTATTTAGAAGAGCATAAGGGTGTTCAACACAGATTTCATCAGCTTGATTCCCTCAGTCTCGATCTGTGCAATAGACCACAGAGGTTTGAGTTTCTTTTCTAGGTGATGTCTTGTAAAACAGATGCTATGACTCTGCAGTGGGTCTGATCCCACAGTCCCATAAGATCTGGTGCAGAAAGCAGTGAGCACCAACCTGTGTTTGTCACTTTGGTGACAGTTTTTCCCCTCCTTCATTTATTTTGCTGATAGACGTTGATAATATTTTCAGTGTACACTGCCACTGTGCCCTGGATTGCAGATGTGTTTGTAAATGGAAAGATTTCTGACATGATAGACTGTATTTTAACAGTAATTAAAGCATGTGGTAATGTCAAATCTTAATAGAAACAACTCTATTGCAAAGATTTCAGGCTGCCAGTAATGGAAATCTGACATTTATGCAGTCTTTGTGTTGTTTGAAGCTACTGGCCATTATAGCTGAATTGCTGTGC
Organism: Todiramphus chloris collaris; assembly: GCA_025345505.1. Taxonomy (NCBI): domain Eukaryota; kingdom Metazoa; phylum Chordata; class Aves; order Coraciiformes; family Alcedinidae; genus Todiramphus; species Todiramphus chloris. The sequence continues at coordinate 27,247,174 of JANVCC010000019.1, read as the reverse complement.
GACTCCACTCAGCGATTCTGTTTCCCAGAGGTGTTTTAAGAGCGTGAAGCCATTGCTTTTCCTCTTTTTGTTTGTTTGTTTGTAAAGGGCCTAGTGAGTTATGTAGCTTTCCCTTGGAAATAAAGAAAAAAAGCCTTGCAAACGTAACATTTATTTCTCCCTGACATTTCAAATCTATGTGTTGGTGGTTAAACATTTAGTTACATGGCTATTTTTCTAATGAACTACCTTACTTAAAAATGAACTCTAAAATGCCAGTCTGCCTGAACAGCTATTGTATGGTCAAATTCCCTGGTGAAGTATGTGTAACTTGCTGACTTCAGTGGGAGCAACATACATCTGAGGGCAAAATTTGTCTCATGGATTGATTGATTGACAGCTGTTTGGTACTTTGTGCCAGATAGTCAAAGGAGCTTAGCTCCCAGCATTTCTTGTAATGGGACCTCTGGCTGAATTTTCATGGTCTTTTTGTGAATCTCACTTATAATGTGTAAATAAAAAAGGGCCTGAGTCCTTCCATTCAGTGGGAAGTAATTTATTCTCAGAAGCTGTCCCAATGTGTATCTAGATCCCGTTGAGATGACTAAATACTTATTAACATGAGTAAGAGTTACAGATTACGGCATTCTGTTGACTATTTAAAAACTCACAAGGCATGATTTATATTAAACTCAATAGGCAGAGATAGAAAGAGCAGGAAACATTCACTAGAGACGTGGGCTGCGCTGGGGTACTCAGGAGCCTGTGTTTGTCAAGTTTGAGGCGTGATTTTAAAATAGCATCTTTTGTTTTGTGGGTGACACTCTGCACCTGTAATAATTGTGCCCACCTTTTTGAAATGACAATGTATCTCACCTTCTCTGAGCTTTTTCTTGTGGGCAGTAAATCTCACTAACAGAATTAGAATGTCATTTAAGAGTGAATTTTAGAGACAATGTTGCTTTCCAAGAAGATTCTGTTGTAGAAACCGATTTTCTCTCCAGGTTACCCCACTATCAGCAAGACACCTACATTTTCCTTCCTCAAGTTTACAGTTTTGGGAATGCACCCCAGGGTATGTGGTACTGGTTTCTAGCTGCCTTTCAAGGTCCCAGTTTCTGCCACAATTCATGAGAGTTTAAGGAGTGAGAGAACCCATGACTGGAAAGCAAGGTTTGATCCTCCCTCCCCCCCAAGTGCTGGTGATCCTCTATATCCTCAATGCTGAGGTCTCTGCTTCAAATTTAGTCTAAGATCAGTAATCGGGCTCTGAGGTGTGACCTATGTTTTGAAAATGTTTCCACATACATTGAACATGTTTAACAGTTGTTTAGAGCAGATCTTTCAAATTATAGCCATCCATTTATCAGACCTACCGCACAAATTGAGTAGCAGAGCATTTTTGACATTTGGATTTGTAAATTAACTTACTTGCCTGATGATGAACATTTATTATTTTTTTTTATTGATAGAAAACCAGCACACATTGATCATTAGTTTCATTTTGAGTCTAGTCATTATTCATTTATCAAATGATGTGTCATTTGTATGTTGCTTGATGGAGCCATGCAGATTTGTGAGCCAGACAGACTTACACTGCAAGCAGCTTACACAAGAGAGAGGGTTTTTTTCCATAGTAGAAGTCATTCACACACTTTTATGAACAATGTCATTAATAATCTAAGAATAAAACATTCAGTTCCTTATCTTGAACTAGTCATAATGTAATCAAAGCTGTTGAACATGCGATCTTGGAGTTAGAAAGGTTTTGATTTATCTCAAGAACGTGTGTGTTTATGTGCATATAATTATAAAGGGTGCATTATATCCCATGACTTCAACCTAAATACCTTGAATTGAGAAGGCATCTGACATTCACGTATCTATTTATTGTGTCATGTGTGTGTGTATATATATATGTATATATATCTTGTAAAGAAATTCAGAGACTGACAAATCTCACATCACAAAACTACAGACCATATTATATCAGTCCCTTGTAACTATGGCTCGATTTATACTGGACATAAAGGCTAGGACTTTTGAAAATCAAAAGAATGTCATGTGGTTGTTAGAAAACTTAAATTAGCCCATTCTACACATATGGTCAGGGGGAAAGACACATAGATCTGGGCAACAGCTGAGCATATTATTTCAGAATTTAAGCATAACAAAAGAGACCATCATGAAAGCTTAGAGACCTAACTTCAAAACAAAATTATTAATAGCCAAGAGGGTAAAAGCTTTAGTGAAATTTGGAATCCAGTTCTAAATAGGATCTCCACTTCAAGAATGAATAATAGATGGAGTCCAACTGTTCTGTGGTTGAGCACAAATTAGTAATTCATTGATTGTAATCAAAAGCAGATGCTCGTAATCAAAGCATAGGTTTTGATAGGTCATTATCAAATGATATGCTAATTTTCTATGTATATAAAGAGCAGAGATGGAGCTTGTCAAGAAGGTCTTGATGATGCAAAATACAGGATTTGTGAGAAGTTTACCTCAGAGCTTTCTTTCTTATCTGTCCTTTTTCACAGTAAGTATTTTCTGTCTCCATAATTAGAGTTTTGTGGCAGCTTACTGGAGATGTCACCGGCATCTGGGTTGGTGCAGCATGGCACAATAATGCATTTATAGAAAGAGAGCTGGTCTTAGCCCTTCCTCTTATCATTATGAACTCACAATGAATACTTCTTTCTATGGACATAAATTTGTTTATCAAAATTTTGCTTCGTGCTTTGGCAAGTATTTTCAAATTCACCTGTTTTAAGTTAAAAGACCTAAGTAAATGGCACTATTTAAATGCTTAAATTTGTACACACATTTGGAAGTACATTGCCCTTTGGTCTCCTAGTCTCTAAGTTACCTGGAACAAAGCTCCATGCGGAGTTAGTTCCTCTAGTGGTACCAAAGATCCCATATTTAATCAGAAAACATCTTTGAAGTCCAAAATCTCCATTGCATGCTTCCACCCATTGGGAAAAGAGATTATTTTCCCTGTTCATTGCTAGGAAGGGATTGTTTGTGTTAGGTACGTATCTCCTTTCTTGCTCTGAAGCAGCCAGATGAGCCAGAAGGTCATTCTCTGGTTATGAGCTTAGCCTGTGGAGCTGAAACAGAAGAAGAGGGAAGGCCAGAAAAGGACAGTTGCAATCCTCTAGCCTGACTTCACAACACAGTAGCCAATTCAGTGAAAAGTAGGCCAAGCTAAGTATATTTCAGAAGGAGACTAACTATTCCTTTTTACCATGCTTTTCATTTGCCATTGATCCTGGAGTTTGCAATCTGTAGTTATTGTTCACTCCCTAGATGCTTTTAGGTGCTCAAGAAGAATTTTCCATGTCAATACAAGGATTTTTCCATTTCAATATAGGGAAGAAAGTAGCCTTTTTCAGCCTCAAAACTTGCCTCTATAAACCATTCCCCATGTCATTGCTAGACAGTCTTGCTGTGTTTTCTATTTAAATTGATTTGGAAAACTAAAACTGCTACACCTCTAACAAACTGAACCTCAGCTAGTGACCACTGGGTAAGTATTAAAACAATATGAATGTGGTGGCAAACTGAGAGCTGTCAGATGTGCTGTTGCTCTCAGTCCATCTCTTAAAGTGTGTTGTTTGTAGAAGCACTGTCAGCTTGGCACATTAACTTGGGTTAATATTGTATTTTTAGAATGGCTGTTCTGTGAGTTTTTTCATTTTGGACAGTATGACTAGGGACAGTCTTAGATTAATTCAGTATTTTGTTTCCAAAATGAACCAGTAAACACATAAAAATTTTTTTTCAGTCAAAAAAAAGTTTAATGTTGTTATTCTTTCTTTTTACACTCATTGCCCCACTATTTCTCACTTTTTACACTCTATTAACAAGTATAGAGGTCTGATTGTCTATGAAAATGGGATGGCCTATTTCCTTCCATCCTATGCTTCAGTGATTAACATGGAGAAAACAGAATCATCATTAAGTCAAAACTTTATATCATTTAAGTCAAACATTAAATTTTGCTATTCCAGAGTCCAGGGGTTAAGCAAGACATAGCAGAGGGATGGAGAGTGAATGAAACCTTTGCTGCTGAGATGTGAGGAACAGATAAGGCCGCAGTGGCGGTGGTACTCCAACCTTTAACCCTGCAGAAGTCATATCCTAAATTTTTCCTTTCTGGAAAGCCATGGTGGCAACCAGCCTGAATGGTCAGTGCTTTGCCATGGTAAAAGTGGGCAGAAGAATCAAGGGACTTTTATTACCTTTAGCAGTGGTTGACTTTGCTGGCTTTGCCTATACGTAAGAGAAAAATATGTACTCCTGTAAAGAATAAATAAGAATACATAAATTTGACTTTAAAATAACATTACCTTTCTTTCTTAGAAAGATTTTCTTTGGAAAAAAAAGAAGAATGAAACTATCTCACTTATTTTTCCAGTCTCAGCCTCAAGCTATTATAATTGCTTGAGCAAAGGTGAACAGCAAGCCAAACCAAGCCAAGCATTTTGGATTCCTGTTCTGCTGACTGATGTATTGTTATTTGGAGTGTTGCATACCTCATTATGTGCAGTTAATAAAGTAGTATTGTGGGCAGATCTGCCATGCCCTCAGATCTCTGGAGCGGGTTAAAAAGTGGCCCAGCACTTAAAGGTTGTGAAGCAGAGAAAATGATCTGCAAAATTCACAGTGAATAACAATGCATGCCTTCCATCACTCTGTGTTGCCCCCTCTTTGCTGCTCTTAACTGCAGCCAGAACAGCCCATTCTCATTTTTTCCCTCTGTACATATTCACCTTTGTGCATTTCTTCCTCTATTTGTGGGATTGCATTCAAATGTTCACACTGTGACCAGAAGGCTAAAATGTTGTTTCCATTTTTCTAGGTGAAAATGTAACAAACAGGGGAAGTTAAAATTTGCACCTAACTTCATGGAAGGAGAAAATTTTTTCTTATGGAACTGTAATTTGTTAAAAAGTATGCTACAGAACCCAGCATTTCTTTAGTTGTTAGAGAGGCCATGGATGGAAAAAGAAATCAAAATTTTAACAATATTCATACCAGACTTTAAATAAAGGGATTTAATTTAAAGATTGTAACACAAAATTCAGAGCTTTCCACATCTTAAAAAGAAACATTCTAGAAAAGCAGAGCACATAAATAAGCCTAAGAGAATTTTAGTTCATAGGAACCCATGTCTACTGCTCTTGTAGACACATTGATTATCAGAAGACTACTAGCATTGTCAGATGTGATGGAAGATGTTTGTTTTACCTTCTTGACCACATCAGTTATAAACTTTCCTATCTGTATCTAATATGCTTTTACACCTTCTGCATGCACAGAAGTACAGAGGGGACAGAGACACTCTTGCATCAGGTCTCAGAAGCACTCAGATGCTCACCACGTCTCTGTCCCAACGCACCACAGTGGCCCTTACTATAGGGTTTGACATCCTCTACCAGTGGAAAGCATGGACTCTCACCACTGCTAATTAGCATGGCAGGTGAGTTGGAGGCTTCGCCTCCATTTTTACTTCAGTCCCTTTCAGGATGACATTTGCTCCTCCTACACATACTGACCCAGTCACTGAGCAGTAAGCTCCAGCAAGGCCAGAAGTTTTCGGACTTTGGACCACCAAAACCTGTGTATCAACCAAGTTCATACATGCTATGAGCAATCCATGTCTTTGAAACTTCTAAGGGTTTGTAGTTCACCAAAGATGTTTTAGGCATCCAGGCTGAAAAGTTTGAAGCCACCAGTTGGATCCAGAAACTTAAAGCAGGCCAAAGGGATACCGGAAGAAAAGAGAAGGATTTGTAAAACAAATATGTAGAAAAGCTCTCAGCCATTCCTTTATTTACAGGAATATGAGCCTTAGCTAGCAATTTTACATCTTGTTTGTCCTACAGGCCTCATTTATGGAGCCAAAAATGGGTAAGGCATACGCAATCAGTTAAACAGATCTAAATTAAAGTTGTTGACAAAAAATCAGAATGTGCATTTGATTATTCAGCTTCGGTGAAACAAATATTTCAGGCAGCATTCAAGCTTTCATTGTTTTTATGACCAGTATGTTTGCTGCCATGAACTCAATCACAGCACAATAGGAGGTGAGACTAAATGGTTTGACACATAACAAGTAATCATGATAAAAGAATTGACACTCTACGCAGTGCAGAGGCTGTTACATTTTTAAATGCAAAATTAATTTCAAGATTGATTGAAGTCTATTCCCTTTCTTCTAGCAATGGAATTAGCGTATTATTGTGGGCCTTCTGCAGCTCTTTGTCTAGTGTGTGGCATCTGCAGTGAGCTCAGCAGTGTTTAAAAATGCATTTAGATTTGAGCTTTAGAATAACCTTTGCGACTACTTTTCCCCCTTGAAACTTCACAATGAATTTGGTATGGGAGATGGAGGAGGAAAAGGAGGAGGAGTCGGCATTAGAGCTTCAGAGGATACTGAAGGGTTCTGTTTATCCAGAGCCCAGGTAAATTGATGGAGATTCAGCACACAGCTCATGCGATTTGTCTGAACATGACCTTGAGAGGACACCTTTCTGGTTTGCAGGGAGTAATTTTGTTTCATGCACTTGTCAATCCTGTGGCTCTTTTTCCAAAAGAAAGCATGCTGGAGGAAATGTGTGACAGTGCTGAGAAGTGGCCCACAAAAATAAAAGGGTTGATTATTAATTAAGCTGAGATTGCATCCAAAGCTGCAATGCTACAGTGCAAAATTACTGTTGTTGGTTTTGTAGAGGGCTGTATCTGCTGGGCTAGCACAGTTCGGATCTTACACGCAGGGTTATTTGCAAACAGAAATCATCTCTATATTGCTGTCCACACTTTTTTTTGGCAAATATTCTTGCTAAAAGCACTGGTGATTACACACTTGCTGGAGGGCTGTGTGGGAATGGGTCTGTGTTAATCAAGATGATTTTTTGGCTCTCGGGTATTCCTGTGGTCTTAACTAAATCAGACTTGTAGGACACTCCTGTTTCACTTGCTTCGATATTCAGCCACAAATTAAAATGGGCTGCCCTAATTCGTATGTTGAATATCAACAAGTTGTGAAGTGTTTGTGTGTGAGTGAGTGAGATGGCATTATCTGGATGGTGGTTGCTGGCAGGAGATTAGCTTGAGGCTGCAGGGGCACAGCAACAAGGCAAGTTTCCCCGCCATTGTCTTTGGTATGCTAATGTTCTTGCTCATTAGGTTAACTCTAGCATTGCTGTTGGAAATGAGAGGAAAGAGAGTAGCAATAAATAGTGCATTGTTTAAAATACTGAGTTAGAATATATCCTAAATCAGTGGCAACTTAGGTTAGCCAAATCTGCTGTTTATTCATGCTGGGAGAACTATTTCTCTGTGTTTCAATAATTTTCTCAAATTGGATGTATTTCTTTGTACATTTTGTATATTTCTTTCTTTTTATATTTGCACTATAAAAAGGCTACCTGGAGAATGAAGATCTTACCACTTTAATGATATGACCAACAAGAGTTACTCTTTAAGGTCTGTTCTGCTTAATTTTACCAGAAGTACTGAGAAATGAGCACTAGGAACTCAAGATCTCAGCACTGGGAAGGCATGCTCTGAGCACTTAGGAAATGGCCAGGACCCCATTACCTCCTTCTGTCAGAGGGTACAACCCACACAGAGGAACTAGAGGCAGCAGATGTGCACCCACCCCTCTCCAATGCAAAGCCAGAGGGTTAATATGAACCACTGCTCCTGGAAATTAAAGCTTTAGGTTTGGCACAGAAGCAGCTGAGGTGCAAACACATTTCTTTCTGCCACTTCTGTCACAGACAGCTAATCTGAGCAGGAGGACAGAAAAGACCCCTGTCAAGAAGAGTTATATCTTCACCCCTCCAACTAAATTTCCCCCACTTTTCATATCACCCAGTTTAGGAACGAAAAAATGTAACTCCTTATTGAAAGGAGTACTACTGGTAAATAAGATTCTTGTAGGGGTGATGTACAGCCAGGTGTGGCTTCTTCAGATGACTTCTCATTTACCAAGAGGCAGGAGATGGATGCAGAGATACTTGCTGCAGAACAAGTGCATGGCAGCCTGGCATTTTGGGAAGTGAGCTGATGTCCCTGCCAGGCACTGCTGGATGCTTTACCCAAAATAAATAATGATTAAAATCAAATAAAATAAATAAAAATAAAATAAAATAAAATAAGTGCAGTTATGAAACAGTCTGAAATTTGCTTCCCAAGCTCAGTAAACACATAGAATTAATACTTGGGTTTAAGCACCACATGTGGTACACTTTATATGACTAATACAAAAATTCCCATTTAAATTATTTTAAAAGATGTTTTTTAAAGTTTTATAATGGAAGATAATTGGTTTCAAGGAATTATTTGAGTCCAAGGTTTTTCTTTAAAATCAGCTGTGAAATGTTGAGACGCAGATTTGGGGATGTATTCATAACTGCGCTACCATGTTTTTTTCTGAAATTTAAACAGAAGTCTATTTTAGAGCTCAAAAATGCCAAAATGTCAATAAATCATTGTAAATAATTTAAATATTTTTTTTAGAATTATTAAAATAATTTATTAAATTTTGCTATGGGGCAAATTTCAGATTGTTGTGTTTGATCCGATGACTACAATTCAAATTTTTAATCCCTTAATTTTAATAATCCCCATTCCCATCCCCATTGATTTTAATAATCCCCATTCTATGATTCTCTAATTTTTCACAAGGCAAGAAAGTCTGTTTCCAGCTCAGCTCTGCTGTCTTGTGTGTAATATAACAAAGAATCGAGTACTGAAAAGAGTTGAAGCAATTTAGGGTTCGTTCTTCTTTCTTACTAATGACATCTTCACTTCAAGTCAAGGCAGGACTTCATGTGAATCCCCCCTACTCCTAAATTTTCTTTAAAAATTCGGTGGTGCTGAAGTGAAATCCATACCTTTCTAACCACTCTAATTGGAGCAGTATTCTACCCTAACTAAACAGGCCAGTGAGACATTGGAATAATCAGTAGTTTATGCTGAGTTCAGCAATAATAATTTCAATTATATATGGATAAATCTTTTGTATTCATAAAGACAGCTTTAAGCCTTCAAAATCAGGCAATCTATATTTACTAGTTTGAAGCTATTTAAATTTTATCTTTTACTTTAGAATTACTTTTATACAATTATCTCTCCCCATGAAAATTCTTTTTGTGTTCACTGAACATTGAAAAGCATTACGTTTCCATTTGAAAAGTCTTAGCATTCCAGATTAAAATAGATTTATTAATTACTGGGTTTTTTTCCCCAAATTAATTTCATCTAACTGCCTCTATATAGGTCTCTGCCTGTATTGTACCACTTTGATTTAATTGTAGGGAATAAATGAAAACAAAAGATTCAAGAATTTTAATACATAGGGAGAGATCAGCACCATCTACTAGTACAGTTGCCTAAAACTCACAGAATAAGATCATCTTTGTATTTTTCTATAAATAAACAATTCTTAACTTCTTCTACTTGAACTCTTCCCTACAAAGATTTTTTTCCCTACAAATAATTAGTGAATCTACTTGGGTGATCTTAGAATCATAGAGCAGCCCAGGTTGGAAGGGACCTCAAAAGGTCATCTGGTCCAACCATTCACGGGAAAGGGAGCCCAGATGAGATTATCTGTGACCCTATCCAATTGCATATTGAAAACATCTAGTGACAGAAACTCCACAATGTCCCTGGGGGGGGGTTGTTCCAGTGAATGATTCTTCTTACTGCAAAAAAATTCATATATTGAGAGGAAACCTTTCCCACTGCAACTTGTAGCTGTTGCCACTTGTCTTCTCCATGTGGCCCATTGTGAAGAGACAACATTCATCCTCTTTGTAGTTGCCCTTTACATACTGGAATAGTGAGATGGTGTGTCCCTGAGTCTTCTCTTCTCCAGGGAGAAAAGACCTATCTCCCTCAGACTTTCCTCATAGGGCAGGTTCTTGAGCCCTTTGATCATCTTTGTGGATATCCAGAACTGGACACAGTACTCCAGCTGCAGCCTGTCAAGCACTGAGTAGAGTGGGATGGTCATGTCTATGTCTCTGTCTCTGTTAGTGAGGCATCTGCAGATGCAGTCCAGGATCTGGTTTTCCTTTATTGCTGCAGTGGTGCCCCTATGACTTCTGTTCTGCTTGCTCTCCATCAGATCACACAGAATCAATCACACAGAATTGTTACAGTTAGAAAAGATCTTTAAGATCACTATGTCCGGCCATCAATATTCTCTTCAGCACAGCTGCTCCGCAGGCACACAGATCCTAGTCTGCTCTGGGCTCTTTGGTTATTTCACTCCAAGTGCAGGACTTTGCTTTTGCCTTCATGAAACATCATTTGTTCTTGCCTGCCCACATCTCTCTATAAGATGACTCACCCTTCTGACATGTCCCTTTCACCACCTGGTTTGGTGTCATCAGCAAACCTGGTAAGAGTGCTTTCAATCCCATCGTGCAGATCGGTTATGAAGGTGTTGAACAGCAAGGTGCCCAGTAGCAATCCCACTGGCCAGTTGGTGGTCAGTTGCAAGTGGTGTTCCCCCGGGCTCAGTACTGGGGCCAGTTCTGATTCATATCTCTATCAGTGGTCTGGAAGAGGGGACCAAGGGCATCCTCAGTAAGTTTGCAGATGACATTGGTGTTAGGTGAGTATCTTGATCTGCTTGAAGGTAAGGAGGCTCTACCGAGGGATCAAAAAGGCTGTATCGATGGGTCGAGGCCAATGGCATGAGGTTCAACAAGGGCAGGTGCCACGTCCTGAACCTGGGTCACAACAACTCCCTGTAACACTGCAGGCTTAAGGAAGAGTGGCTGGAAACTGCCTGGCAGAAAAGGACTTGGGGGTGTTAGTTGACAGCCAGCTGAATATCAGCTGACAGTGTGCCCAGGTGGCCAAGAAATCCAACAGCATTCTGGCTTGTATCAAAAATAGTATGTCCAGCAGGACTGGAACACTGTACTCAGCACTGGTGAGGCTGCACCCTGAATAGTGGGTTCAGTTTTGGGCCCCTCACTACAAAAAGAACATTGAGGAGGTGCTGGAGCACGTCCAGAGGACAGTGAAGCTGGTGAAGGGTTTAGAGCACAAGTCTTGTGAGGAGTGGCTGAGGGACCTGGGGTTGTTTAGCTTGGAGAGGAGAGGTTGAAAGGAGGTTGTAGCAAGGTGGAGGTCAATCTGTTCTCCAAAGTAACAAGCAATAGGACAAGGGGAAACAGCCTCACATTGTGACAGGGGAGGTTTAAGTTGGATGTTAGGTAAAATTTCTTCATGGAAGGGGTTGTAAAGATCTAGAACAGACTGCCCAGGGAAGTGGTGGAGTCACCATCCCTGAAGATATTTAAAAGACATCATGCTGAGGGGTGTTCTCCAACAGGGAAGCCAGTCCATGGAGACTAACCTGCTCTATGAAATGCAAAGGGAAGAGTTTTGTGGTTTTTTTACCCTGTGATACAATTCACAGAGCTGGATCTCCTTCCATTTGCATGCAAGTTATCTTACATATATAGGTGATCTTAAGAATTCAGACATTAGAATTGAAAATTGCCTTAAAGCATTTCAAAAACAAATGTTGTATGGCTGTCACCAGATGCTTTTAATTAATAAGCTGAATGGCTTTAAATATCCAATAAAGGTCTTAATCACTCCAGCTCCTTTTATTCAGGCTTGCATATTCTCTCCACAATGGTTAGTTCAGTTCAGTTGTAGTAAAGGCAAAATACTAGAAACAGAAAACATGCAAATAAAATTCCTGCACATCCTTCAGAAACTGTGCAGCCTGTAATTTCTAGGGCAAAGGTTTGATGTCTGATGCTTCAAGTGAAGTCTGAAACTGAAACAAACCCTGGCTCCTGTGGAGAAGAAAATGTGTTGAGGAAGTTTGTCCTTTTTAATCAGAGCACCTAAGAAAAAGTGTTAGGTCTAAAATATAGGTTTTGTCAGAACAGGCTTCTCTAAAAATCCAAGCCAGAGAAATGTTTCCGTGGGTTTTTAATAGGGTTTATGTTGCAAAATAAGTTTTTAGAGGACTCCTTTTCAATGCTACCAACCGATACAGAGCAGTAAAAGACCCAGAAAGCCAAGATGGCTTAGATTTGACTAATTAAAAACTATGATAGATGAACTTTTTAGCTGAAGAGAAATGCAGAAACACAATATGTAACAAAATAATTAAAGTATTCTTATAAAAATGTGTTGCTATTAAATAGTTTTGTTACATTTTACTTAGAAATGTGGTCTTGCTCTATTTTCTATAATTGTTTTGACATCTCTATCCTGCTGTAAGACTATAGAAAAGAGGTTCAGGAAAAATTTTCAGTAATTCCTAGAGGCAGGTCTCCAAACGGAGCACCCATCACCAAGTTCCTACTATATAATTGGGTTTTTTATGTTGAAATAAGCATTGCAATGTCTTTTTCAGTGGATTAAATGTTTTCAAGCAAGGACTATTTCAAGCTAATATCTTGTAATGTATATTGAGGCTTTCCCTGTGCTTGCGAGTGTATGTGCAAGTGTGTAAATACATATATTAAGTCTTCAGGGAAGATAGTATCTCATTAATACTCTTAAATCCTAGGGAGATGAGCACATGCCAGTGTTATAGATTATCTAAAAGGATAGAATTTATAGTATTGTGCCAAACTCTAAGAAAAAATTGGATTAAGATTAGGGGCAAGTATGCCCCTAATCTTGCCCCATGCAAGTAAAGGTGAACCTTTCCATCAGATTCACTAAATGTCAGCTATGGCTGTCTCTAAGACAACATGATGCATTGATTGTATCATTTGTAAAAGTATATGTATGACATCACAGGGAAACAAACAATAAAAATACTTACCTGTGTATGAATTCTTACCTGGTCTAAGTCTTTGAGCTTCCTTGAACTCATGGCTGCTGAGAGTTAGTAGTTTTGTCAGCAGTTTCATTATTTGATGCCTAAAGGTAGGCAATTACATTTTGTATTTGAGTTTCAAATATCCTCTGAAAATCAAGTGATTTAAGTGCTTCACTGTGAACTTATCCCAGTTTCTGTTCCCCAAGCTGGAATATATTGGCTAGTATTCTTCAGAAGTTTGTCTCAGAATTAATAGGCGTATGCAAACACGTATTTTGGTCTGCTCGATTTGTGTGTACCTGCTTCTTTTAATAGGTACTCAAACATCACATATAACCTTTTGTCCATCTCCTTCTCCACAGGGCTATATTTATAAAAGGTTTCACCTTTAATATGGCTCTGCTTTCCTATTCTACAGAACAGAAATGACTTATCAGCCTGGTAGCAGATCCTTATTTTGTCTGCCTCCCACAATCCATCAGGAGAGGGTTAAGAAAAGGACCAGTTATCTCATAGCAGTCAAATTCTTTGTACATCATTGAGTTTTACATTGAACATCTCTGTGTGCTGTCAGCTGCAGAGAAAGAAGATTACACAGTGTGTCTGCTACATGAATACCCTGTAAATACTGCTTCAGTGCAAAAGGCAGATTTCTAATCAGCTATGAAATAAACAGAAACTGCTACTTATTTTAGCATTCAGATAGTCAAATTTGGTTGCTTTAATGCACAACAGCAATTTACTTAATCTATTAACAGACATCTAATAGCAATACAGCCAAAATATCCCAAGAAATAAAACAAACCCCACAAATGAGAGAGGTTATGATAACGTTTAACAAGAGCAGTCCTACATACTGGGCTGCTCACCATCATTTACAGTGCAAACAACTCTTTTTGAATCTGTAAATGACTTTGAATCACTGATCCCCAAGTTGATGGGGTATAAGGGATGGGGAGATGGAAGACTGGGTTTTTATGTTTGTTTTTTTCTAAGGTAATCTTAAATAGTATCTTTCTGGGCACCACTGAATACAATTGAAACAAAAGCTTTTACCAAAGTTGATAGGAAAGAACTGCGTAAGGGGAAAAGTGAAGATACAGTTTAGATTTGAGATTTTTAAAACATTAGGCAGCACTTTTATAAGCATACATGTTGCAGGTCATTGATTTATGGAAATGGCAGTGGGGGTGCAGTCACTAACCAGTGTTGAATACATAAGGGACTAATATATTCTAGAGGATATAAAATCTGAATTAGTGCAGTGAAGTTTTCTTGTAGGATGCTCTTGTATCTTTTGAGAAATGACAGGGATCTTTATGAAGTGATGCAACACTTGCAAAATCACAGCGAATGTGCAGATTGCTCATTCTGCTGCTGGTGGGGATTGTAATAGTATAGCCTGCATGGGGCTTTGTTTTCACAGTCAGACACAGAAACAAATCCAAACTTCATAATTAAGTCACAACCCAAATCCCAGGCTTTTAAAAACCTCTATTTAACTCTGCTGTTCATTTATGTTTCCCTAAGGACTCAATACTGACCGATAGCTGAAATTTGAATGCTGGCCATAGGGAGCTTTTACAAATAATGGCCCTTGTGAAGTCCGTAGTGCAGCAAACAACCTTGCTACTACAGATTGACTGCTCCAGAGATTCCAACATGTAGAAGCCCCTTTCTTGTGGCACTTGTACATATTAATGTTTAAAAATTAGTGTAGATCTTTAATAAGATGCAACAAAGGGACAGTTTCTAACTCTACAGAGAAAATATCAGCTTCTATATAAAATTATGAGCTTTTGCAAGTGATGTGTTAGAGCAGAGACAGCCATCATGATGGGTCTATGTCATCTCAGTTTAATACAAAGAAAACTCTTCACATCAGTAACTATTCTTCAGCAGGTTTTTTGTTATTTCTTCCATTTTCATTTCAATGCAGGAGGAGTCCTCAAACTTCTTAGGTATTTTGGTTGCCTCCATTCCATATACAACACTGGAAGCATTAAAAGGGTCTGCTTACAAATGGGGTTGCCATCCTGCCTAATGAATGTGGTGCTCTGTTGGAGCACTGGGATTTTCGTTCTCTTCCCAGCTCAGTTACTGGTCTGCTTGTGACCACAGTTTTCCCTGCACGGTGGCTGCATCCCTGGTGCTGACAATAGGTCTAGGTCAGTGTCTTTAAATTAAATGGGTGGAAAGTGAGGATTAGTTATTGGGCTTTAATTTCTGATGCACATTCTTTAAAAAATGGGAACTTGCAAATGCTGGGGATGCTGAAAAAATTGATTTTTCTTAAATTTTTTTTATGTATTCAGGTTCCTTTACTGTTGCCAATTTGAATTCTACATGTACTTTAAAAATTGTACTTCTTCAAATCTTGGGCATGGCATATTATTTCAGCCTAGCCTAGAAGGAAAAAAAAAAGGGCTTTGAACTCTTAACCAGGACATTTTAAGAAGGAAAGGAGAAAAAATTATTTCATTCTTGAAATCTGGCATCCTTTATTTTTTGTCTAAGCTTTGAATTGTTGTTTTTTTTCTTATTTCTCTTTTAATGAAAATGTTGTGGGAAAAAAAAAAAAAGAGAGTTCTTTCTAGTATATGGCATAAAAGAAATAATAAGTTAAACTGGTAATAGCTGGAAGAAATAAAAACTGGTTTGGTTTTAGCTTTCTCTTGCTTCAGAGTAACTCTCTAGCCTAGCCTGGGCAATGTCAGTCACATTAGAATTAGCTTTTCTTAAATGCATTTGTGAAAGCACTTGTTTCTTCAGCTAGTCTAGAGTTAAGCTAAAGTATTTTCTTCTACACCTATTCATTTGTTTTCTGCTAGACCTATCTGCTACTCTGAGCTTATGGAGCAGATCATCCTGGGTTCTATTATGCAGCACATGAAGGACAACCAGGTGATCAGGCCCAGTCAGCATGGGTTTATGAAGGGCAGGTCCTGTTTAACAAACCTGATCCCCTTCTGTGACAGGGTGACCCGCTGGTTGGATGAAGGCAAGGCTGTGGATGTTGTCTATCTTGACTCTAGCAAGGCATTTGACACTGTTTCCCACAGTGTTCTGTTAAGAGAAATTGACTGCTCTTGGCTTGGATGGGCATATGCTTTCCTGGGTGAAAAACTGGTTAGATGGATGAGTCCAAAGAGCTGTGGTCAATGGAGTTAAATCCAGTTGGCAGCCAGTCATGAATGGTGTCCCCCAGAGCTCAGTACTGGGGCCACTCCTGTTTCACATCTTCACCAATGATTTGGATGAGGGGATAGAGAGCACCCTTGGGAAATTTGCAGGTGACACCAAGCTGGGTGGAAGTGTGGATCTGCTGGAGGGTAGGGAAGCTCTACAGAGGGATCTAGATAGGCTGGAGCGCTGGGCCAAGGCCAATCCCATGAGTTTCAATAAGGCCAAATGCCAGGTCCTGCACTTGGGCCACACCAACCCCCAGCAGCTCTCCAGGCTTGGGGAGCAGTGGCTGAGAGCTGCCAGGCAGAGAAGGACCTGGGGGTGTTGACTGAGAGCCCCTGACCATGAGCCAGCAGTGTGCCCAGGTGGCCAAGAAGGCCAATGGCACCCTGGCTGGATCAGGAGTAGTGTGCTCAGCAGGAGCAGGGAGGGGATCATTCCTCTCTACTCGGCTTTGCTGAGGCTGCACCTCGAATCCTGTGTCCAGTTTTGGACCCCTCTCTGCAAGGAGGACACTGAGGTGCTGGAGAGGGTACAGAGGTGGGCTGCAAAGCTAGTAAAGGGTTTGGAGCATGTCTCTTAGGAGGAAAGGCTGAAGGATCTGGGGCTGTTTAGCCTTGAGAAAAGAAGGCTGAGGGGAGACCTTATTGCCCTCTCCAGCTGCCTGAAGGGAAGTTGTAGCAAGGTGGGAGTTGGTCTGTTCTCCCTGGTGACAAGTGACAGAACAAGAGAAAATGTCCTGAAGCTGAACCAGGGGAGGTTCAGGCTGGATGTTAGGAAGCATGTCTTTAGAGAAAGGGTTGTCAGGCATTGGAATGGCCTGCCCAGGGAGGTGGTGGAGTCACCATCCCTGGAGGGGTTTGAGAGCTGGGTAGATGTTGTGCTTAGGGACATGGTTTAGTGTTTTTGATAGGGCTAGGAGTAAGGCTGGACTTGATGATCTTGAAGGTCTCTTCCAGCCAAAATGATTCTGTGATTCTATGATTTGCTAAACCTCCTCTCAGACACAGATATACACTGACTAGATCTAATAAAGGTCAGGGTTTTCATGTGAAAATAATTTACAACTTTAGACACATTTACAATTATTTTTCATTTTCAGGGTAATAAACACCATGTGTTTTAAATAACACTTAACCACTGATCATGTGAGTGTCTTTGCCATGTATGCTGGCTTCAGACTTGGAGTCAGTTACAGATCTGCAGCCTTATTTTATATTTTCAAAACAGTAAGCATCTCATTTCCCACAGTAGCATATAGGAACACTGGCTCCTTGGCTTTGGTCTGTTCAACTACAGATAAGCAAGTCATTCCAACTTTAAACTAATAAGAACTTGAATTGTTGCCAAAAAGATGTGTTAAAGTACAATAGCAAGTCTAAAAAAAATCAAAATACATCATTCATTCCCTCTGGAATGGATTCCTGATGCTCAAAGGCTTCATTTCAATCCCAAAGTAAATATGAGCAACTTTGAATAGATGTGTACCATCTTTTGAAGTTATTTTTATTAAAAAAAAGAAGAAAACTTTTCTTACTATGCTGTATCCTTAAATCTTATTAATCAATAAAGCCTTAAAGTGGCTAGTCAGTCACATCTTCCCACTAGGGTAAATGATGGTTTAAACCCTTTCTAAAAATTGCTTCCTTTTTTCCTCTTTTCTCCATCATAACATTTGTTTTGTTACAGGCGGCAAATGGGCTTTTCTGACTGCACTTTGTCACCCACAGATTCCACTGCACAGTGGGTGGAGAGCTGGGGATTTGTGTTCTGTTTTCATGCAGAGCTGTGCATTAAAAAATGTGCTGCTGCTGTTGTATTGCTGTTCCATTGTGAGCGGAATATCTCACCAAAACAGATTAATAATAGTCTTTGCAATCTAAATAAAACTAAATAAACCAACCTGATTACTTCCTATTCAGAAAATAAGAATACAAAGAGAAAAGGGGGGGGAAGCTGCAAGCTTAAATCTGTGATGATTCCTATACGTGTATATTTGTTTGTGGTTCCATTTATAATAAACTAAAATGTGCTCCTTTAATGAGAAGACAAGAGGCATCAATGGTGCCCCTTGTTATTAGTTCAACTTTTCATTATGAGTAATTCTGACCTGTATAATGAAATCAGATTATGTGTGAAAAATGAAGCAATGCTATACTGAAATGCAGTGTGAAGGTCAAACGTGGATTTTGTATCTGTGGGACACAACTCAGTTTTTAATAGACCAAGCAAAATGTTTCAGATTCTGAAATGCAATTCAAGAGGGAGATAAAAGGAGCAAGAAGAGAGGTATGGCTTGAACACCCAAAAAGAGAACACAGAACTGGAAAATAGAATTTCGTAAGGCAACTTCTGACACAGAGCTTGACTCCAGTCACTAACTCTCCTTCTTCTCTTTTGTTTTGTGTACACAGGGAATTACAATACTCACGAAGGGTCTGGGTCAGGCCCCTAGTGTTGTGAATGAAAACATATCCACTGCCTGCAGTAGTGGCTCACCATTCAGTACTTCCAGAAATTCATGCTTATTTATAAGCAGATTGCTCTGGGATTAATTTTTATTATTTAGAGGTGAAAAATGTCATACTGGTGCTCAGGAAGTGAAATTATATGACAATATTGGCTTTGCATTTAAATGTTTAAATTCTGTGCAGTGCACTTGAAGTGAAATGTAGACATTCTGAGAATGATTATGACATTAATCAAATACAATAAGTGTGGTTGGTGTGGATTTAATACATTTGAAACACAATTTTTTGTTTCCTTTTTCCTTCTTTTCCAAAACTTGATTTTTGCAAAAGTGCAAGAAACATTGAAAACCCTCTGATTTTAATATTGTTGAGTGTAGTTGAAAATAACAAAGCTGATAAGAAACAAAACATACTTCTAAACAATAATTATTTCAGGATGGAAATATTCAAAATATGCAAGTGTTACCACAAGTTATCTAGCTTGCTGTAGGAAACACCCTATGTGAAATTAATGCTTCTACTCAAAAAAAACCCCAACAATCTAAATGCACTCAGAATAAAGACTGCAGATCTGTTTAAATTTAGGGAAAATTATTACATCATTCAGAAATAATATCAAAAGAATGGAACAGCAAGATATGAACTGAAAAGTGTGTTCTGTGAATCTGCAGCCTACAGACTGTGAGGAACAAGGCTTCAAGATACAAATCTATGTTCTGGACTGTCCTTTGTTCGTAAACCATAGGAAAGGTCACTCCCCATTTTCATCTTTGAAAGAGAAAAATAAGCTATATCCCTCTGCCAGACCAGCTTGCTTTGATTCACCCTCTCTGGCCACAGCTGTCTTCACTTTGGAAAGGTCGGTAGGGCTGCCACTCTCCTTCCAAGTGCTACTCATTATAGGCATATGTTGGGGTGTCCCAGTGGAAGAATACAGCCTCCATATACATCCCACAAAAAGACTGAAGTTTCATCTATTTTCCAAGTAAGTCAGAAGAATATGACTCTTCTAAGGGGATGTAAATTCACGTAAGGCATCAATGACTGCATGATTTTATTTTTCCTGGTATTGATGTCTCAGTTTATTTCATACTTTTCAACAGACTATCTTAAATGCTTGCCTTGTGCTCTATCAGTCTCATTTTTTTCCATTCATTAGTGGTTTATTACCTTTTTCTCTGGAGAGAACAAGATGATTTCATATTTAGTGTTGTGTGTTGTTAAACTGACTTTCAGTGAGGAATTAGTGTTTGTGTCTTAGCTAACATATTAAAGTTTGTGAAGGACCTTGCAATCTTTTAGATGACAGGAAATACATAAAAGTGGATTCTATTATGCAGATAAGCAGGACAGATCCTAAAAATGCTTTCACACAATCCCACAGAATTTCATGTGTTAATATGAAGAACTTGTAAATTGCCAGCACTAAGAAAATTTGCTGAGCTGCCTCTTTAGGACAGCTCTGTATTACTGAGATACTCATTTTTGCTCTGTAAATACAAGCCTAAGTAAGAGCATCTATGTCACAAGACATTGCTGCAGAAGTGACATTTCTCTGTTGAAACTCTCAGTTTAAAAAGGTGTTCCAGTTTTCAATCTTAAATATGATCAAAATGAAAAAAACACAACAGAGAAATGACTACTACTGTTGATTGTGCTTTGATTCCCAAAGCACATCAAAACACAGTTTAGTAGGGAAAGATGAGTTTCATGGATTTGAGGGTATTGGGAGCTTTGACAAGTTTTTAATTGAAGTAGGGGGAGTTGCATATATAGCTTCAGGAAACAGTGGGAGAAAAGGAGCATGGGCTGCTCAGTTTCATGCAGCTTCCACTCCTCCATGGGGAGTGCAGGTTTCCAGCGAAGACTTCATTTATGCAAAAGCTCGCCTTTCCTTGACCTGAGCTTGTCAGTTTGGTCTGAAATGGAAGACTCTTTATCAGAACGTGTGCTTAACTGTATGTCATAATTTCTGATTTAGCTGTTGACTTCAGTTATCTGTCACTTCTTCAAGTTTATCCAAAACTGAATAGCAACTTCTTGGACAACTAAACTTTTGTTATATTACCTCAAAATTAAACACTGCTAAAGAAAGGATCTGGTTTGTGTCACTCTGGCAAAGGTATAATTAGCTAGTTTATTTGTTTGCAGGCTACGCATGGTGTATTGTATGCTTTGCTAAAAAGAGCCAAATTGCAAGTAGAGGGTTTCTTCTTGGCTTTAATCTCTCCAAGGAAAAAGTATGTTTCCCTCTCCCCTGGCAGAACTGGAAACAACAAACCTCAGAAAGCCTTTGAGCAAAGCATGCAGGGATCAGGGACAGCCAAGGGCAAGAGAAAGAGAGCAGCTTGGGAAGAGCAGGAGGCCTGCCAGGGACAGTCAACCTATAGAGAGTTTCCCATGTGTCCAGAAGTGAGTGTCAGGTGTGGTTTGACCCAGTAAGGCACTGAAAGTCACCGTTTCCAAAAAAATCTTCGTTTCACCATTGCTGAGTTTTCACTACATAATGAGTAGTTATTGCATTCAGGTTTCGTATTTTGTTCTGTCATAGAAGTAAGTCTTGAAAAATGAGGAACTTTTGGTGTTTCTGCTCTTCTCAGTGAAAAGGTGTTCCCTTTTCATATAAGGCTCTGGCTGCCCAGGTGTCCCATTGCATTTACCTTCAGGGTGAATTTGTAAGTCAAAGCTACCTAGCTCAGAGATGCAAAAGTCTTCCTTTTGCAGTAAAAAGGGACAAGCTAGCTCTGGGCAGCCTCATTCACATATTGTTTTGTTGGCCTTACTTCTGGCTCCATGGCCCAGGTTGGGCTGGTTGTGTGAATGGTTACATGAGGGAGGCTCCAGCCTAGAAGGATACAGGGATGTCACAGGGCTTTGAAGTCCTGAACTCTAGTTTAGGAACAGCAGATATGGCAAGTTAGACATTGATGCTTTGTCTTTGAGAACTAGGTGGTGCACACTGAAGTTGATTCTGAGCTCACCATTACACTAGGCTTTCTCAAGTGTGATGGAGTGTATACATATTTAGTACTGGGCTTATTTCTTTTACAAGAACAGATGAAAACCCTATGAAGATGCATCCTGTTTGTCCAGAAAGTAGGCCAGATTTCTTCATTTTACCAATTCATACTCAACAATGCTAGGCCTAGAGTTACCAAGTCTTGGCAACACTTGAAAAGACTGACCTATATTATCCTTTCCATAGCATTGGCTATCCTCATTGGCAAGGTTTACATGGTCCACCTAATCCTGCATTTTTGAGATTACTTAACTTCAGGACCATAGCTCTATCAAAGCTTCTCGGACTGAAAATTGCTAATCTTGTGTGACATGCTAGAGTATAATAGCTCTTTGTGAAGCCCTAATCCAGTGCTTCTTGTACAATGATCACAACAGAGCAGTGCTCGGGGAGGAGAGGGTTCTAGAGTGAAGGCTGTGTTTTACTGAATGCAGAATCCTTATCTCTCAGAATTCATCTATTCCCCAAAGCAGGAAACTGGCAAAATGTTTCCCTGAGTATTTTATCAGGCATCAGTTGGTGTTTAAATGATTATAAGCATGTTATGAAAATTGATCTGTGCTTGACTTGCTTTATAGTTGGAACGAAATCACTATTGATTTTATATTTTAGTATTCAATTATATATCATGGCTTTAAAGTGCCAAATGAATGAATAAACAGAACCCTTTTTTAAAGCGAGTTGTTAACATGTATTCCCCCAGAAGGTGGCAGCTGGGGAGTTCATACTACTACGTAGTACACTCAGACTACTATAGTGTGAACACTTTGTGTAGTGGAAATAAGATTATGACAAAGCAGAAAGGGGAAACTACACCTCCACACCACAACCTTCACATTATGCTTGAACTGGGAGTTGCATCAGAATGTTGTCCTGAACTCTTTCAATGGTATAAATATCTTTTTCCACAGGGAAAAAAAAAAAAAAGAAATAAGAATTTTTAAGATATCTCTATTTTTATTTATTTTTATTTATATATATATATACATACATATATAAAATAAATATATATGAAGGAAGAAAAAAGTCTCTGCAGAGGAAAGAGATGGGAAGCTGAGGCCAAGTAAAATAGCGTAAGTGTAGATGCCTGAAATCCAAAGAGGACACTGATGTAACTGTTAGGTCTGGGTTGAGAGGCTTCTCTGTAAGCTTGTAGAATTTGTGCCAGAGGGCAGAAAGATGCCTGGTGATCCAAAAGGATCAGAAAATAAAAGGGGAACTAAACACAGGGAGAGTGGGAGCCGGTGATGGTGATAGATGCAAATTCCTGCAAAATCTATCGAATGAGAGGGTTTTTTGGACTGGCTCTTGAAACTGAAGGAAACTTTGTTTGAAGTGATGACACGGTACATGTGAGAAGGTGGGTGTCAGCTCCCAAAAGCTGAAAAGCTGGACTTGACCGAGGTCAGAAAGAAGAATTTTGCAGCTGTTGAGACTGCAGTCAGTTTGGTGATTACATAGTGGGGTAGTCTGGCTTTTCCTTCTTCTGTGCGTATTTTGAGTCAGCCATGAAACACTTACAGCTTTACAGGGATGGCTGTTCTTTCCTGGAGTAACACCTGATCACATTTTCTTAAGAATGGCTTTTAAAAAACTAAAAATACAATATTTGATTGTTTGAGTGTGTGTGTATAAAAATCCTATTAAAAAATCCTAGAACAGAACAGAAAAAATAAAACCAAAAAAGCTGTTATTTCTAATGGACTGAGCTATTTATTTAGCAGTTTAGGTTAAACTTTGTCTATGCTAGATTAGTTTCTTGAACACTCAAAACTGTGAACAATTGAAAGTGTACCTGTTCCAGAAATAATTATGAAAGGGCCTTCAGAATGGTCTATGCTTTACATCAAAATGAGAAAAATACATTCCAGTGGCCATTTCCAGACCCTTAATGTATGTCTTAGCTGGAGATATGAAATACCACATTTTGACAGAAATTTTGCAGTTAAATAAAAATGTACACTGAAAACCAAAAAATAAACTTGCTTGTGATGAGCAGCTTTGGCATTGCTGGAATATCAGAGTGACTTTCGAGAACAGTTTTTATAAACAAAGCTTTATTAAAAGAGCTACTAAATCAGCAGCAATAGTTTCAAAATCTGGTTTCATTTGTGCTCCCTCTTTATTAAGAACAATTATAATTAACAGTTTCTGTGGGAGACTCTCAAATTTAGCTTTAAACCTTCACAGGAATCTCCAGAAGAGCACAACTGTTCTCCATTCTATGAAATTTAATTGGCTTTAACACGGTTCCTGCTAATAAAATAGAAAAGTAATATATCAGTAGGTGTCCTCCCTTGTTGCTTTCTCCTGTTACAGCAATCCCACATTGGTCTATGAGTGCAATTTGATTCACAAGTAAATCAGAAACAGTTTCTTAAAGGGCGATTTGTGAGGCACACCACTGCTGCAGAAAGTCTTTGATTAGTGAGTAGTTGACATCCTTCCCCGGAAAACCTCGTGTTACAGGGAGCATTTTGCAGTACTTCAGGTGGAGAAATTAAAAGACTATTGATCTCTTGTTCGTTAACAATCTTACTACACTTTTGCTAGATTGGCTGCCTAATGCCCTGTCAAAATTCACACTTGACTGCCTGTCATACATCTGCATACTTCCCAACATCAGCCCTGTAGGATAATATGACATTTTTTGATTTCTGTCTCAAATGGTTGTGCAATCTTGTCCTGTGATATTTACACTTATCTAGAAGCAGTTGCAGATCAGCACTTAGTGGGAGACTCCCTAGACACACTTAAGTTGTACAAATGTTAAGGCCCCACACTTACAATAAATATTCTAACACTCATACAGTATTAATAATACAAATTCATAATATTTATAATACGTCCCAGGGGAGCGGCAGGGAGGTTCGCTGGAGTGTATTACACATAATTTCAAAAAGATTTGGAAACAGCTGCTTTCTTTTCTAGCTCGTGGCAGCTGATGGATGCTGCTGCTGTTGGAGACGGTGCTGTCTGACATCAGGTAATATATGTGCTGCCGAGTTGCTACAGCATCCCTTGGGATACAGCGAGCCTCCTGGCACGGTCGTTCAGTGTGATCAGATACAAGTGCAAGTCATTAGCACTGTAAGAATAGCAGTTGTAGGAAAGCCAGTATACTCATTGCCAAATCTGATGATAATTTCGCTTCTAAAAGTTCATTGGAAGAAAACAGTTAGTGAGTCACACCTGTTGGAAAACTGTCTCATTCTTATTTCCCCGGGGAAGATAAATTGCACTTCGATCAATGATAAATCAGAAACATCAGTCACTTTTGAGAGCAAAATCTTTGTGACCAGATGCCATTTTTTTTTCTGAGTTCTATTAGATAAAATCAAACCTCTGCTCTGCTGCCTTTATATTTTAAAAATAGTAAAGATGAAGTAACCAGTGAAATGTCCCATCAAGCAATTAGGAATAGGGTTTATGGAAAAGATCCTAAGTGGAGTTAGGGCTTCAATCCTTTGAAAATCCTATCTTAAGTCTACAAGAGGTTTCATTTTCCAAAGGATGATATGGTCATAATCATTCAGAGCATCTGTTAAATGATTCAGGAGAAGACAGTGGTCTATATAAGCACAAGTACAGAACAAATTTATGCATTTTGCCATTTCAAAATACTTCTCCCTTTCAGTCTATGGGAAGCATTTGTGTTCAGGATAGCAATATTCATTCTGGCTTTCTCTAACTTTTACCTAAACAATCTAATTAAAATTGCTTTATTAGGTTCAAAAAGTATTTTAAAATAAACGGTGTTCTGCTAACTACACTCAAATGGCTGTATGCTAAGTTTGTGTCCTTAGGGCAGGCCATAACTCAAGGATGTCTTATAAAGTTCACCTGCAGGTAGTTTTAAATCTTTTAGCTTTTTTACATTGAGCACATCATGTTCCTCCTAATCTCCCCATTAAGTGTTACCTTCTAAGCAGGGAGAGTTGATGCTGCATTATTTTTATCTAAACTAACAGGGTCCAGGTTAGGATTTTATTTGATAATGGTTAGGACACAGAAGCTGAGTGACTTCGTCAAAGAGGTATTTTAAAATCCACTATAGGACACCCAGAAAAAGTAGCTGTAGCTCCTGGGTTATCACTGAAATTGTAACCTAATTAATATATTATTGTCTATAAGCATCACAGGTAAAAACTAAACCAGTGCCTTCATAATACCTTGTGACTATGCTCACATGAGGTGTATCAGAGTTGCAATGGCTCGGTCTTCTGTATTAAAATTTTAATTGCATTTTGGTAGGGGCTTAGAGTGTATAAGATATATATTCTATATAACTCAATTATGTGTAACTATTTGACAGTAAAAAACACCTAACTCTGAAGCAGAATAGACCAATTTAGCTGCTGCTGTTGGGGGGAGCTAGATTTCTTTGAGAGCTACAATATGCAAAAATATAAGTGAACGTGCAGCCTACCAACTGAATTGATTGATATTGAGCAGAGGGTTTAAGTTTGTTTGAGTTTGATGCAAAGGTTCCGCAAAGTTATTTTGCCCTTCCTCCTAAAAGAGTATAAACATGTATAAATGTTTATAAAGTGTATATAAATCTTTCTAAAAGAGTATAAAGCATATAAATGTGGTCTTTGTCCATTTTGTGGAGGGTTGAGGGCTGATTCACTTATCCAGTTCATTTTTTTAGAGAGACTTTAGGAAGAAGGAAAGGGGGGAAATAGTTTCCCCTAGTGAAGATGAGGATGTTGATGCTGCTTTTGCTGGGTTTACTACATTGCAGAATGGGAATTACTTATGTAGCTGGAAATAATCAAGACACCAAGATAACATTCCTCCTGGAAAAAAAAAAAAAAAAAAAAAAAAAAAAAAAAAAAAAAAAAAAAAAAAGCACATTAAAAAGGTCTATTTCTGTTGTGTTTGAAGGGCATGTTTCAGAAAAAAAGTCTGAGCATTTTTTTTCACTCGGGCCATCATGACACAGTGGTTCACCACTGTGGAGACCGAGAACCTCCCATACAAATCCATGGTCCGAATCCCAGGAGCACAACAGATGCTGCTCGTGCAAGCAGCAACTTGGCTGTTCTCTTTTTTTTGGTGCTGGTGGGGGATGAGAAGGCAAAGTTGATGAGCTCATTTAAAAATAAATAAATTCCAAACTGAACTAGTGTAGAAAGGCGGTATTGTTTGTGCATGTGCATGTATGTGACATCACAGTCACTAAAAAGATTACTTAATCGGACCGTTGAAAAGGGAAAAACTGTACCTGGTTTTCATCATAGTAATGATCCTGGAAATGCCTTTATATCTTCTCAGATTTATCACTAGGGAAGTCCCCTTGCTCTCATTTTGTGCTAGTCTCAGGGCTCAGTTCTTAATGCAGCCCTATAAAAACACAAACCTGTAATACATGCCTGATTTCAGTTGTAAAAGGCTTTTGTTCCTACAGTGGCCTCCCTTTGCTGAAAATCTGCTCTGCGTGAGCTTTCTCAGTGTGTAATTACTTGAGGATCTATAGGTAAGACTTTTCAGTACTTAAATAACTAGTATATGAAAACTCCATGGTGAGGCCTTTCATAAATCAGAGGAGGCTTTGGTGCAATTGATTTGATGATGCAGTTCACTCTAGGGGCGGTGGATGGTGGAGTCCAATGAAGAATACTGAAAAGGTTACAGAACTTTCTCTTGCATTATGTGCTTATTTTTTTGTCTTGAGGATGATGCCAGAATGGTTGAAACACTCAAGTTATTAAAAAGCACATCTTTCAGTTCTATTTAAAATACAAATCTCTTTAACTTTGTTTCAAAACACACTTTTGTCTATGTTTTTTTTCTTTTGGCAGTGCAAAAATTATTATTTCTGGTTTCTGCTTCTCGCACTAACTAATGTTTTTTCTCATGCACTTACTTCAAAAACATGCAAAAATCCAAATTAGACCTGTGCTGTACTCAAGGTATTATAAAAGAACGTATTACTCAGATATACTTTGGCTGCTGTTCCTTATTCATAATGTTTTCCTTCCATCTTCCCTCCCTTGCAAGGAGTTATTTTGTCCTGCCTGAGTTATGCACTGCATTGTAAGGGCAACGTTTAAGCCCAGTCAAGGATGCATTGCAGCAAAATGGCTAATAGTAAACAATTTTCAATATGGCATTTTAGCATTCAATTCTCTAAAGGCCTCTGTTATTTCTCTGCTAAGAGAGAGCAAGCACAATGTTTTTCAAGATACACAAAATATTAGTGAAGCCCTTTCTGTGGAGGATAGGGCATGTAACTCACCAAGCCTGCAAGCAGCGAAGCTTTCCTTTAGCAAACATGTGTCTAGTTTCTTGGGTTGGTTTTTTTTCTGTGTCAGTCTTTCTGAAATTATATGTTTGGAATTAAGTAAAATATATAGTAATATTAATTTGGATTTCTTAATTTAGTGAAAAAGACTCGTATTTCTTTCAAAACTTCCTTGGTTGCTTTTGGGTTTTGTTTTGGCCGTGTTTCTCTGTTTTTCAAGGTAGCAGGAAAGACTATGGCTGTCTTATTCTGATTTAGTTAAAGAAATCTTTAGATAGCAGTGTTAAGCTTGTGGCACAAAGGCAAATGCCATTGCACTCATACTGCTTTTATATAGCAATCACGTTGTCCCAGAAATAATAATCTCTTGGTAAGCTAATTTCAAAATGATGATAATGACATTGATCTCCTTTCTAAAGTGCTTTGAGATTTGCTGATGAATGTCTTGATGCAAGAAATAGATATAAATTATCATCAAAAGCATTCATGTACAGAAATTCCAAAGAAAATTATCAGAAAATTTAAGTTCCAAAGTTTAGTACGAGGATGGAAATTCTCTGTTCTGCCATTACCATCAGTCAATAGTGAAAACGAAAATATGCAAGGCCAACCAAGTAACCCTGTGTGTGAGCCCCCCCTGCTGCCTGTGTCTGCCATTGCCTAGCAAGCCTGGGACCAAGTCACTACAGAGCTTATTTATGAGGTCAAGGAGAAGCAATGAAGTGGGAGATATAGTGGTTGGGATGAAGATTAAATTTGCTCAAGAGAGATGTCCAACTGGGAAAGGATAGTTATTTCTTTTTCACCCAAAACTCTAAAATATGTGAATATAAATGTATGAAAGGAAACATTTGACAAACCTTATTAAAACTAATAATATTGTTTGCTCTCAAGGGTGTAACTTTTATTTTCAGAATTTCATCAAATACCAAATGATATTCAAAATATATAGGGCCCTTTGCATTTATGCCACTTCAACGGAACATTTTAATTTCTGTCTTTAAATTGTCTTTAAAAACAATCTCTTCTCTGCTAAGATTTTAAAGACTATGTTTCCAGTAGAAAAGATTTGGTAATAAAAGTGCAGGTGTAAGGATTTACACTCTGCAGCCTTGCAGCTTCTTTGCTCATTTTCACCTGCTCAGCAGGAGAGGATAGTGGGACTGAGTGCTACAGCAAGAACTATAGCACATTATACCTTTTGTGCAAAAGTATTGATGTGTAGGCAAGGCAGCGAAGGATCAGGTCCCCTGGGAGGTATCCAGGAAAAGTGACTGCACCAAAAGTTGTGCTCGTTCAGTTGAAGTGGGAGGTGAGTTGCTGATGAAAATTGTATTTCATACTAGATTTAAAATTTAGCATCTATGGCTAGAAATGAGACCGTGACACATTTAATGGTTCTTGGATGTGCTATTTCATAACCGATGCCAGTATGAGCCACAGTATGAGTGTAAATTCTCTGTTTTGGTAATTCTGCAGAATTACTATTTGTTTATATTTTTGCTTTCCTGGTTTAATTCCAAATAAACACTGAAGAAGGAAGAAAAAAAAAAAAAAAAATCTCATTTTGATCAAGACATGAAGGAGATTGGAAGGAATCCCATATATAAGTACATTTGTGTGTCTATCTGCTCTGGTATCTAATATCTCTCCTCTGATTTTGTATGAATGAACTACTGTAAAAGAGCTACAAATTAATAGTCATCATTAGACTAGCAAAGACATGATAAACTGCTTAATTTATTTGAACAATGGAAGGAGGAGAATACAGAGCTAGGCTGCCCACTACTGCAACTAATGAGCTTCAGTGTTAACAACGTAGAGATAGTGATGGCAGATTTGGGGTAGAAAGATGAAACTGGTAAGGCTGTAGGAACTGAAGGAAACAACATAGCTGTATGCAGCAGGCTGAAGGTGCTGTCTTTTCTGGAAAGCCTATCCTGAGCTGCTGTGTCATTCCCTGAAGGCTGGAATTTAGAGACTTTGGGATTCAGTGACAGAGCTATGGGAGAGCAAAGCAAAGCTTGTTCAGGGATTAACTTTAAAATAATTAAAAAAATAGATTACACTCTCAGACTATACAGAGATTCAAGGCAAAATATATATTGTTAAACTGTGAAAGTGATTACATTGTACCTATCTAAGATAACCCTGGAAATGTTGTTTTAAAGTAGACTTCATCTTTTCTGTGGAAGAATGGTGTAGGTTTGCTCTACACTACTGAATAGTAGTGTATAGTTTAGTGAATAGTATATCAGTTTGGAAGCTGCTGAGCTTCAACAGTATACAAACGTGTGGAATGCTGACATAGCCCTCAGGATGAAAAGGACGTTATGGAGCTTGTGCGAAAGTCGGTGGCAATATTTGTCAAGATATTTGTCAATTTGGTGGGCTTTGACTTAGACTAAGCTATCATTTATAAGTAGTCAAAATAAGGAAATTAGTGACATTACTTGGCAAAATTTAGCACTCCAGTATGACTTGGGAGCCCCTTCATGGTTTAACTAACATAGGTACCAAAAATGAGGTTGAGGTTCTATAATCTCCTTCGGCTATATCTGCTATTAGCTGAAAGCCTTGACATTTTTATGCTGTGAAACTTGTGGCAATAAAGTGTCAAGCTGTCTTCTGTAAAACTTTCAGCAAATTGGGAATCCATCACAACTGCTTAAGAAAACTCTTTGAAGGCTACTGTTGACCTTGGATTTATAACTGTCACGTTTTTGACATTTCCTTTCTTATTTAAGGTGTATATTCACTTTGCACTGTCTTCATCACAAATATAAGCTGAGATTGATGAGACCCGTCCATTAATTCCAACTTTTTTTTTTCATGACATGTCTTACACAACTCCTGTCCTATCTTCAGCCTGTGCTTTTCATATTAAGTAACAGTCTGAACTTGTGTAAAAGTAGTTGACTTGAAGAAATACAAGGGGAACTTGATCTTTCTACATAATATATCTTAACCTCTTTTTTTTAAAAAAGCGATTCCTTTCAGGCATGCAAAGTGATGATATTTCTGTGTGAATCCTGGAAGTCATTGGAACTTGTGCTAAATTTAAGGTAGTGCCTAACACCTTTGAAGAGCTGAGCTCAGGGTCCTCATTGCCTTGCCAAATTAAGTCTCCAGAAATCTGTGACTTGATTCCCATCCTATTTTGCACCTAGATATTAGTATTGAGATCAGTAGTGTTATCCCTCTTCTAAACTTGTCTTAGACATCTGTCCTGAAGCCTCAGTAATTAGATAACAGGGCTGAAACTAGAGTCCTTCTTCTGTTGTATCTGCTACAGGATGCACTGTAGTGTGTGCCCATAAGGAAGATCTGGTTACTCCTCTATCTAGAAAAACAAGCAACACAATGCAAAGACCATAAAGAAATAATATAGCAATCAAAAAGGCAAGTTATCTTTCTTATTTTAGCCAAATTCTGAAATAAAAACCTTCATTTATTGACAGCCTCATCTTAATCACACTGTAAAATCTGAAGGACACTTCTGAGATAAGTTTAGTAAAGCATTACAGTAACAGTTGCTCTACTACATTCAATCTGCCATTTTTGCTTTCTGACCTGTCAGTAAATACTTTTTTTTATAAAAGCTGATGGAAAGCAACCACTGTGCTGTTCGTGAGCTAGACGTGCTAATAGTGGCACAACCTATTAGGCTGCTGGGTGAATAAAATGGTTTTAGGGACACGTTATTTGCCTTTTTCTTAGGTGAAATAAGAAAATCCTGGCTGACCACAGCACAAAGAAGGTGAGTGTAGGGAAATTGCTTTTATGTCACCTCAGTTCACCTATTTGACATTTTTCTGCAAAGAGTTAAACAAGATCTTTAGAGGAGGGAAAGGGGAAATAGAAAATGGGAAATCAAGCACAGGAGACACTATTGATAACAACAGGGTTGCTGTTAATTGGGGAAGCCCTTTAGCCTGGCTCTGTATAGCCTGGCAAATTGTAATCTTTCCAGTCTGAACCTATGCTCGCATAAAACACTAAACCACGTAAAAGTCTGGGTAATGGCATGAGACTGGGGGAGCTGCCAGAAGTGGTCAATCCTTAGGGAAAGAGACCCTGAGAGCATGTTGCCATTTTGCATCTTGCGGATACAAAACTGTTAGGAGGGTTAGGCAAGGAGAAACATGCAGATACACCTCTATTGAATTTACTCCCTTCACATGCTGTGCACCATTGGTGAGGAAATACTGCTCTGTTCTCATAAATGTTTGGGGCTTTTACTCATCAAAGATGTTTTAAAAATGCTAGATTGAGTGGTAATCCAAGCTAACATAACATGAAGAGCTGGTAGCTGCTGTTCTGACACCCAGACTAGCCCCTGACTGTGGAAACCAGGCTGGTAAGTGAGGACATTTAAGTTCCTATGGACACTTGTATTTAATTTTAGAGACTCTCACAAGAATTTTTTAATTTTTTAGAGGAAAGATGGATATTGTCTTTAATCTGCCTCAGTTGCTACCTAAACAATACAAAAAATGGCTCACTCTGCAAATGTGTGACTTTATAGATGTAATTAATTTTGTTTCTTAAAGTGAATTTTCCAGAGGTTTTAGACATCCGTAGGTAGTTTTAAGACAAAGGAAAGGAGATTTTCTTCTTCTTTTTTTTTTTTTTTCTTCCTTACCCTAATTTGGAATCTTTATCTTGGGTCTGTTGGCTTTGGTGAGCAAGCCAAACTCTGCCTGAGCTGAATGCTGGGTGTTGCATGTGTGCATAAGCACGCAGCAAAAGCTTAGTTATTGTTTATATTATCTCTGTGCACTGGGCTGTGATTTTTCATTTTGTAGCTCTGTCACAAATTGGTGTGCTTGAACTGGTGACACAGAGGAAAGGATTTGGACACATATTGGCATGGGTTTCATTAGCCACTGCACTGCCCTGGTCTGTGCTGTTTTTACAGATAAATCCTGTATTCTCACCCTAGAAGTAAACAACAGAGTAATTCTTTAGGGGTGTATTATGTGTAATCTCCATATGTGAACAGTCACATCTTATTTGATTTTACAACAGATGCTTTCTTCTGCTAAACACTTTCCTTTCCACGGAGGTGGGAAGGGGGAAAATAGCTTTTTATTTTGTTTTTAACCTGTGCTACACATCTGCGTCAAGTTACAGAATCACTAACTAGATCTGCAACCTGCAAACCCTGCTTTGCTTTAGCTGCAGCTTCACTGACCATCGATTTGATTCTCTTCGGCTTCCATAATTTGAGTGAAAGAGGTTCTTCATACCTTGTAGGCTGTTTGAGGATGGGACAGGTGAAAGGTTGATGCCACATAAGGTGGTTATCCAGTCTGGGGAAGGTCAGGGAATCTGAACATCTGATAGAAGGAGAACACATAAAATCATGAAATTATTGAGCTGCCTGCCCAGAATATGAAGTGCTTTGGATGTTCATCACATCTTATCCCTCAGCTATTTTTATTCTCTCTGGTCATTGGGGGTTTTTTTAGCAGCAAGGCCATATTTACTGTGTTTGTGCAGATACTAACTCCCAGAGACAGCACAAACTGTGAGCTCTGAGGCTGTGTTTCTGTGGACATTCCTCTTGGAATCCAAGTCAGCGTGAGCCGTTCCCTCTCCTCTTCAACTCCATCTGTTTACTCCGTTTATCTCCAACTGTTCACTCCAGGGGTGGCTTCTTGGTTATGCCATTGCAACTTTTTGCAAGGCTACGGATGAACCAGTTGACCTCAGCTGAATCGAAAATATGCACAGTCCTTTATCTTAATTCTTTAACAGGATTAGTTGTGAGTTGAGTTTAGTTCACCACAAGGCCACACAGACAAATGGATCAGGAGGGACGACGGAGGAAGAGACGCATGCATTGGCCTGTTTTGACTCCCAGAAATGTGTTCTGAAACTGTGACCTGAAGCACAGTCAAGTGTCAGAACCAAGACAGTCATCATGAGCCTTGTGCCAGAGACCTTTGCTTCCCTTATCAGGATGATTAGGTGTAAATATGGGACCAAACTGCTCTTTCTGATGCATTCTTAACACCTTCTCAAAACTGTGGAGAAGGTGAATGGGTATTTAATGATGGAGCTTGGCTTATTGTTAGGTTCATCTTTTAAACTGCCTTCTACCCTTCTGTGCAATGTATTCTAATTCCTCTTTATTTATATCCAGCACTTTGTGAGGTTGCCTTTATCATCTGATTGTTATCCCTCTCCCAGCCATGCAGGAACAGATTTTGGCTTTCTTTGCTGGCTCACCTTTTAACTTCTCTTGTTCCTGTGCTGTTTGTCTTTTTCACATTGAATGCTGATGAGGTACTATTTGATCTGTCTTCAGCAGTCATTTTCTGGGTAATTTCTTTAAGCAGCAAACACTAATTCCTCCCACTCTTTAAAGTGCCATATGGGATCAGATTACCAGATTAAACATCAATCCATTTTTGGATGGCATTTCTGTCCCATGCTAATTCTATTAAAATTATTGACTATCTGGCCGAAAATACAGCCTTCTAAAGACTGAAACACAGCTCTTTTCAGGCCAAAATAAGAAGGGCAAAAGGCCATTTTCAAATGTTGTTTCTAACATCTTTATCTCAAAGTTTGCACTTATATGAACATTGCCAATTGGGTTCCATTTGGTCATGTTAACGGGCACTGCTACAAATGCAATGATACGTTTTTAACAGTTACCCTCCTAAGAAGCATTTCCAATCCCAGCTGACACATGCAATCATTTTGGAAGATCTTGTGGTGGGCCCCAGCAAGAGAATGTGACCCTAGAGATTATTATCATTCAGATAGCAAAGTTGCACACATTTTGGGATCTGATGACAGTTCACAGGTTGATATTTCATAGCCTTAATGGAGCTAGATGTTTGTTAAAAGAACTGGTGTGAAGAACATGTTTAAAGGAATAATGCAATTCTCCTGAGTGAATATTTCTGATGCATTAATACATAGTGGGTATACTGGGTTTGACAGTCAGGGAGGAGCAGCCTGGTAGTAACTACTTTATGTTATTATTTCTTGTCAGTTTTATGTTTATTTGATAAGACTGAGTAATGCATGTCTCAATGGCATGGTTTCTTCTCTGGAAAGGAAGCAGAAAGTACTATATTTAGCCTATGTCTGAAAGGTAGCTGCCCAATTTCCATACACAACCCACTGGCTCTCCTCTCCCCTTCCCAATAGTGTTATGGTGCAGTGTATGGGAATTTCTTCACACTGGAGGCTTCTCGGGGACGAGGGACTCCTCCATCAGCCAAAAATGGTATAAACGAGATTTAAAATCATTAGCATAGCTTCTGCCGTTATGCTTTCAGCAGATATTGTAAACTTGTAGGATTTGATTCACCATTTGCATTGGTGCAAAATTGGCCGTGACTGCCAAGAAACAATTGACTGTTCCTTCACAGCTGCTTTCTAATTACATGAGAGCACTGCTGCGTCTAATGCAGCCACTCAGCCATGGTGTGGACCTGCCTTCTCCCACAGGGACCTTGCCAGAACAGCAACACTTGCTTTGAGGAGAAATCTATAGCAGGGGTGGCTTGTACACAGGTAATGGTGACTCTGCAGTCATGGCCGAGTCATTTCTTTCCTGGGAAAGTATCCTACAGGACATCCAACTGTGGAGAAGTCGAGGTTTAGAAAAGTAACACTGAAAACGTCGTCATCTCACATTATGCTGGCATGCAGCCCAGAACCTTGTAAAAATGCAACTTCATCAGACAAAAAGGAGTTACTAGAAAAGGGATGGAACACAAAAGAAAATGCCTTCCCTGCTCTAATTTGCAACATTCCTGTGTATCGTATACTATGCGCAGCTCTTGTTACCCTGTCTCCAGTGGGATGTGATGGAACGGGAAGAACTGCAGAGAAGGTGACAGCCTGAGCAGAGGAAGTGAATAGTTTCTGTACAAGCAGAGACTAAGTGCACCAAATCTCTTCACCCTGGGGAAAAAGGAGTCTCACAGTGCACATAATACTGTGAACAACAAAGATGTAAAAAGGTGTACAAAGTTATAAACGATCCAGTGTATGCAGAGAGGAGATGATTATCCCCTGTTACCACAGAACAAGAAGTAGGGACAGCTTGAAATGGCTGGCCAGCAGGAAGGCACCTTTTCTTCATAATACAAAATAAATTGTTTCATTGCTACAAGATGGTTTGGATGCTATACGTTTAAAGAGCTTTAAGAAATCATTAGACAAATTCAAGACAGAAAGATACATCAAAGATTATTAAGTGCAATGGTTTGGATTCAACTTCCAGTGCAAGAAAACACAGTCTTCAACTGACAGAAGCTAGAACATTATGTTAGGGAAATATCATCTTACAGCTTGGGCTACATGAGGACAGATTAGTAAAAGAATTTTTCAGCTTTCTTCAGGTCTCTGGATATTTTACATGCTTTCTTTCCTGGAAATGGACCACTGAGATTCAAGCCTGGAAAATTGTACTATTATTATTTGAGTAGTTTTCCCAGCTTTCTGAAGGAAAGAGGTTCCCTCCACCCAGACCCTGCTTCAGTGTGTGCTCTGCTGGTAAACTTGAAGAAACACAACAACTTGTTTTCCCTCTGTCCATCTTTCTGCCTTCCCAGACAGTTGGTTTGGGTTTTCTTTCTATCACTCACTTAGACTCTTTGTGTCTGAGGCTTCTTGGAAGAAGACTTCTTGTGTAGGCTGAGGCTTCTTGGAAGAAGACTTGAGGAAGGAATAGGCATATCCTCAGGCAAGCGCTAAAAAGCAGTTAAACCAACTCAAGTAGCAGATACCAAGGGGTACATATCTAAAGCTGGTCATCTGTGAGGGAAAATTTACTTGTTCAGTAGCCCAGGTGCCTTTGCTCTAGGGCAAAGGAGAAAAGTCCTTACAATGTGGTCTGGCTTTTTTTTTTTAATTCTCTTTTTTTCCCAGGCAAAGACAGACTAAAACCATCTTAACCTTCAAAGTTTTTTGTCTGCGGGAAATGTTTGCTTATGTCCTGAGTTTCTATTTAAGTAACAAAGGAGTTATCATCTTTTTATGGTTGAAAAGATAATGAGATGGCAAATTAAGTGTAAACCTACAAGATGAGACTGAGTCAGAAGATGGTCTAAATTAAGGCAGAAACAGACTGTTCTCATCACAGTGATGAGTTACTTGATGTCCGGTTAGGATAATATTGCCTCTCTTACTGCTAAGGAAGACTGTAAAATTATCTACCTCACTCCTTTAATATATATTATTTTATACATACAGTATAACATAATGTATATAACACAACTGCCTGCTACCATCCAGTGTGGTTGTTTTAGCATAGCTGGAAAAGAGCAAAAGCACAAAGATCCATAAAAAATCTTTCTCTGGCATCGCTAAAGCTATTTTAAAACATATATGTGTTGCATCTCTTTCTGTTTACTGAATCATATGAAGAGAGCAAACATGGAGCCTAAAGACTGCTTGTGCATATTTCTGCTTTTTCCTGTCTGTAAACAATATATATAAGAAAAATCAGATCTCTTCTTATTTGAGGAACACAGTTAAGAAGCTTAACAGCATCTTTCCCAAAATAAACATTTGACAGAACAGGATTTAAACAATTCTAGACATGCTTAATGATGTGATGGAAAGAGTAACCTGAGTTAGTTCTTCTAAAGGCTTTCAGTATCCTCTGGGTTATGTTGGCAAAGATGATTCATATACCTTACTAAAAATAATTTTAAATGGAAGGTGGGTGTTTGTTTTCCTTCCTGTCCTACAGATACTGTTGTAGAGGATGGCACAGTAGCTGTCATGTGGGAGAACTAAATTCTAGGGGCAGGTAAAATGCATTGACTTAGTCCATCATGCCAACTGAAGTGATGAAACTGTTTAGAATTAGGGATTTTTTTTTTTTTCCCCCACATTCCCATTATATATATATGTAAATAACCTAGAGCCTCTACTTAGAATAGTGCTTCCATGCTTTCTTATTGGTTTAAGGAGGGAGGGTTCCTGCTCTTTGTCATTCCCATAGCTTGCTGGCTAAACATGGTCATCTGCTGCATGTGGGGGCTACAGGCCAGCAGACTCACCAGCACTTATATATGAAAACCTCATTTTTGAAGCCTTACAAATAGGACCAGCTGCAGCCACTGCCACCTCAAAAAGTGCCTCAGTGTGAACACTGAATATTGCCACAAGGATGGGAGGAAGACTGCTGGCATCCTTTTTAAGAGATGCTGTTTGGTACAGAAGGGTTAAAAGGGAAAAGTACTATGCACAAGGGCTTTGGATAATCCAAAACTGTTTAGATTTGGGCTTGTCAATGCCTCATTTCAGAGACTCTCTGCAGAGGTTCTGTACATCCATCTTGAGCTCTTAACACTGCTAATGATTGAGATGACTCCACTTCTGTTTAGCAATGGAAGTTCCTTTGGTGTTTTTCCTTCCCACTGACAAAAAGTAAGGTGATATCCTGACTGACTTTTTTACCTGGTGAGGTAGAATTGCGTAACAGATGCTTACACCAGAGTTGAGAGGATCAACGCACAATCCATTGTGGTATAAATATCTAAACTGATAGATAAAAATGATGTTACTTAGGCATGTGATGCAGTCATATCCTTCATCAGTAAAATTCTGGAAGGTAGAAGGAGGGAGGTGGTTCTCTGAATCTGGAAGATTATTCACTAAAATGAGCCAGCCCTTTGAAGAAATTTTATGAAGATTATATATTTTATGAAGAAAAAAACTTTAATTTCCATAGACAGATTGGCAATGTGCCAATTTTTATACCACTTTTAAATTTGTATAGGTTTTCCAGACCAATGCTTTTTTTTTTTTTATCCACTGTGCCTATGAATTACATCTAAATTTTCCAGTCCTGCTTGAAATAAGACTTGAACCCAACTGGTAAATTCATACAATTCTTGGTTATTTTTCTGTTCAAGAGAACTGTGAATGTGAGTAGGGTCATCCAATCTTCTAGAGAAATTATTCAGTGGGAACAGCGGGTGTACACCTAACATACTTTTAAAATTACTTAAAACAAAGAAAAGAAATGAGAAAAGCATAACTCAGATATGGTGATGGTGGTGTGTTAGAGATAAATTGTAGATTTGTTTCACTAGTAATTTGATCAGGATAAGGGAAAAGTTACAGTCAGTCTTTGCTCTTTAATTATTATAGTGTATTATTATTTTTAGGGTTTCAGAGATGTATCTGGTATCTCGTAAGACAGGGAAAAAGCTGATCTCTTGCCCATGTAACTGCATTAGTACAACACAGAAACTGGGACTCACAAATGCCATTGAGGGAAGATATATCCAGATGACTGTGACATTTTTAAACATCTTTCCTTTCTATTGTTTCTTGCAGATGAGGTAGACAGCATCATATTTTGGAGAAAATTGCTATAATAAGGAAAGTGTCTGGGAGTAGAAGTAGGATGTTGTGCAGATACTGTGGAAGGAACCTATGAGAAAACACAGTGAGGGCAAAGTGACTGCTTTCAGTGGTAGCGTGGGGAGGATGGGAGCAGCCACAAAGCAGTCAAGGGACAATGAAAGGAATAAGTACTGATGAAATTTGTTTTCCTCTGTTGTGATGCAGTCATCTCCTTCATCAGTAAAATTCTGGAAGGTAAGAGGAGGGAGGTGGTTCTCTGAATCTGGAAGATTATTCACTGAAAATCTCCAGTGTTAATGAATTCTCCCCATTATCCTGCACGTACTTCATAATTTTACAGACAGCATGAGACATAGTAACAGCATGACTCCTAGGGTCTACTGAATAGACAAATAAAAGTTGAGACATTAAACCTCATACAATACTGTAAGAAAACCAAAGCAGGAGAATAGAAAAACATCATCTTTAAGTACTGTTGATATTATCCTAAAAATGGAACCATGTTATAAAATATATATATACATATAAGGGCCTTTGTAATTTTTAAATCCTAGATTCAAAATGTAGGCATTAAGCCTGAGAAGCAGATGTTTACAGAATTCATGTTTTGATCAGTTTTAAGTGAATGATGAATGTTTTTTCTCTTATATATTGTGCATTGAAGTACTGGCTAGAATTCCCACTGATGCCCAGACCTCTTATAGAGATACCTTTCAGGCTTCTCTGTTGTGTTTGGATGCTATTACCTGTTAAGCTGTTTTTCAGTAGTGGTGAATTATGCTTCTCTTCCAGGGCTGTTTCAATAGATATTTAGATTCCTGTTTGCTACTAGGGATACTCAAATGTGCAAATCAATCACTCACACATCATCATTTAATGAGCCTCCTGCTTTGGGGTTTATCTGGCTTTGCACCCTGAAATGGCATGCCATTAGGGGCCCTTGTTTTTAGAAGGTGCTTAGCCCAGCACATGAAAATCAGTACCTTTTATAATATCTTTATTATACAGATGTAAATTTACAATAACTTTATTATACAGAAGTAATTAGTCTGAAGACTAGACTGAAAGATGTATATTTGGATATTAAAGCAATTGAAACCCAAGAATATGCTTGCTTTTGTTTGCTGTAGTAAGTTTTCAGCTTACAAGTGGAACTGTATGAATACAGAATGCTTTGATTCATGCTTCTGACTGCTAAAAGTATATATGGCTCTACAGAACAATGTTTGGTATCAATATTGTATGCCTTTTCACTTTCTGTTAGAAAATGGATAATTTAGGTCTAACTTGAAAGAGCACTTGGCTCCAATGATTCTGATAATTGAAATGTATGAGAATTCTGTTTAAATACAAATCTAATCAGGATATCGCTGGTTGCCCAAGTGGAATTCAGAGCGCTCTAATACTTTGATCTATGAAGGTCTTTTCTAACAGGAAGGGGAATTAGTCTTGGTTGCTAAACAAACCAAGTTTGCTTTCTTTATTTTCCTTTGCCTCTGACGTTTGTTTCTATTTGAAGATCTCTTCAATTTTATTCATTTTGGTTTTCTCTCTTTGTGTTTCCTTTAAATGCCTTC
The DNA here is from genome assembly GCA_025345505.1 of Todiramphus chloris collaris. Taxonomy (NCBI): domain Eukaryota; kingdom Metazoa; phylum Chordata; class Aves; order Coraciiformes; family Alcedinidae; genus Todiramphus; species Todiramphus chloris. Next base: position 27,206,508 of record JANVCC010000019.1, on the reverse strand, counting down.
TCTTTCAGTTCTTCTGTGTGATTCCTCAAATCCCTTCTTTCCACAGCAGTTACTTGCAACTGCTGTCTCACTGCTGTCTTGCAAAAGACTCAGCAGCAACATTATTTTAGAATAATAGACAGCAGTTGCTTTATTATAACTTGAAAATTGAGCCAGATCAGACTATGCAAGAAGTGCAGTCTCAGCAGCACTGGGTCTGGCCACTTGGTAGATTATTATCTGATAAATTCCTTTTATGGGGGAGAGTACCAGGATGCCAGATCCACAGCTAACCAAAACGGATGACCTCCAAATTTGCAATATCCAGAAGGAAATCAGCTCGGATTTCTTGACAGTCTGTTCTTTGGTTTGCATTGCCTCTATGTGACTAATGTGTCCCTGCACTATATTTTAGAAGTCCTTCCTCATTATTGTGTTTCTTTTGTCACAGGATCTATCACACCACACTTCACTGAAATACCCTACATTTGTTAATGACATCTCTTACTTGATGCCTGCATCACTTTAGTGACAAAATGGCTTTACAGTTGTGCTAGGAATTCCCATTTATGGAAAGAGAAGGATAATTCAATGGCTGTGATACTTTCCATTATTCAGAATGACATAAAATTAGTTCCCTTCTCTATTGCAGCTTTTCAGTACAACCTGCTCTCTTTGACCCAAATTTACACAGCTTCAATTTTACCAAAGTCCCTGTGTCTGCTACTTACCCTTGACTGACAACTTCCTATCAACCTAGACCTTCTGATGGATATTCAATAAAAGGGGAGAAACAAGTCAGAACTACAAATGAGAGTGGATATTTCTTTGCTTTCTATGTTGGGGTGCATCTATATGGACAACCCATCTCTATGTTAGACAAAATCAGTTTAGATCAGAAAGATAATGTAGGAGTCTAAGTGGAATACAGGTCATTCTTATCTTATAGTTGTATGTACATTCTATTATTATATAATAATAATAGAATTACAGTGTTAATAACTACTATGCCACCTTTCTTCCTTATCTTGGAGTCCCTCAAGCATCAGTACTGGGACCAGTCTCGTTTAACATCTTTGTCAGCGACATGGACAGTGGCATGGAGTGCACCCTCAGCAAGTTTGCTGATGACACCAAGCTGTGTGGAGCGGCTGACACGCTGGAGGGAGGGGATGCCATCCAGAGGGACCTTGACAGGCTGGAGAGGTGGGCCCATGCCAACCTCATGAAGTTCAACAAGGCCAAATGGAAGGTCCTCCATCTGGGTTGGAGCAATCCCAAGCACCAATATAAGCTGGGCAGTGACTGGCTTGAGAGCAGCCATGAAGAAAAGAACCTGGGAGTGCTGGTGGATGAGAAGCTCAACATGAGCCATCAGTGTGCTCTTGCAGCCCAGAGGACCTACCATGTCCTGGGCTGCATCAAGAGAAGCATAGCCAGCAGGTCGAGGGAGGTGATTCTCCCCCTCTACTCCACTCTCGTGAGGCCTCACCTGGAGTACCAATGTCCAGTTCTGGAGCCCCTATTACAGGAAGGCTATGGATGTGCTGGAATGCTTCCAGAGAAGGGCTCCAAGGATGATCAGAGGGCTGGAGCACCTCTCCTATGGGGACAGACTGAGAGAGTTGGGGTTGTTCAGTCTGGAAAAAAGAAGGCTCCGGGGAGACCTTATTGTGGCCTTCCAGCATCTGAAGGGGGCTACAAAAAAGCTGGGGAGGGACTTTTTAGGCTGTCAGGCAGTGACAGGACTAGAGGGAATGGATTAAAGCTAGAGATAGGTCGATTCAGATTAGACATTAGGAAGAATTTCTTCCCCATGAGGGTGGTGAGACACTGGAACAGGTTGCCCGGAGAGGTGGTGGAAGCCCCATCCTTGGAAGTTTTTAAGCCCAGGCTGGATGGGGCTCTGAGCAACCTGCTCTAGTGGGAGGTGTCCCTGCCCATGGCAGGGGGGTTGGAACTAGATGATCTTTAAGGTCCCTTCCAACCCTGACAATTCTGTGATTCTATGATTGTTCCGCCTGCTGCACTGATAGAGTTTGTGGAGTTTTCCAGTGAACCAAATCAGAGAATGTAGCCTCCTGTGGAAATGTCACCTTTATTTACAGGGCTACAGATCTTCCACCTAGATGTACCACATCACTTTGGTGGCACGAGATTACATTCTTGCCATACAGTTATATTCTAAGTTAGAAGATAAGGGAGTTGTAACTCCTTCATATGCAGTTTGAAATTTGCAGTTCCCTGCTCTGCTATTTTTTTTTCTTTCCTATTTTTTCTCCACACCAAGATTTCTGAGTTCCTTAGCCAGCTAAGGCAGAGGAATATTGAGGCGCTGTAGTAATAGAGACAAGCAAGATCCTAAACCCAGATGTTTCTTCTTCTTTTCATTATTATCACTTGTGCCTCATAGTTATGCCATATTACTGTCGTTACCAGCAGACTTCTAGTTGAGTTTACCTAAGCTGTGGTGGACAGGGATTTTTTTTGTGTAAGGGTTATGGAATAGTTTTACTAGCACAGTTTTAATGTCTGTGTCAATAGGGTCTTAATCACACTGAAATCTCTAGATGTTTCAGATTTGCCAGTTCTCCAAGGAAATCAGAATTGCAAAGGCTGGAGAAAGCCCCAGAGGCTTTCCAACTTAATTAGGAGTGAACTCCTTCCCTGTAAATGAAGTGGTTCTTTAAAATGACTTGGAGTCTCCACTGGCATCTTTTGACAGTGGTATGATAAAGTACAAAATATTATTAGAATGAAGTTCCCCTCTTGTGACACTCTCTTATATCTTGTGGAAGTAGCCATATTTTTTGAGTACCCATAACATTATTTGTCTTATAATGAGTCAAGAAAAAATAGGTAAAATAGGTTTAAAGGCACTGCAAAATAACAGGTCTCTGTAGCATTACAGTCTGGACTCTTTTACTTTTACATATGACATTGTGAATGTGAGACAATCTTTGACAGAACAGCTCTTTAATGAATGGATGAGATAACATAATTTATAATATCCTATGAAGTGTCACTGTCATGCAATATTACATATTTAGATTACACTGCTGTAAAAAGCAAATGGTACATTCTAATATTTACTGGTTTATTAAACACCTTTATCTACAAAGGAGACGTGATTTTCCACTCTGGTCAGGTATTCCTAGGTGCCCACAACATTCTTAAAAAGCTGTTTTCCTTCTGGTTAACTGAGCAACACCAAATTTGAAGTAATGACAGATAAACTCGAGGCAAGCACAAGACAAGCAGTTCACATTCTTCAAAATTTGCTCTAAACCCTCTTATTTATGACCGATTTCTCTATCATTCTTCCTCCCATGTCATCTAGCAAGCAAAATACTGCCTAACCTTCTATTTATGTCATAAATCCCACATGGTAGCACTGAAACAGTTTTTCTGTTTAATTCAAAATGGGCCAGAATCTGCTTACGGCTTGCCAGGGTAAACATGAAATAGCTGTATGAAGGTTGCAGAAATATCTAGGATTTACACTGATGCTGGGGTTTCTAATAAGTTACTCTCTGTTTGGAGAATCATTAAAGTGTACAAGGTTTAGTACATTAATCAAATCATCACAGTAAAGTTGGGTAAATATTTTAAATAGATGCTCTGCTCTCAGGAAGAAAAAGGCCAACAAAAAATTTACCTGAAGAAACTCATAATGCAGCTGATGGATCCACAGAAAGGTAGATCCAGAGCCCAATTCTTTTTGTTTTCCTGGAGTTACTCCTGGTGCTTGGGCTGGTGTGACTGAAAGAGAAACCAGTCCTGAAGATTTTTTCCTATGCTTTTCTTCATCTGTTTCAACAGCAGAAGAGAAACTCAAGAAAAGGAGGAATGCTCAAATTGCTGCTGTTGAGGGGGGGCTGAGGACTCTGATCATTTTGCAGGTTAGATTGTTATCCAGTTTTATAATTAATTCCTTTAAAAATAAAGCCCTTTCTGAATATTCTAGGTTCTCTTTCACAGTGCTGTCATAGGTAGTTTCATTCACTGCATAATCTGGTGATGCTCAGCTGCAAAAATCAAGGAAGCCTCCATCCCAAATTTGTCTCTGTTGTGCCACCATGGATGTTATGTGGTCGAGCTAGTGATCCACTAATGAGCCTTTTCCAGTTACTGATTCTTTTCTTGAATCTAAGCTGTTTGGAAACTAACATTAAACAGGGATTTAAGTGCAAAATATAAAGGAATCGCATGCTTTGCTTCTGAAATAACACTAAATTGTGCAAGTCTCATCTGTTCTCTCAGTGCAGTTGTGTAGAGAAGGAGAAATTACTTGCTTATTTCAGGGCAGGGGTGTTTTAATAAAAAGAGAAGAATGAAACAGGGCGAGTTTAACCATTATTGCTTTGATTGCTGCTGGCTCATTAGCATTGGCCACGCTCCTTCAGATTAGCAGTAATTAAACTGTGAAATCGGACCGATTGCCTTAAGCTGAGACACCATACCAGGCTGTCAAGAGAAATCACAGGGGATAAATCAAGGGCCCTGTGCATCTCGGATCACCCTTGGCATGGGTGAGAGTGTGAGAAGCGGAATAATGAGGACATTCAGTTTTTTGTATCTGGTGAACTCTTGGCAGACAAGCTTTGGAAGCGTTGTCATGACGATGACAACAGCAAGGATAAACTCTTACTCCCACTAGCTGTGGTTAATGAAGATGATAATGAAAAATTATGCCAACATTACTGCAATTTTTTTATTCCGACTGGCACTTGTAACCTTACGCCTAATGACACAACACAATAGTGACAGTAATTGTGCATTGATAAATGGGGTAAAGATGCTGAAAAAATGTCTGACTCAAAGATATACAAGTTTAGTTAGCTGAGTAATTTCTTCCAATAAGCATTTGCTTTGTTCTTTGAACTCTCACTAGGTGGTTTTGGACTGTGCATGCCAAAAAACATCTCTAATCACTTTTTATTGTTTACTAAAGAATAGGCCCAGCAATTAAAGCAAAGAGGGCCTGTGTTTTATTTCTTCTAAGCAGAACAAATGCGATCAAGATAAATAACAGTAATAAAACAACAATACTTTTTACAAATTCTGAATGGGTTTACAAATTCAGTGCTTGTTTAACTGCTGGTTTCTGGGACATCCAGTTTGTCCCACTCAAAATGTAAAGCTTTGGTGGATAAATCTCCAATTACGTTATGTAATGGCTGTCTCACCCTCCCATTGCCCCTGCCTAAATGCCACCATTTATTCAGATTGCATTAGCGCTTACGTGTCTTTTTCAACCACAGCTCCTAAAGCGTTGCATGTGGGAAAGGATTTATTTATAGATACATACATACATACGAACATACATAAACTAAGGATGTGTTTTAGCGGTATAATTAAACCACTGGAAAAACTTTCTTCTGCCCTATCCCAGACATGTGCTTCCTTTTTCTTTCTTGCACTAAGCCCATAATCAATCATAGTAAACCAGTTCAGGGTGCTAAATGGGCAAAAATCTAATCACTTAATATTTTTTGTAATCATTTACTAGTTCAGCTCTGATCCAGAAGAGGGCTGGTGATGGGGCAATCAGCAAGAGCAAGCCAGCCTAACCAAAATCTCAAGTTCTACCTTGAAGCATGAAGGGCATGTGTGACTTTGGGGAGGATTCTGCACTTGAAACTCTTACTGCTTTCCTACAAAGCACTATGGGACCATAAACCTGAAGAGGCATATGGAAGCTGTTCAAAAAGTGCTCACAGTAAGAACAGTGGCAGTCACTAGTGCCTTTGCAAACACATCTCTCAGTGATTCCCAAAGGGCCACATGGCATGTCAGGAATCCCTCCTGCTCCTCAGGCCACCCGCTTCCCACTGCTGAAAGGTTGCTGTTATTTCAACAAGCAAGCGTGATATGGACAATGCAGAATAGCAAACTCTTTCAATTTATGTAGTGGATTCCAAGTCTGCTGAAATCCAGCATCCACACTCCTACTTTAGAAGCCACAGCACTTGGCTTTAAAGAATAGCCTGATTGAATGTGTGAGTATGCTGCAGTACAATAACCTCTCTGGGATTAGACAAATAAATGCAAATGAATCATTTAATGCAAACAAATCACTTAAAGAATTAAGTGTTGTTTTATTTATGCCAAAACTACCTAAAAGAATAGCTCTTTTGATAGCTTTAGTAAAGTGTTTGGGGGTTTTTCTATGTAAAGTTCTACTGTTGCTCACCAGTGGCCTCATTCCCTCAAAGCTTTAGAAATCTAGATTGTCGGATGTGGGATTCTTTTTTTTTTTTTGTTGTTGTTAAACCAGTGTTTGTTTTGTTTTGTTTGTTTTGAAGAAAAAAGATTAATCACAGAGCATTTGGAGGTGTATCAGATATATGAGGGTTTCTCCTTGACTAAGTGGTATTTGTCTCTTCAGTTCTTGAAAGGCAGTATTAAGACAACACGGTAGTGCTTGTGATTCATGGTTCCAATTCTCTTTTTATTGCTGAACACCAGCAGTGAATAGGAGTTGCAGAAGGACACATTTCCAATTACTTTGTTTCAGAGTTCTCCATTGCTTCTTAACAGAGACTTCTCTATCTCTGAAAGCGAGTGTAATGCAAAACTTTAGTAAATACACACACACACACACACATACACACACCAGAGAAAGATTTCTTTGCTCTTTGGCTATGTTCTTAGTGTTGACTCAGTCTCTGCTGCCTTGTTGCCACTCTTCTCTATAGATGAATAATGACAATTTAACCATTAGAGAAAGGTATTACATGAAGCAGTGTCCAAAGAATATTGGATGTTTTTTGGGAAGAAATGACACAACTACTGAATCCTGAGCGGTGGTCTACTTGCACAACAGGACAGAAATGGTTTATCAAAGCAAGATCATAATTCCCTCAGTATGCAATATGAGGGAAGGGGAGGGGGGTCCAAGTAGGAAGTAGAGACACTGATTTCTTCTTCCCAAAGAGGAACCTTTTCCTAGACTATGGTTTTTGGGGGCCCTTATTCTGTAGTAGGATGGACCAAAGTCAACAGACTGTGCAGGTGCTGAGGTTGAGGCAACTCCAATGGAATTTCTGGCACATCAACAGTTATTTGGCTATTTCTTCATATAACAGTGGGGGGATGGAGAGGAATAACAAAAGCTTCAATTACATTATCCTCAAACATCTTTAAACTTTATCAGCACCAATTTTAAGAGAGATGCTTCTAAAAAGCAAGACAGGAAAAACATCAAAATATGCCATCTAAACATTAACACAGGGCACAGATCCCAAATTGACAGAGAAATCAGTGCTGGGGAGAAGTCTGGAATAAAGGATCAAAAGCAGACACTCTCTGAAGAAAGGAGGATAACAGTACTGAGAACCATGCACTGAGCGATTTTGATTTAAAGCATTTTAAAAGAAAACTCCGTTTACTTTAGAGGCTGACAAAAGTTTATACATTCATGAATGAGTTCTTTATGTATTTAAGAGGGATGACAACAGACAAAGGGAATATTTGATGAATGTTCAGGCAAGATTCTGAAAGTCAGAGATCATTGAGAAAGGACAGAAGGTTTGGGCTTTTTCTTACAAATACCTGCATCTGTTGGGCACTTTGTGTTTCCATTCTGTATGTGGAATTGTGATAGAACCAGAAAAGGTATTTGGGAGCTGACTGAGGAACTTAAAATATGTAAAAGTTTTAGGAAAGCTATGGCTCACATGCTTTCAGAACTTCTTTTTCATTTTACCCTGCAGTGGAGGACCTTGTCTAAAAGTAGCAGCTAGCAGGACAGTTGTAGCGAAACAAGGCTGTGACTTGAATTCATTGAGAGAATAAGTGGGAGAGAAAACTGATGTAGTTTTGTTACATTTTTGTTTTTAAGGCTTTTGATGGACATATTTCTTTCAAATCTGCCCCATATCAGCATCAACAGAAAAAGACTGGACACCTGTACTTCAAGGGTGTCACTTTGCAGACTGGTATCTCAGCAGTTTGAAGGGGCTGTCTGAGATATGGGACCGCATTTTAGTTTTGCCCTTCTGTCCAGGGGCAGTAACTTTGGCAGAAGGATGGGAAAAATGACTGAGAGCAGTAACATCTAAACCACCTCAGCAAAATGTCCTGGACTTCATCTGTTACAATGCATCTTTCCTGCTAAATTAGCAAATCTTGAGGTTACAGAGAAAGTTCTTAATTATTTGTTATGAAATTTAGATTGCAGAAGAATAGGAGACCATACCACAAATACTGCAGGTAGATTTTTAATATGATGACCAGTATTATCAGCTCCTCTCTTGGTGGACAAAGTGATTATTTTTTATTTTAAAACATTCCTTATGACTTCAAATATACAGAAGGCAGAGCTTCTAGTGAATGGATTATGTTAATGAAGCATCATGACACCGATGGGAGCAGGTTACCAGTCTTTAGGTAGCAAGTGTACAGACATCTAGGTCTCTACAGTAGGCTAAGAATCTGCTCTTGGTGCATTTTGGTGAAAAAAGGAGCAACGAGGTGACACAAATCAGTGATAACTCTACATCACACTGCACCAGTTCAGAATTACTAACATTTCTGACTGAACTGATGTCAGCAGAGCTTATGCCAGATTAAGTAACATTTGCCAATGCCAGAGTTTTATTGCATCTGCTGCTGTGTCCACACAGCCCTTTTTACTTGTGACTCAGTTTTTCGTTCTCACAATGTAATCAGTGGAGTCACTGCACAAGGATGTTCTTGCTCCTTTGAATGCAAGTTCAAGTCACTCCACATGGTGCTGCAGCATCCCCTGGCTGTTACGCTATCTTTTTCAGTAATCTGAATAGGTATTTTTCTACGCAGTACACCAAAGTGCTAGTCTTTCGTTGGCTTTTTCTGTCTTGGGCTGGCAAAAGTAGTTACACATTAGTGCATAGGATACTTCTGAAATGAGGAAGAAGTTATGATCATGGCCTTCTACCTTCTGTGGTGAGAACCCATGCCTATTAGCAAGGCAAATAGTCCTTGCATCTCTTCATGAGCCATATCAGCAAGCTCCTTCTGGTAGCCAAACTGGAAATCAGGAATAAACCAACATCCTGTACCTTAGGCCTCAGCTGAAAGCATGAAATGACATTAAGCCCCTCTATTGTCTGTGGTATGTCAAGGGGAGAGATGGCAGCAGAGGAGGTATATGCTGTGCACACTGTGCTAGGGCTTAAAAAACCACTCTGGTCCTTGCTGTTTTTATCAGTCAGAGATCACAGGGGTGAGCAACCACCCCCGTGGCCACTGTAACCTCCCTAGCTACAAAAAGTGACTGTCACTTTCGCAAATGAAGACCTGTGCTCCAGCTTCTATAAATGAGGTAGTTCAGGGCTGCTCTGATGGTGCCAAGATGCCATTGCCAATATGGCACCACCTCATCTCGGACACAGCGGGCAGAAGGAACTGGGAGCTGCTCAAAACAGCTCATGGCTGGCACCCAATGATCCGCAGGGAGGGCAAGTGGTGGCCAAGCTGGCAGGCAGCATAGGATGTCAGCACCATGCCCGAGACTCGTGTCACTGTGTAAAACTTTCCTGCAGATTTGCACATTTGGCAGTGGCCATGCAGAGTGTGACTGTGTTACCAGAGCCACGAGCTGTCTCTGGCCTCGTCCCACGTGAGGCTTCTCGGGTGTTATCACCACTGGCTTTGGATGTAGGAGAACAAGCAAAACAGTAATCTTCAATGAGATGTAAGCCCTGCTTACGTTTCAAAGTTTTTCATCTTTAAGTAAAAAAGCAGCTTCATAGAGCTTAGATGTATCTGTTCTGGTAGAAAAGTTTGGACATGAATTGCTTACTCCTTCCCTGTGATTCCAGGCTGCTTACCCTCCCTTTCTTCCATCCATATCACTCACTCCATATTACATCTAGCATTTAGAAATCTAACTCAACTCAATGCTTTTCTGATTCTTATGACTTAAAGTATATTTAATGTTCAGATTACTCTATTAATTCAACTTTCCATCACTCTCCATCATGTGACTTACATGACCATTGTGAACTTCTATTTGGGTATGCCCAAATGAACATAGGAAGTTTCCATCACCCCACTTAAACTGGAAAACTGTGTTACACTTCTGAAATGTAACTTTGAAGGCGAACAAGAAATTATGATGAAAATTGTAGTTTATTGGTTTTATATTCATTGACCTCAAAGATAACGCCTTAACAAAACTGATTTCTTCTCTTATCTCAAATCTCTTTCTCCTTCTTCTAGTAAAGTAGTTGTATAGAGACATTACAATAGAGAAATTACAATGGCATATTGTTATTTCGTATCCTGGAAACTGCCTTAGATTTTTTTTTTTAGTTATTATAAAGGCTGAAGGATTTAATCTGTGAATCAATTTAAGTCAGTGATAGCTTTGCCATTAACTTCACACGTCAGGATTTTGTCTAGCTGTTCCTAATACATTTGAGCCCAATTTTCTCTGTTAATTATTATTTCTCTATTATGATGTTACATATTTAGAAATACTACCAGAAGAAAATGGAAAATTAAGTCATAACTTAACCTTGAGAAGTTTATCAATATAAAAAGCATGTATTGTCCTGTCTGTTTTGCTTTCCCCTATTGAAACTGCCCCTTCCTCTGAGTAGAACTCAGCTGGTTGAGTGGAGGTTTCTATCCAGTTCATTGCGATAGAACATACAGACCTTTGCCCACTGGTAACCAACAACTTATTTTAAAAGTTGTCTAGATCTTCCCTATGGGACTATATTTATTAAGCAGGTGTACAAATGCATGGAAGGTTAGGACCGTTGAGATGGTTTTGCTCTGGTTTTATTGTAATGTCTTTCCAGAGTTCAGTCCCAGAGATAAAATTTCAGACTTGGAATTTCTGTTGTCAAAGATTTCAGTACTTTCTAAAGTGGGTAGCATGATGCATAATCTAACACTAATAGTAGTTATCTATGAGGTATCAGTGAAAAATATATATGTATAGCTGCAGCATTGGTCAGTTGATCCTGTTGGCAGAAAATTATCAAAACTACACATTGCCTTGTAGCTTTCTGCCTCTAAATTAATCGCTGCTGGCCTCCTTTACAGTCACTGGAGAGAAATAGGCACATTTCAGATGTGATTCTTCTGGCCTATTTTAGATACCTAGTTTAGGACAAGACGAACTGCAGCCTAGAAGTGTCTATTTCTCATTGCTCATTATAAAAGGAGTCTAGACATCTCCCAGAGAAGCAGGCAGCCAGATTGCAGATGTTTTTAGTTGGCATTGTGTGTCTTCATGTGGCATGGGTGTCTAAAAAGGCTTGTAAGCTCTATTTTGTTAGAATTATTCCAGTACAGTAAATTTAAGCCTCACTACTGAAAATGAGAGCTCTTTTTATAGGTTATTATTTTGTAGATAGCAATTAACCACTCAGAAGAGCTTCTAGTTTTGACACGCACACGCTCAGCCACTTCATGCTTTAATGTTAAATTATATTTGACATTTAATTTAAGCTCATATTGCCTTCATTCAAAAATAAACCTTACTGCATTAGTAGTGGGAAGGTGGAGGAATAATTTTTCTCCCCAAATTCACACTCAGTGAAATCTAAACTGATTTTTCATGCTTAGTTTTTCAAGTATATTATGTGCATTCTTCTGAATATAAGTCTGTGCAATTGCTTCTCAGATGTGAGGGAAAGAAATCAATGCATCTGTCTTAGTAAGCAATTACAACATAAAAATGTATTTTTAATAGGTGCTTTGAAGGCTGCACATACTGTGAGGTTTGTTGCCCCCTTGAACCGACTGTAATCAGAAGCAACATATACCATTATTTGTTGAGCAAAGCAGCCCTGATTTTGTGGTTGTACCACTGTGTCATGTGATCTCTTCAGTTCTTATAAATCAAGCAGGATGAAGATTTAGCTGACTGATGCAGACGAAATAGCAAGGTATAGGAGGAGATTCTGCCTGGTGTCCTGCCAGTGATGTTTGCCTTGCCTGAGTGGGAGCAGAGATCTGTACCACTAGGACCTGAAAGGAGGCTGAAGCAAGATTGCTTCTTCCTCGATATGGTCTGGCTACTGTGAGCCATAACTTAGTGCTTTAATTTGCAACCTCTGTTTCAGTCCTTGGGTGCATCCTACTTGGTCTTAAAAGATCCAGGGCCATGCTTTACATCGATCTACCTTTTATTTTATAGCTATGCATGATGCAAAAAATGTGGCCGTTCCAAGCAAAGAAGCAGAATGTCTCCCCTCCAGAGCACTGCAGCACTGCTGAGTGAAAATTGAAGTTGGTATCCTGAATGTTGCTTTCTGTGAAAGACCACACGGGACACTTACAAGCCCAGTTTATTGAACCAAATTAGAACTAGGCTATCTATATTCTCTTCATTGTTTTTCCCTTGAGCCCATCTTGTCTGCTTCAGTTTTTCTGTGCACACCACGACCAATACCTGCTGGGAAATTTGAAGTCTTTGGGAATGATGGAACTATTACCAGCAACATTTGCAATCATGGGAAGTGGGCGGTGTTTATTCAAGGGAGCTGGTCATCCCTGGGTATGTCTTTACTCAAACCATAATGAATCAATGGCCATGAGTCTCTGGGTCTTCTACATGGAAACAAAACAAATCAAAACCACCAGAACTAGAACCTCCCAACATCAAATAAGCCAGTACAACTACAGCTCCTCTCTACATTTGTCTTTGCTGTTAAATTGAGCGATTTATCCACCTTGCAAAAGACATTAGCATTAAGGGACATAGTCTTTCTCAGATGTAATTCATTATTAATCTTAATGGGATTATGCTTCAAAGACCACTAAATGCACATCTTCAAAGGACTTAAATTACTCCCTATTATTACTTCTGACAATAAAATAAATAAAGCTTAGTTAAATTCTACATGCTAAACCCAAATTACTTTTTTCCTTTTCACTGTGCCAACCAAAGCAAAACAGAGCATTGAAAAAACAAAACAAACAAAAAACCCCAAAAACAAATAAACAATCAAACTCCAAACAAAAACAAACAAAAAAAATGACCACAAAACAAACCAAAAAAGAACCCCAAACCCTCCACTCAAAATCTTAAGGTTTTATGATTAAATATTCATATAACCAGGTTGAAGACATTTGAAAATGCATATTTTTCATTGTAAATGTATGCAGCATCAAAAGTATGAAAACAGTGAGAGAAGGATAAATATTTAACATCAAACAAATTTATTTATTAATAAAATTACATAGTGCAAAATGCATTTCCTAGTATTGCTTTAAAATGAATGTTTAAAACTGATATTGCAAAGCAAGCATTATCAACAACAGGATCTAGATAATAGGTAAATAGCTCTTTGGGTAACATTTGCTTTAGAAACAGCCACAAAAGCCAAAATTTCCATTTGTCTCTGTTTTCTAATCCAAATTCTTCGTAAGCTTTGCACAGAATAAACATGTTCAAGCTGTGCCCTGGCTATATGGTGTTGTGTGACAGGGAGACATTTTCTGATGTTTGTGCTAATTGCACTGGAGCTGGACTCTTCCTAGGGGTCCATTAGGTCTCTGCACAGAGTCATGCAGAGGGAGAAAAGATAATATCTTGGACAAATGGTGTAGAACGTTGCTGCAGATAGACTTAACCAGATGCTCGAGTTATCCCCAGACAGCTCCAGGCTGGGATATGTGTCAGTCACCTGTGCCATGGTGCCTCCTCGCCTGCGGCCAGCACCTCCTGCCCACGTGTCTGGGTCCCTTGGCACGCTCCCTTCCTCACTACTTGGGGCCTGAACTGAGCGAGCACATTCAGGGTATAAAAGAAACACATCTGCTTTCAGAAACAGTAGAATTAGGGCTCAGTGTTTGTGCTACCCCAGCTCAAATCCTGTCAGATCTTGTCCATTGCAACAAGCTGAAGTGGGCTCCACTGCTCTGTCAGTGTAGAGTCCAGCTCCAGGTTGTTCAGAAATGAAAGGGCCTTCTTTAGCCTTTTAGCAAGTCTCCACAATATGTTATTTAATTATGCACCCCTCCATTGGGGGGACTTTGAGGAGTGACATCTCTTGACATTGGGGAGATACACCATCTATCAGGAGGTTCATCTCTGTTGAGGCATCTTTCATCCAAGCTCATCACCCAGCTGAGAGATTGTTCTTTCAGGCCTTCTCTGCTTACAGAGGCCTTAAAACTTCTGCTTTCCTTCCATGCCTGGGGCACTGCTTACTCTATGATGTCTCTAACCCATACAAAAGACATGTATACTGTTGGGTGGGGTGGGAGGGTTATTTTAGTCTGTTGCCTTTTCTCCACCCTTCAGTTACTCCAGTGGGCTCTGAGGGTCCCCTGTTGCTTTCCCTCTCACAGAGTGCTTGGGCTCACATCCCACTACCATCATCTCTTTGACTAGGAGGCTGGTCATTTGGAAAGGCTCACACTTTATGGGGAGACACTCCTAGAGGGATACGGTTGTTCTGGAAGATGTCCATTGGTGTCATCAATCACTTCTTCAGCACTCAGGCAATTGCAGAGGCTCTACTAAGCAGATGGTAGGAGTCCTACCTTCCGTTTTCAAGATTTCCCCCCCCCCCCCCAAGTAAATACAGTTGATTATAAATGTTGACAATTATTTTCTCCTAGCTACCTGAGAACATAAAAACATCTTTCTTGGACTGTGTAAGTCTGTGTCCAACTGCAGGCAACAGCAGGACGGAGTAGGGCCAGTATGTAGTGACACTGCTGATATATTTCCTCAGCTTTCGGTGATTTGCAGTCCAGGGACTTCCTGAACCACAGATGGTATCTTTGTGTTTAATAGCCTTTGATACATTTTTCTTCCTTCAACTTGCCTCCAACATTCCCCTTGAAATTGTGGAGGAGAGCAGATGTGCCATTCCCAAAATTCATCATGTTACATTCAATAAAGAAAAAAAACCAACACTGAGCCTAAGAGTCTCAACAAGTTTCTTTCATAATACATCTACAGCAGTCAGGGCTCTCAGACTTGGTGGAAGCAGATGCAGAAAGCTGTAGTCTTATTCAGTTTGTCACAACTGAGACACGAGTGATCCTGCCTGTTGGTTAAACGCAGTTGAATCGGAGTAAAAGAAGTCATCAAGACAAATCTTGACAAATAGGACCAGCAACTGGAGAAGTCAAGAAAGAGTTAAACCAAAGGGCAAGGCAGGAGCCTGGTATGAGGTGAGGATTTCAGATACCAGCAAGATAGGATGGGGTCTGGGAACAAATACAGGCAGTGCAGGAACGAACATGAGGATAATAGCACAAAAGACAGGACAAGATGAAAAAAACAAGGACAGATGAACAGGGCTACCCACAGGAGGAAATATTAGGTTCTGAAGCTAGCGATTGAGGCCTCATCAGGTTTGAAAGCAGGACAAAAATTCCTAGAGTGATCTTCACACAGATAACGGTTTTGTGTTTGTCTGCTAGTTCAAACCTGTATTTGGGTGACATCCATCCTACCTAACATGGCAGAGAGTGACTGGCCACCTGGAAAGATGTGTCAGCCCCAGCTGGGCGCTAGGTTGTTGCTCACCGTCCTTACACAGACTTTATGCTTGAGTAAATCCCCATTGATCTGCAGTGGAGTTTTGTCTTTAAAGCTGTGTCTTTGCCAGGCCTGGTCAATGGGGTTTCCAGCTACAAGCCCACCTTTGTAACTGTGACAATCAGGGTAG
Organism: Todiramphus chloris collaris; assembly: GCA_025345505.1. NCBI lineage: Eukaryota > Metazoa > Chordata > Aves > Coraciiformes > Alcedinidae > Todiramphus > Todiramphus chloris. The sequence goes on along the minus strand of JANVCC010000019.1, from coordinate 27,190,894 downwards.
GCAGCAAGGCTTGTATTTAAGTGTTAAAACTGGTATAATTCTCCAGGTGCTCATTACCCTTTGCCTCAAGTTAGGATGAGTTATACGTGTCCATCAGCTCTTTAAATTGGGATAGTCAGGGACATTCGTGTGAGTTTTGGTGCTGAGGTCAGACTGCTGAGATTGGGCAGTTAAAAGTATGGCTCATGAGGCTTGTCTCTGTTTATACAGATTTTATCTGAACCAAGTGACTTAAAAGGTTTTAGGAAATGTATTAAACCATCCAAGTGAATCTATTAGGAGCTGCTATGCCAAGGCTGAATGGAAGTATGTAAAATTTTCATGGATGCCTGTGCAGACTTTGGAAGGCAGTTGCCGTGGTTGAAGTCAAAGTAAAACAAGATACGTCAAAGTGTGCCCAGCATAGAGCGCATTTGGATTTTTTAAAAACACATTACATTTCTACTTTGTAAAATTTAAGGAAACTCATTTTCATTGGACATTTATTTTTTATTTTACAATGTTTTAGCTGCAGTATGAAAACCAAAGGATTTTCATCAGCTGTACCAGCTTTGGCTTTATAGTATAAATGAATCCTGGGAGGGGAGCAGGTCCTGATAAGAACATGAAAACTGGACTATTCTGTGTCAGGTCATCTAAGAATTTTCATTTTATAGCATAAAGTACAACTGAGGTGTTGAAATCACAGAGGGAAAAATTATACTTAAAGAGCTTCAGTGAAAGTTTTGCATTTATTTTAGGAAAAAGAAAATGTGCACAATGACTGCACAGAGCTGAGCTGCTCTTGGACACAGAATTGTTAACAAGTTTGAAAAAAACTGCATCATTAGGAAGACACGAAGTAGGAAAGCAGTATCTAGCTTTCTTATTTCTGGATATTAATGGCTTGTATAAATGTCAGAGGCCAGATAACTGACTTTTATTGGTAATAGCCTGAACTGTATTACAATGTGTATATGTAGCTGTTATGGCAATATATCAGTAAGCTGCCACAATAGGTCAGACCTGACTATATAGATTATAATGGGGTAATATGCAGGCTTAGGAGTTCTTTTTGGATAGGATCCTTTGTGTCCTTTTTTTAAAAAACATTTAGATGTATGTAGTCAATTGCTATAATGAGGAACCATAAAACATCTAATTCAGCAAGACACTTAGCATCTGCAGGGCCAATGTAATCACTATTCAACAAATAGAAATTGAAAAAGATAGTTTTCTTCTGCAAAAAAAATATCTTTTCTGATAGATGCCTCATCTAGAGCATGTAATGGTGAGCCAATGGTGCAAGAATTTTATCAGCTTAGTGAAAGTCGTGACATATTGTGGTCTATGCTGTAGTTGTGCTGTTATTTCAAGGGTCAGGGCAATTAAGATTACTTGCCTCTGTCTTTCAAGATTGCTCCTCTCCACGGCTAAAGACACCCTACGCCAATAAAGCTGTCCATATGCTGATGTTTTGCTATACTGATTCTTCCCACATTAATATTTTCAGTACACACTTAAATGTTTCTTGTGAAAAAGTGTTTCAAAACCTATGGTTCTGGTGCAGTTGTTAGTATTTTAGCACTGCATAACTTCTTTGATTTCTTACTTCTAAGATCTTCCACTGTGTCATGCCAGGGAGCCTTGCCTGCTGGAACTTGCAGTATTTTCTTTGAAATGCTTTAAGAAACAGATTCTGTACCTTAGTATTTCTTACTTTTGGGGTATAGGAACTGAATATTTTCATTTTAAAAATGCCTAGCTCTAAATGAGAAAGCTTTCAGATAAAAATCAGTATAGAAAGCAACATGATCAGAAACACAGTTTCTACAGTATGTAGTGAAGCAAAAGAAATTCCACAGATGGATGGGAATAGCTGGACTGACAATGCATTGGACCTATAGATACAGTCACAAATAGCTGATGTAACCTTTGGGCTTAGAGTTCAATACCACATGCAGGAGGGAAGGCTGATAGAAAAGACTAGCAGCTATTAAAGGAGGAGAATTCCTCCATTTCTGTTTCTCTTGATATCTATAGAATTGAGGTTAGGTCCAGAAGACACAGTTGATGGATGATTGTATGTGAGAGAGTTGAGAAGCAAGCCATTTTATTATAAAGAAATATTTTGTCTCCAATGGTAAACCACACTCAATGCAACTGTCAGTCTTACAAAAAACTTTATAGCTCCTGATTTAGAGCAATTTAGATTTGTCATCTCTAACTATATATGTTCTAAGTACACTGTATCTATACAGTTTAAAATTAAGATAGATTTTAAATCTAAAAATAAAGATGAGGTTTTGAATAGTCTTAGAAAAGAACAAGTTATTTCCAGAGCTCATTCAACTTTTATGATCACTTCCATGTAATAGATGAAAGTTCTCCTAAAAATACTGATGTACCATTACCTAATTAAACTATTCCATGCAGTACAACCTCAGAAGCCTGGATGCTTCTAGATTTAATCTCTAGTAAATGTACCTTCCTACAGATAAAGCAGAGAGTTAGGAAAATACCTGATTTTAAAAAGAGATGCAACTGAAATTATGCTATTTCTCGTGCAAATACAGATCAGTCAGTATGGATGAAAACAGAAAAGGTCAACTCAAAAAAAGAGAGGAGATTTGTCTTCCTGCCACAGGCTTTCATTTGCATTCCAGTTGAACATATTTTGAAGATATTTTTTTTTTGTGGATCTAATGAACCTATGTATGGACCTGTGTAAAGGCATGCACTTCAGAAATATCCAGAGGGGTTAGTGGAATGAGAACATGTTTCCTGGGGACAGGATTCAGCCTTTCTCAACAACTAGACAGAGGAGAGAGACTTGATATCTGCCTATGTGGCACAAATCCCCATGTTTAACTTGCTCTTTGAATGAGGATCCCTCTGTAATCCTATGGGCTGTTCCCAGAAAGGATTAAGATGTGGCAGAAATTCTCTCAGAAAAAAATGAGCCGCACCTCGATGTAACGGTTAGCCACAAACTCTTGAAAGGAGGTGTGAAGGCATCAGGGGAAGGCATCACTGTTACCACCAAGCTGGCAAAATGCTCACCAGCTTGCTTGCAGGTGACATGGCACAATCCTGCACCCCAGGTGGGATGTCACCACATCCAGCCATACCATAAGTTCCCTCTGGCCTCTCACACACTGATCAGTAGAGAGCAGGTCTGGCCCTTGGCACCTGCACACCTGAAGGAGAGGATGTGCCTCCTAATCACAGCCTTCAAGGATAGTGCTACGGTTCTTTTCATTTTAATTTATACTGTGTTTATAAGTAGTCAATGGCAGGCAAGGATTAATGCTCAGAACAGCATATGCTGGCTGATTGTTAGGAGTAATGCTATTTAAAAGTGATAGTGCTCAAGCTATAAATGGATGCAATTTAATGGGTAGTATTAGTAGCAGAGCTGTTCAGCTGAAGCCATGGCTAAAAGGACTCTGGTTTAATAACTTTCTAATTACATCTGTATAAGCTGGGTCACTTAGCAGTAAACTGACAGGTTTACATTTCCTTATATACTAGGTATAGCTCTGTGTATTAGCCCTACTCTAGAATTGCAAATAGAAAATAATTGGGTTGCTTTTTAGCCTCCCAGAATGGTTTAAATTAATGGCAGTGCAGATCAACACAATACCTTCATGTGTGCGATTTTAACCTTCATTGATTTTCTCAGTTCCAGGGCAGCATGACATTGGCTAGAAAACCACGCTGATGTGACGGCTGTAAAGCCAAGCGGGGAAAGGAGGTTTGCGCAATATTAGATTAGTTCCTGGTATTCAAGAGCACACATTATAGAAAAACTGAAGGCTCTGTTCTCCAAATTGTAAGTGTTTAGTATTATTCCTCAGGGCAGAGAAATTTAGTATCGTTCTGTTTATGAACGGCTGGCAGTGGCTTTGCACAAAGGTTTGAAATCTCTGAAGACAATCTGGTGCCCAGCTGAGATGCATCAGGGTAAGTGGGAAGGGAGGAGTGGCTTTAAACAAACAGGCTTGTGGAGGTTTCTACCTAACATCTTCCACATATAGCACACTTTAAATTTTATTAATTGCAGTGGTGCCTGTTACCATGACAGCCAGGTGCTGCAATTACATCACACCTTAGGGAATTTTGTACTTAGTACAGCATTCGGAGTCTACTTCTTTATATTTTGTTTTTATTTTGCAACTTTTTCTGTACTTTGGGCAAGTATTATAGGAAGCAGAGATGTGCCATGAAAGAAAAATGCATCTTTATAGTCCCAAGGCACCACAAGCCCTATTTAGCCATAGCCTGAGGAAACAGTAAAATGTAATGATCTCTGTGGGGATCAAATGCAGAGACTGCAGCTGGTTTTTTCCTTTACAACTGCCCAGGACAGCCAGGACTCACTGACAAGAGCTCCTCAGTGAGAGGAACGTGTTGCACTGTAAAATGACTTTGACAACAAGCTTTACCAGGTGAAAGCCACAACAGCCTCATCCAGAGGGATTAGCCTAAGATCTAGCTTCTACGTAATCTAGGCACTTCAACTTTGAGGAAAGGCCACAGCAAAAAAAAAAAAGTATATTTAGGAAGAATGTCCTTTTTCATTGGTATGCTTTTGAGCTGGAGAAGTGGTTTCCATAACCAGTTGTGTTGGTCACAGAGGGGCATCAGAACAGAGCAGGGACCACAGTGCTGCGAATCCTGAGACAGACGTGAAGGAGAAGGAAGGAGGCACATACACGGTGCTTGAGAAAATACATCTGTTAATCCCTTCTTTAAGGTTGTTAAGCAGGCTCAGCTGTCGTGCAAGCCTTGTGCTGGTGATCCACTACATACCTTTTCTAGATGTAGCTCATTTGAAGCTCACCTAAGGTACGATATTACTTTGAAGAGTATTGTAAACAAAGATATATAGTTGATGCTACATCCCTTGGGCAAACTTGAACCCTTTAGACTGAAATTGTGGATTCAGACTTTTATACCCAACCAGTAATAGTTCATGGATAAGGTTTCCCACCTGATGTAGCAGCAGTGCTATTTTATTTGAATCTGTCAGCATTTTCACATCATAAACTTCAATGTTGCAGTATATCTCAGCTGTTTCTAATCCCTGAGAGATGAGACTTGGCATATAAATTGCAAACCCATGTATTAATTTGAATAGAAGAGGATAAAGTTATGTCTAAATTATGCAATAAATTCTATTGATTTTTATTTCAGTTACAGATGCACTCTGCCAAATTCTTGTAAAATGTGTTATTCACTATAAAGAACTGCGTGTTCATTATGTTTTACATGAATTGGTATCTTTTATATTGTTTTTAAATGCTTTTGAAATAGCTATTATTTTTACACCAAACAAGCTTCAGCTAATATTCTTTTTTTACATCATTACTCCCTAATATTAGAATGGCATCTGCAAACCAAAAGCAGGTCCTTTGGCTTTGGTCTTGTTCTTAATTTATGTAAAGGTTTGATAGAACTTTATTTTGAATCTTAAAGCCATGTATTACAGTATTTGCTGACAAAAATGCACATCTCGCTGAGAGGCAGAAAGATTATTATTGTTCAAATGTCACAGCATTCAAATGTTGGAGAGATTTCTAACAGCACTAATAAGAAGACATTTATTTTAATCTTGAGTATTTACAGAAAAATGCTGGTTATGTTTTTGAACTTAATCCTGTTGCTGGTACAAATGTATTTACCTATGTTCCGGGAGGAAACTCAATTGATTCTTTTTTTAAAAAGAGGAAAAATAAAAATCCCTGGCAGATATAAAATAACCTCCAGCAAACAGAAATTATGTACCTAGGATATGCAAAACATAAGTGCACTCCATTGTCTGTGTAATACTGCACTCGCATGATAGCTTGACAAAATCAAATTTACTTCACCTGCCTTCTAATGACTTTTGAGCGTTCTGAAGAGATAGAGCTATTGTAGCTGGAGTGAATAACGTTTGGCATATTATTACATCCCAGTCCAGAAGTCAATGGGTTTTCTCATGACTAGGGAGTTTTTACTGAGATGTTAATTCAAACTTCAAAACTGTGAGACAAGTCAGATTCTCTGCTGATTTAAATCAACTCAGTGCTTTCTTTTCCACCCTCAACCCCTACTGTCCAAATAGACTATCAGGAAATAGTGATGTTCAGCCAATAAAACACAAGTCAAAGTCTTTGGAGATGAGCTGTCGAGTAATTAGTGATCCTGAGCTCAGGGTACTGTTACTTAGCAACTTCTGAGAATGGATTAACCTTCTGTGGGCATCCCTTGCACTGCATGTATAACAAGACTGCTTCTCATGCTCATTCGTATAGTCTGATATGTCTCCTGCAGATCAATCAGAGATTTCCCTGAAAGAAATACATGTATTGTGTTGCATCGCCTGTGCAGTGAGCTGGGTGAATTTGAGATAAACCAAGCAGCAGTATCAACATAGCACAGTTAATCTGCCCATGTGCAGTAACGCCTATGTGCATCAGACACCTTTTTCATGGATAAATTAACTATACAGTGCTTATTCCGGGGTTTCACAATAATTCATAGGTCAATGTGTTTTAATATATGTGGTAATATATTTGTTATAGCACATAAAACAGAGTAGGATGACACACATGCAGTGACTTTTTCTGTGAGATTTGCAGGCAATGCTTTGCTCTTACGGCTGTTTGAAAGTCTTCAACAATAAGCCAAACTCTCCTCTCTTCTGTACAAAAGAGAGTAAACTCTGGAAAGTCTAAATACTTGGAACACACAATTGAGTGCAGCGTGGAGACTCATTTTGAAATGAGACTTACCTGTATGTATGTCTTATACTGGGATCTGTTCTTAAATATAAAATCCTCATGAATATTAATGGTAGGTTCCTGTGAATTGTCTAAACAGAAAAGAACAGACGCTCTAGAAAACAGTTCATTTGACATGACTAGTTAAAAACCTTATGCTGTAGTAAATTGTCAGGACCGTTCTTCATCCCTCTGAACAAAATTGCTGCTTTCACAATTGCTACACTTTTTGTTATCTTTTGTGTAAATAGTTCTATTTACCATGTTAACTTTCATGCTTAGTATTATATAGGATCACAGAAGTGGTGATTGGAAGGGAGATAAGGACGTCTAGGCCAACCTCCAGCTCAAACTGCAGTTATCACCAACATTCTCTCATGTCAGTCATGGTACGGTCCTCCGAAGTTTAGAAAACCACCAAAAGTGGATATTCCACAGCCTCTTTGGGCTATCTTCATCTCCCAGACCACAGATGATGATTGTTGTCCTCAATATGTCATGTAACACTGCTGCAAAGAGTTTGGCTCTGCCACTTTTGTAACTAACCCTTAGATAGCTGTAGACTGGTATAGATTGCCCTTTCAACTCCCCTTTACCAGACATACAATTAACTTAAGAGTATGAGCATTTGCCTAATATGCTTTTTCTTCATGTGTTATTTCTAGCCTGACTGTCCGATTGCTGTGTATGCTCTACTCAAAGCACTAAGGGGTAATTTTCTTTTAGTACAGCTTGTTCCCACAGTACCCTGCACAACATCTTTTCTCGTACATGTGGGGAACAGAAAGCTAAAAGCATCTGTACTATGGAAAGGTTCCTCCACTCCCTGATGACTGCTTGAAGTAGGTGGAGATAAAGATTTCAGGGATAGCAAGGGGCAAGACTGGGCCCACATTGTAATGACTAATATTTTCCTCATATGTTTTGGCACAGAAACAGTCAAGAAAGATTAGGCTTATAGGCTTCATGCATTTTTTTTTTCCCCCACTTCATTAACCTGGATGGCCAGCAGGTGATAGCAATTTATGCAAATCCTCCTCTCTATAAGACATTTTACCTTTTCACAATAGGCAACCAAGCAGATGACACAGCTACAGACAAGAGGGTTTTGAAGACCCAATTTAAAATCTGAGCTACCATAATTTTTTCAAAAGCTTTTCTAAGGATAAGATAAGACTGTAATCCCTTAGTTTGGTGCAAATGTTTTAAGACTTTGTGTTTCTAAAATCCAATTTGAATTAGCCTTGAACTTTAAAGCTGTTTATGTCTACTGAACCAAAAGACACCATGTGATGCATATAACAGAAAGTATTGTACAGTCTCTCTCCTTCCTTTATGACACTGGTCTTAGTATTTGCCAAGAGTTTCACCCAAAGGCAAAATGTCATAACTTTAAAAAAAGAAAATGCTAGTCCCTTTGCAGCAAGGGACTTACAAAGCCTCCTTTTCCTTAAGCTTCTCTAGCCTTATAATTTATTAGGGACTCTTGCCACCAAATATGCTTGGGATGAACTTGCCATTGTGTATGAAATTATTTCTGATAGCATGTTGTATAAAATGTTCCTTGATACTCAAAACGGCTTGGATAAATCTGCTGCATCTTGGGGAATCAGTGCTAGGGGAATCTGCATGCTGATATGACTTGTGAGAGGAGGGTACATGAGGTAATGAGATGCTGACTCGCTCTCATTTCAAATCCTATATTATCTTAGAAATGAGAGGAAGACATTGGGCAAGCTGTCATGAATTCCTTTTCTCCCAACATCAGTCTGCCTATACTTTTATCCAAAACAGTCATCTTTATCAATGTTTGCATACTTTCAGACTTTATCATCAATTCTTTCCTGATACTTTGGGCCTTGGAGTAGGTCACCTATTTGCGACTTAAGATTATTAACTCATTTATTAACTAAGCCTATGCGTTTTGGCAGGGAGTTTCCAAAGGGCAAGGATGAATAGTCCTTTGGTTATGGTGGTAGCACAGTAGTCACAAGGCTGAGATTTAAATGTTGCTCTGACTCAGGGAAGTCAGTTAAGGCTAACCCTATAAAATGATGTAAGCCTCCCATTATGACAGATTTAGTACATGTTCTTCTGGGAGTGTTGTTTGGGTGACCACTGTCTCAGAAATTCACCATGCAGGTTACACATTAAGTGAGCAGGATGTTTTGCATATATAATAGATCCTCCATAAAAATAACATGCAGAGCTGGGAACTGCCTGAGGAGGCCAAAGAGGATTAAGCCACGTATGTATAAGGAAATACAGAAAATCAGGAGATATGAATGGGAATTAAAACTTTGAACATTATTCTACTAGTAGTTTTTTATCCACCAGACAGTTTTCAAGAAAACAGCAGTAGTTGGAGATGTTGGCAGTGGCCAATGCCTTATCTTCTGTCCTGTGGATGACCAAGGACATGGGACAATCAGATTAAATTTCTTTATTCTTTAATTATAATGACATTTTTAGTCTCCTCGTAGATGTTGTAACTCATCAGCACATTCTCAGGTGTGTTCTTTTAAGCTATCTTATTAAAGATGTCACATCATACATGGAATAATTAAATATTTATTGGGTTAGAAGCATGATAAAATCATAGAATCATTGAGTGGTTTAGGTTGGCAAGCACCTATAAAGATCACCTATTTCCAAACCCCCTGCTGTGGGCAGGGACACTTTTCACTAGATCAAGCTGCTTAAATCCCCATCCAACCTGGCCTTGAACACTTCCAGGGACTGAACATCCACAGCTTCTCTGGGCAACCAGTTCCAGTGTCTCACCACCCTTATCATAAAGAATTTTTTCCTTATATCAAATTTAAATCTACTTTAAAACCATTACCCCTTCTCCTACCACTACTGTCACTGGTAAAAAGTTTTTCTTCATCTTACTTAAATATCTCCTTTAAGTGTTGAAAGGCCACAGTAATGTCTTCTCAAAGCATTCTATTCTCCAGGCTAAACAGCCTTTCTCTCAGCCTTTCTTCATAGCAGAGGTGTTCTAGCCCCCAATCTTCATGTGTCCATTGATAAACAAATACACAAATGACTAGAAAACTATGAGGTATAAGGAAACTGGCAGCAGTGCCTTTGGCAGCCTCGATAGCGGGATCTCCCTGAGTATTTTGGTTGTTTCACAGCAAATTTGATTTATTTTAATATTAATAACAACATAGACCCTATCCTCAGTTGCACCAAATCCCTTTTAAAACGTACAAAGATCCTCACGGCAGGCTACACACTTGCAATCTGCTTCCTACATCTGTAGGTGATGCTTATGTTCAAAGGCTAGTACCTGTTACAGTTTTTTTGCATTAAGCTGCAGAGACAACCTAAAAAACGGTGGCTTAACAAAAGAGACACTTAAAGCAAATGGATAATCGACAAAGCTTTATTTACAGGGTAGCAGGCCATTATATTAATGTTTTAAACATCTGGCTTTTTGTCTCGTTCTGTGCCTGAGTGGGAAAAAAATCCATAATGAGTGTAGCTTGCTAATAAAAATAATACGAACAGAAAAAATCTTCTTAGCTTTAAAAGTAAATGTCACAATCTTTGTAAGAGCCTTTTGATACTGTTTGTGAGACCAACATCTTATTGAATTACCTTTGTGCTACTTTTCCACTCTCTAAACCCCACTCTTCAAAGCTTTATGGCTGCACATTGCTGTGTGAATAGGCTTATGGATGCTATGAACTCTTAACAAAAAGTCCATTATAATGACACTTTGGTGTTTCAGGGATATTCAATGTATAACAATCCTAATGGTTCTGGTGAAGTAAAAGGTATGGAAATGCTGTGTAGAAGATGGCTTCTCCCTGCTTGAGTTGCTATACGAAAGGTTCTGGCTCCAGTTATCGATGATCTAAGCACCTGCAGCACTTAAACTTGCTTTTTATTTTTGTCCCCAGCAGTAGTCCCGTTGCAGTCAGTAGGACTGCATACATGATTAATCTGATTAAGGTCTAATTAGTGAAAGAAGTGCAGCCATCGGTGCTGTAGAGAGAAAGCTATGACCTGAGCCTCCTCTCTTCCAGTCCCATATTTAAGCCCTGTACCCATACTCATGTGCCCACATGGGCATGAGCTTGTATGTGTCTGCATGCAGAATGTTATTCTAAACAAGCATTTAAATTCAGATGTCAATTAGGGTCATATTTTAAGTCCTTTGGAGAACCAGATTAAAACCATCCATTTTGATTCTAGACTATTTCAGAGGCTTAATCGGGAACATTGGGTGAATGCAGAGTTCCCTTTAAAGGGGAAAAGTAACAAGTGAATATTTATTTGTCCTGATTTAAAACAACAGGAACATCTTCAGTCAGCAGTTAAGGGCTTGATTTCTCCGTGAAGTGATTAAAAAGCAAAGCTGCTCTGGCCCTGTGTGTCATCACCAGAGAAAGAGTGAGATGTGTCCCCTCAAAACATTTCAGCCCACAGCCAGAATTGTCCTGTAGAGCAGACCTGTTACTTTCTATAGCCACAATAGCCTATCAAAATTACCCAGTTTAACCAGCCAAGGAAGGTGCCTCAGGTTGGATAATCTTAATCTTTTAGGTCTTTTGCTGTTAAACTCCATTATAAATGCACACTGATGGTAATATTTCTTCTCAATATTTAGTGATACATGTTTTGCAGAATAACTAATAGCGACTGAGCTTTGGGGTCTTTTTTGTTAAGGAAGTCACAGTCTGATGTGTCAAAGATGCCTTTGCCACATTTTCTTATGACAGGTATATAAAAGGCATTTAAGTTCTTGGGGAATTACTGAAAGAATACTTTAAAGGTGTATTTTTTTCTGTAAATACTCGTACTACTTAAAAAATATTCCCACCCAAATGTTGATCATCAAATTCCAAGATATTAATTAGTTGAAGTAGGCATGCACTGGGAGAAAACTGGAGAACTGGCTAATGGAACAACTGGGAAGTAGGCAAGTTGGCAAATGAAGGCAAATAATGCAAGTGTATGTAACATGAACAAACACATTGAGATTGACTTCTGCTTGTGAAAATGCTGGGTGATTCTTCAAAGCATTGTGAATTTTTGTAGGCACTGAAAAGCCATACTAAGTAAATATTCATGATTCAGTGTTGACAATGACTTTCTTTCCAACATTTGAAAGATTTCCTTAGTCAGGATAAAGAAAATAATGCTGTATTAATTAAATGCCCAACTAAATGACACAAATAGTGAGTATGTAATAATTTAAATGAAAAGTTCACATAATAGTTCAGATAAAATTTATCAGATTCTGAATATTTGGCAAATATTTATGAATTATAAATGAACAGCTAGAAAATTAATTATTGACTTGTGAATTATTTACTAACCAGAACAGATGTTAAAGTTCTGCATTATTTATTATGATGCATTTATTTCAGTGCTGAATATAATCTATGAAGATAATAGTGATATTATAACTGTATTAGTTAAACAGGTTGATCAGTTGTAATTATTATCCCTATTTAAGAAGGAAGTCTACTAAGAAACACAGGAAGGGAGATTTTCAAAGGACCCAAGGGGTGGAGTTGCAAAGTCTAATAAAAATTAATGCCACTTGCATTTCTGAATCCCTCTGGTGCTTACAAAAAATCTTCCACAGGGAGGTTAAGTTGCATGCCCAAGAGAAGTCAAGAGCTAGCAATAGAGGGCAGTTCTGGTCCCTACTTAAATTTACTACTGATTGTATGCAATGTCTCCTCTGACTTGTGACTGGGGTTTGGAGCTTTTTTTCCATCATATTGGAATGCAAGAGTCTCATTAAACACCAGGCATTCCTAGCTTGAGCAAGCAGTTCATCCCTCTGACGATAACAAATGTGTTGCCCAGATATTCATGTAGTTGGGATTTGCTTACCAATTCACATATCTTCATTTTTCCCTCTTTCTCCCCAAGACTACATTAAAGCAAAATGTCAGTCTTGTTGTTACTGTTTGATGAAACTAACTACCCTTTAGCAGCCACCTCATTAAGATCTGGATTTTTCATGACTTATGAGTGGAGCTGAGATAGATTATCTGACTTTGTATATCCATAGAATATTATAAGATCCTAGGAAGATCATGAAACTGCAATGTTAGCCCTACAATGAGTGAACTTTAAGCCATTCTGAAGACCATCACCCCCCACCAAAAAAAAAAACAAACCCTATAATTAAAAAAAAAAAAAAAATTGTCCCTTATTTTTCTGCTTTTGGCATTTTTCACAAAGCCACCTTTGTTTATTCCTGCTTTATGGCACTTGTTACAGGAATCTGTCTGAACATCTGTCTATCAGCTGTGATATTTAAATTAACTGCTTTATGCCCCTCTTGCTTAATTTTAAACCAGGGTAAAAATACTTGAATGCCTTGTTTAACTTAATTTTATTTTTCAGTGCCTAGTCTGATTTTCAGCTTCTTGTTAGCATTATTTTATCAATGTCTTGCCAGTGAGCTTGGAGATTTTATCCCATAGTTTGTGAGCTCATGGTACTTCTGTTACCTAGAAATCCACAGTCTGGAGGCAGGCCTCTTTTCATGGCCCCAGAGAGGAGTCACACCTTATTCAAGAAGGATGTGCCACTTGTGAATACCAACTTATATCTTTTCAGTTTGGGCAATAAAGAAAAAGATAGAAAATGGCTATGGCATCACAAGGAAACTTGTATACATTTTTTTTTCTTCTGGTTTGTATTCAGCTGTGTAGAGAAACAGATGTTACAAGCTTTGCAATTTATACATCAACTTTTGGCTAAAAACCTGAATGCGTCTTATAAATTTTAATGAATTAAACTCTACAACAGCCTTGTGAGGGACTGAAGTTCTGCTGTGACCATTTTGCAAATAAGAAAACTCAGAGTCTGAAAAATGTAGTGACTTGCAAAAGATTATGCCAAGTGTCACGGACAGGCATGGGAATAAAACTAGAAACTCTGTGCCCACTTATCACTTCACTTTCCCAATGTCCAAAAATGTATGGAAATCTGTAAAGCAAAATGCTTTGCTGCCATTGTTAGCTCTGGAGGGCTTTGTATGCTGCTCTGATAAGATCTGGCATGAATCTGAAGATGGCGATCACCCTGTCCTCTTTCCACTCATCCTCTCATCTCTCTCTGCCCCATTGCATGTCAAAAAAGAATAACTCTAGTTCGAAAAGCAGAGTATTATGTAGAGAAAAAAAAATCAGTTTGGGGCTGAGTACCTTGGAAGAGTCAGAGAGGGATGATAAGCCCTGTAGTTAAGGAAGTTTTTGGTTGTACACGCACTGATACCAATCCCCCTTTTGCCATCTAGTGAGATGGTTTTATGCCAATGTGACTTCCTTTGTGTGGCCAGGCCATGAGTGGATGAACAGGGCTTTCCATGAAGGTGTCCTGACCTGTCCCTAGACAGGCATCTTTATTTCAACTCCTCGTGGCTGAAGCAGCCCATAAAATCCTCAATTCCCCTCCCATATGTCCAAATCCTCCCCTTGCTCTAGCCTACACCTACCATTAAAAGCCCATGATACCAAATGTGTTAAAAATCTTTTTGGCTTTAAAATAAACTTGTTGTTGTGCTGATGATCTTAGTAGGGAAATGTAAAGAAATAAATAAAATGTTTCATTTTTTCCAGAGGTCTCTATAATCCTCTTTTAATTCAGTTGTTAAAAAACAAAAAATCACATCTTTCCTTTAAAATCAAATTGGGGCCTATTTTCATTGAAATGAGATGCATAAATCATTCTGCCAGGACAAGTTGTTTGGATCTGATCCTCACAAAAAATAATAATAATAATCTGGTATGTAGAAATTAGTGTGAGCACACATTTTCTACTGTGAGGGGCAAAAAGTGATCTATAGCAAGAAAAAATACTCTGCTGGGATCCTTTTTAATAATGAAAAGCAGCAAGCCACTGTAGAGGTGTCAAAGTCAAAGCACATCTTAGTCACAGAGTTTATAGCTGAATTCCAACAAAAAAAGAAGATGTTATGGTATAGTTTGATGTTCCTGTAAGTAAAATCTGCTGCACCTCACATGCTTCATAACCATTTAGAGTTTTGCTGACAAATAGATTCATATTAATATTTTAACTTAATATGTAAGTAAGTGTGCTTGATTTTCCTCAATGATAAATAATCCAGCAGTTCTGTAGGTGATGAATGTCCCTGCTCTTTGAAGCTGCAGAGCTGACACTCCAAGGAAAAATGCATAATGCAGCTGCTGCCCCTGAAATCTGGGGCTAAATTCAGTGTGGCATTTAGGAGCCTGCGGTGAAAAGTGCCTGCATCCAGAACTGCAACCCAACTGGCCTCACAGCTCTTATTGCCTGTTGTTACACATACTTCTGTGTGATTATGAAGGTCTCGTAGACCTTGGCTTTAGTTTCTTCAGTAGTCATGCACGGAGATCTAGGCTGCTGAAAGCAGACAGGTGCTTGGCCTCAGACAGTACCTGGGGACCTGGGCTTTGCCCCAGGACACTCCATACATCAGGAAAGCTTGTCTGCAGCAGCCAACAGCACAGCTCCTGCTCTGAAGGCACGCATTTATAAGAAAATACTATTCTTTTGTAGCTCTACCAGCTGCAACGATTTGTGTCATCCACATCAGGTCCTTCTGCAAGTAAGCCCAGGTGGCCTGCTTGCCCTGTGATGGTCATGCAGTGTTTCTGCAAGGAGGTGGTGGCAAGCTCCGGTGCTCATGCATGGCCACTCACTTGTGTGAGAGCTTGGAAATGCTCTAAGGCACAACCAGCCAGGCCCATGCTCTCCCCACTGCACCCTTACACAGTTTTCCAGTGCATGAGCCTCAGCTCAAGACAAAAAGTCAACTCTTAAGTCTGAGCATGGGCTGAGAGCTTCTTTTAGAGGCATGAAGGATGGCACCAACATCATCATCTGATCTTCTGCTCCAAGTGTCTTAGTGTGCGGGGAGAAGGAGCAGGCTGGAGGCTGCAGACCCTGCCCTCAGCCCTGCTGCCTCCCATGTTCAGCACCATGTTAACCTCAGGAATGTGACTTCCTGGAAGATGTGCTCATCCTCCCCCTGAGCAGCATCCCATCTGCTTCTAGCAAGTTTCACTCTCTTCTACAAAAAAGGCACAGCTGAAATATCTCAGGAGCTCTCCCCCAGCCAGACACAGGAAGGGAGTGGGAAGGAAGGATTGCCCCCAGCTCTGAGCATGAAGGAAGGGAGGTGCAGCACCACTCTTCAGACCTGCAATTAGCAGTGACCTGATGATGCCGAAGAGTGACAGCAGCCAATGTTACCGATGCTGTCAGTCCAGGCACGTTTCTTTAGCATGCAGCTGAGGGACACAGTTGTTCAACCTGGTTTCATTCAGGGAGTTCACCCTCAAAAATCATGATTTGTAATTGTAGTCTTAAACCATACACTGTAGCTGTGAAATAGTACAGTCACCTGATTCCTTCTCCCATAAAAAGGTCTTTGGATTTATTCCGTTTCTTAGTCACTGGAAAGCAATTTATAGAATTCTTGTTCTCTAGCTGTTGATTACAAGGAAGTCCAGCTCTCTGGTCAGATGTAGAGTTTATTTTATTTAAGATCCATTTTGATAAATATGTTAATAAAATTGCAATTAAGCCAGTATTTTGTTAATACAGCCTTAAGAAATTCTCTCCCCGTCCTTGCCACGTCATCACTGACACTTACATAAACAGGACTAAAGCCAGACTTTTGGATCTCTTCATGTAATGTCGTAGAGTGTAAAGCAGCAGAGGCTTCTTTGTTTCAGAACCACAGTCTTCTCCTTAAACTCTATTCTGCACAGCCACTCTATTCTCACAACAGAGAGCAGAAGCCAGGAAGGAAGAAGCATCTTAAAAATAATTAATGATTTTGATGATTTGTTTATTTGGTCTTCTGCTCATTATCCTTCAGTCAGATGAATTGCCTTTTAAAATCCAAAGTGGTACGGAGAAGTTGTTTCAAAGATGACATAAGTGGTGAGACAGAATGGAGACTGAGAAAAAATAAATTAGAAGCTGGTCTGATAGGGCAAAGAGACACCGCTTGTCCCCAAGCATCTCCCCTTTACTGCTCATCAGCTGAAGGAACCTGGGATATAAACACTTTGCAGAACCGAAGTGCTATCAAGGCACCTGGATAATCTGCTACATTTTAGTCCAGCTGTGCATTTTTTTGCAGGCAACCAAGTGCAACAGGGAATTTTTTTGTAAAATAGTCCAATCTCAACCAAAAGTCCTATTGTAAAATGTGCCAGATCAAATGGCTGGGATGAGAAGTAATTTGCAACTTTATTCTGTCTCTCATTTCCATGTGGATGAATGCTCAAACTGGTGAAGGGTGTGTGGGCTTCATAGGTTGTCCCACGTGGATAGGACAGGAGAGTTTTGGTCATCTTTCTGAGATGTTTCCCCTTTTGAGGGACCACTCACCCAGTATCACCCTAATTAAAAGTGAAGGGTGTCTCTAAAAAGAAGCCTGATGTTCTTGTTTTAATGCACTCCTGTTGTATTACTATCCTGAAGGAGCAGCCTTTCTATAGAGGCTGGGAGGAACGGATACACAGCCGCTCTTTTGCCTCTTTGATCCAGGGGAGTGCTCAGGGACCTACCTACCCCATCTCTGCAGCTGCCTGAAAACTGCAGAGTGTCACAAAGCTACTGGAGTGGGCCAAGATCTAACCCTCATCCATGTATGAGATAAAATGATATAGGAAGATATCATTTTTCTTTGTCATACGTATGATAGTCATGTTTCCAAACCCTGCAATTTCAAAATTGTTTAATTTTCATATAAAGGTAATCATAGTTATTACACTACTCTATGTTATGTCTAGGGAGAAAAACGAGTAGGAAATTTGTTCTGCATGAAACTACCAGATTGAGGTATACCGCAAACACATGAGCTTGTGTCTACATTAATTTACCCACTGACTGCATCTTAAATTTCATGTCTGTTCTATCATACTCTTAATTAAGCCCTAAGTAATTTAAAGCTTTGAGGTGGACTACTGTTTTATTTCTAGCTGTGGTGCATGGAAGTGTGATTCATGTGCGAATAAAAATAGATGAGGACAGACCTTCCCCAGTGTAAACTGTTACAGCTCCAGCAACTTGTCTTTCAGAGGGAAGACCAGGGAAGTGACATAGAGAATTTTGTCGTGATTTTAGGGTGAGCTGTGTTACTCATATGTGGCAAAGCTACAGGACAGTACAGAAGGGGCTTCAGGTCTGAATTTCAAGCCTTTGTCTTGGTCCCATATCATAGTTGTTCCTAAAGGCAGATGAACATGGAGAAATTCTCACAACAGAGAAAGTGAATACATCCCGCTGAAAAAACAAGGTGAGAAGGTCTGCTGAAGAAACTAGCACCTCCCTTTAGCAAATCTCACACTTCACATAAAAATAGCCAATGCTCAGATGTGTGGTCACATCTGGCTCTCTGCCAGGGCAGCTTCAGCACATTAATCACCTACCTTTGATATCCAGATGCAAAGTCCAGCTCTCATGGGCACGCTGTAATGTTATGGCACGGAGTCCATAAACCAATAAATGTTGTTTGCTGATCCAGACAACACTGAACAACTTGGTTTTGAAACAAACAAATCTATTTCTATGTGAAACTCCCTCTGTGGCACTGAATATAAGCATAATTATCAAAGATTTAAAACCACCTTCCAGCTGAAAACTTGCCACAATATGCCTGTTTCTTATGTAACTCTTTCCCTGCACTCCTTGCTGGCAATGGTATGCTTCTGCTACCTGAGCAAAGCCTTTTATCAGTGTGACTGGGGTACAATTTGGGCTGAATGTGGGAATATGACTCTTCATGAGATCAGTGCTGGTGAAAAATGATATAAAAATATTTCCAAAACCTGCTCTTTCTTTTTAGAAGAAGTAAAAAAATTAAATCAGAATCAAGACATCAAAGATATCTTAGTTACAGGTATACTATGCACTGCCCTTCTTGGCTTTAGGAAGAAAAATACTACAAGTGTTTGTCTTTCTGACCGGCAGGAAATTTATAATCAGTATCTATAAGTTAATTCAAAATGTGGTGTCACTTCCAAAATATGTTTTTCTGTCTTCTACACACATTTATCCTGATACCACACCTCTCCTCACCTTCACATAATCTCAGTTTCATTCCTTGGGTTTATTCTTCTTTTTCCATGTCATTCAGGTGAACTGAAAACAGAAAACACAATGCTGACAACAAAAACTTAAGAGTATATCTTAACTATCAGTGTATGATGATTAAATAAATTCCTAAGTGGCTAAAAAAATTTGTTAAAATGTTGTATTTGAAATCTCTTTAATATTGGAAATATTTGCAGCATTTCTGACAAGATTAAATACTCTGCAGAAACTATATATTGGAAGAAAGAAAAATAATTTTGTTTGGTTTTTTTGTTTTTTTTTTTAAACCTGAATTTATTGTTTTTCTTATATCTGTCCTTCGGTGTTTATTTCTCTCTCTGAGTAAGTGTCAAACAGGAGGGAAAAATGGAGGAAGAAGGATGAAAAAGGAGGAAATAGGATTTAGCAGGAATGAGAGGACTTCTACCACTAAAAATTCAGAAATTAATTTCTAAGAGTCCTTGCATTAAGAAAATGAAAGAAACAGAACGTTTCTGTAAGGGTCTACAGAACAGAAATTAGTTAAATTTTGTTGTTTCTCCTCATTTTCAGATTGGCTCTACTACAAAGAAAATGAGAAAACTGTCTTTATTATCATTAATCTGGTTCCATTCAGCCATGCTATTTATCTACAGCAGACCCAGTAATGCAAAGGGAAGGCACAATGCCTTTATATTATTATCTCCTCTAAATATGCAGGCGTTTATGAATAAACTATTTATCAGCTTTCTTTGTGGCCAATTCTGAATTTTCTTTAAATTTGCATTATTACTACTTGAGGAGCACCTTCCACTTTGACTTCAGCATATTTTTTTCTGCTTCCATATGATCAAAGTGTCTTATTGCAGATGGACCTTCTTCTGCTCTCCCAAAATCTGTCACAGTTTGCCAGCTATCTCACAAAAGGATGGAGTAGAAAAGTATGTGAGATTACTGTTATACTACAGATTGACACAAAGAAACGGAACTTAACTGATATAACACAGTGCCATGGCCTCAATTAATTTAAATTGGGAAATTTGTCAATTTAAAATTTTCTTACTTCAGGATACATTAAAATTCTGTGTGTAGAGAATGTCTGTGCTGTGTCTTATTTCAGACATTCTTCTTTCCATTCATCTTGTCTACTACCATGTAAATATGTATTCAAAGTTATTCTGTCTCTCCGACTAGCCTTTGCTGGTATTTCTCACATTCTGCATGTTTTATCACTTTTGATTTTTGTTCTGTCCTTCCTCAGTCAGGTGTTTGAACAAGAGACAACAGTGTTCACGTTTTCTCTGGGGACATAAAACAGAACAAGATAAAAATCAGAAGTTGGGTCATGCCGTGATACGTATTTACTGAGATAAAAACATCTCTGTCTTTGAAAGAGTGTATGTTTATGTATATATTTTTAAACTAATGACTCACTGGATATATTGCAATTTTTAATGGTGCATGAGTAATGCCTGGGAGTCAGTTTTCAAATGTGAGGGAAATCTTGACATTTTTTAAGGGAATTCTCTGGCATTGTTTCTATGGTAACTTTTCTAAAGAGATTATATTTGTTTCAGTTCTCTTTAACTGTGATCAACAGTAGAGTATTTAATATAATGAACATAAGATGAAAGAATTTATATTTGTTATGAGCCCTTTCAGATCAGCAGGAGACCAAGGGACTGGTTTCACCTCACTTTTAAGTCCTTAACTAGGAACCTAAAGGACTTTCTGTTGTTCATGGACTTGTCTTGGGTTTTTCGAAGCAAGAAAGCAGGGTGAAAGGCACAAGCATGTATCAGGGAACATAGATAGTGGAGTTACAGAAAAGTAGCTCCCAGTAGTACCAGGTCAAATGTTTGGCTTAGTGAAACAGAAGACAGGATAATCCATCCCAAGGTGTAGTTTATCTAAAAGAATGAAACTATTAAGATCAGTGAATTTGAGATAATGACATAGGAAAATTAAGACCTTAAAGAATGCTTTCACATGTCCTTTTCTCAATAGCATCTTCTCCATTTGTTCAAACTGCTGAACAGCAGAATGTTTCTATTAATCATAGTTCTACCTCTAAAAACTTTCATTTTGTTTATGTTTTAAACAATGCAGTACTTGAAGACACAATTTCCTTTTTCCTGTGAAGTCAGGCCCTAGTGTGCTTTTGTCCTACAAGCAGGGCTAGGCAGCAGGGAAAGGTGTAAGCTTTGATGATGGCACTCATTTCCTGGCCTCTGAAGTGCTTGGGGAAGAGTTACACTTTCATGCACAAAGCGATTGATCCAAGTGCCAAACCTGCAGCTCTTCCATGGGCATGTTAAAGTCCATCCTGAGATCTCCACAGTACATTCAGGAGCTGTGAGGACAGGATCAGAGGGAGGATGGAAGGACTTCCAGAGGATTTTTTTTTTTTCCCATAAGTACTGTTTCTCACTAATTTCCTTGAATTCACAAGGAAATGTAAAGCATGAAACTTAGGAGCATCCATGTTGGAGAGTACCTAATTCATTGTAGAAAACGAAATGTTTTATGTAGTTTGAGATGGTGCAAGAACTTCCAAATTTTCCTGAACTCTGCATTTGAAAGGGTTGTATCAGAATTTTTGACAAATTAAAAATCTGTATTGATTTAAGAGAAATCTTTGACATTTATTAGAAAATGTTTTGAAAAAAGTTACCATACATAGAGTGAGTGACTAAGAAGAAGGAAGATTCAAAATCTTTTATTTCAAAACCCTGAGCAAATCACAAAAAAACCCCAATAAACAGATGATCTTTTCAGAAGCTCTGACTTCCCCGCTGCAATTAGCTTTGCATGAGAGGCTTGTCAGTGCGCGTCTTATCAAGCTCTGGCATGACCCCTTCATTCTTTGCCCTTCCAAAACTCTGACAGAGTTATGGGGATCCAGTGATAGGCATGTGGACATAGCTCTCAGTGCTGCTTGTAAGACCACTGTTTAAGGGTGAAAGCTTCTGTTCATATAAATCAGCACCGTTGCTCTTCCATTAAAAAAAAAAAAAAAAAGAGAGACTTCAGTGATAATTGCTTCAAACACCAAGTGTCTGAAAAAGCTTAGGAATCATGCCTTCATTTAGTGCAAACTGACATACCTCTGTCAGTAAAGCAGTGGCTCTAAAGTCTTACGGGTTTAAATGGGATTTTAATTCTATAGCACTTTGTTTTGAAATTAATTGAAAAAAAAAAATCTAACGACTGCGTGTGCACGTGCCTTATTACATGCAAAACATAGGGTAAGTACTTTTCCAACGGTCTTTCTGGTTTCATATGTAGTCTGGAGGCATAAATTTAAAGCATGTATTTTTAAAATGATTATGTGATACATTCATTTAAACATGGTATCACATGTGATTGTTTATCTAGTTTTTATAGCCTGTGGTTGCATAAACCAATACAGTCACCTTCCTGTTTGTGTAGCCAGAAAAGGCAAATTTTTTCAGTGTTTGTGAACGCTTGTATGACTCAGAGAAGAAAAGGGACTTTCTGAAAGTTATCTACTCTCTACAGAGATATTCCTTCCTTTAAGTGTCAGGGTCTTCCTTCTCTTTTTGGTAAGCGTTCATACTTTCAGGAATCTAGTTACATTAAAAATGCCATGCACATAGAGCCTCTTTGCTGTACTGACCAAGGGCTTGCTTCCAATCAAGGGGCATTTTCTCCTTGCTTCAGTAGGAGGAGAAAAAGAAGAGGTAAACCCTTGCAAATAACTTTCTAAAATAAGAAATTGGGGTAGGAGTGTGTGTGGGCGAGTACCTTTATTAGCTGTAGTGAACGTATAAGAAGGCTTTTACTGGGTGTCTGCCATCTTTGACAAATTAAAGCTCAGCTCGTTAAAGCCCAGCTCCAGGACCAGCATTACTGGTGATATTGCCAATGCTGTTCAGACTTCCACCTTTTCTATGTGTCACAATGTAAAAGCAAGACCCCTATCAGGGACCCTAAAGCAATGATAGCACCAACTAGAAATTTTAAAGAATGTGTGGTACTACTAGTGCATGAACTTTAATCGGTCAGACAGTGCTCTGTGATTCTGACATGTGTTAAAACTTTATATACCAGTTCGAATGCAGTCTTACTATGTTTCCATAAAAGGCATTGCTGTATTTTCCACAAAAATGGTATTTCTCTGCAGTCGGATATGGAAAGTCGATGTAAAAAGAAACTCAGTGGGACTGTAGGAAGCACGTAAGAACTTTGTAAACCATCTGCTTTAGAACTTTAAGCTATTTATAAAAGCATTTCATTATTTTAAATTTATAATGCAAACAATTTAAAACTAATAAAAAACGTTCTAACATCAGATTCAGGTAGTTGGAAGTGAGTTTCGCTCAATATAATGAAGGACGATTTTCTAACATAATCTGTGTTTGTCTTGAGGCTACCAGTATTAGAAGATAAGATAGAAAGAGCAATATTTGTGTCAAAGACAGAAAAAACACATCTTGATTTAAGATCTCATATGGATTTGCAGCACTGACTACTATCCTGAAAATACTTTTTTACTTGAAAACTGTACTAGTTTGTTTTCATCTCAGGAAAGGAGAAATAAATACTTTTTTTCACAACAATGTTAAAATAGCACTTTAGCAAGACTGCTGATGTTACAGTACAAAAAACCTGATACCTAACAGTTCTCTGAATTCTTGGCACGTACGGTACTGATGTACAAAATAAGTTAAGCATTTCAATGATAGCCATGTTTTGTTATAACAAGATCACAGTGTAAAATAATGTGTTTTTCATAATGTTTTACCATTAAACAGGTTTGAGTTGGCATTTTTATAGAAGCTTCTTAATCGGGCTTTCATAATAACAGTATTTATTCTTGTGTTAAAAATATTTTTATCTATATTCTGTTAATATAAACCTAATAACAGTGCAGTTAAGGCTTCAACATTGCAAGTACTTTTTTGTGAAATATTGATTTACATAAAGCATGATCCTGAAAAAATTTACTATTCCGTTCTAGTTGCTATTCTGGTTAGTTCTGTTGTTTTATAATTAATTTCTCAGATCGAGGTCAGCAGGATTGGGCCCTAAATTACAAAGAGACTTAAATTGTTCTGAAATGTATAAGGGATGTGTTTCAAAACAACTGATGTGACTCGGGAGGTATTTTGAAACTTTTTCTTCAATACTTAGTTTTCATTCAGCTGCTGCTGCTGCTCAAACATTTGAGGGATAGAATTGTTACCAAATTAGATAGAATGACTCTTTTTTTGGATGTAACTACTAACCAGACTGCCTCGGTCTTGTCCAGCGGTTTATCTCAAGAAAGAGATCCACCTGCAAATATAGAACATGTCAACTTTAATTAAGTTGAATATTAAAACCACATTTCATCCAGTGCAACATTTTGTCTGTGGATCAGTAAGCATCACAGCCAAGTGGATCAGAAAGATGTAATAGGGTTTTTTTTTTAATTTACCTGGAAAAATGTAATAAAATAAAGTCTTCTTTTGTTTAAAAAAGTCTATAAAGGCATCCAGTTTTATCTCACTGATTACGTTTATGAGCAATGTGTTATCAGAATGCCACTTTTACGGGGCTGTATCAGCCTCCTAAAAGGCTGAGCTGACCTTTTCAGACAGTTGGTACCTCATTTCACTAATGGGAACCCCCAAACATTTCTGCATCTCTTTTCTATTTAAAAATACAGTTAAAAGGGCCAATGTGAACAGAGAACTAATCAATAGAAAAAAATGCATTCAAGTTTGTTTGATTTGATGAAGCATAGAACTATTTTATTTATTGAAACTGTATTAATGTAATTAAACTAAATGGGAAATGCACTCTTTACTTAATTAATATTTTAAGCTGTTTCTGAAGAATAGTATGCAGCTTGAATTTAGTTATCATTTTTAAACTGCAAGACAGATTAATTAGATTCAAATCTTAGCCAGAATGAAATCATTTTCTTAATAAAGCTAAGAGCTCTAGAATTTACTTGGAAGTAGAAAGTGTCTGGTGTTGATCTTCGCAGATGAGTATGAGAAGATAAGACATAAACCTCAGTGAAGTCTAAAAGTGGTTAAAAAGATGCTAAATCCATTTTCAAAATATGGTCCTTGGTGTTCGTTTATTTATAAGAAAGATGTGGTGGTTTCAAGATATGGGGGTTCTGTTTTGTTATACGTGTACTGCTGAAGTTAATGTAACTTGAGAAAATGTGTATAGGATTTTAAAATTTGGAAAAGACTTTTTGTTCATAGGAGTAAAGGAAATTTGACTTTGATCTTAAGATCCTTGCAAAAAAAATCCATGGAAAATCCTGTGCCACATACTTGGATTTGTATTTAAGGAGCGAGACTCCAAAGGTTGTTAGATAAAAAAACTTTTAAACAAATGAGATTAAATCATGTTTTAGCTTTATCATACGTCCTTTAAAAGAGTGAAAATCTATTTCATGCTACAGATTGAGCATGCATTTGCAGAAAGAATTCACTGAACTTAAAATTACAGATAGATCTGTAGTCAGCATGGTTTTCAGCATCCACTTAGGAAGAAGAGATTTTTTAGGGAGCCCTGACAAACATTGCTGGTTCTCAGATAAGAGTTTTGTTCTGTGCAAACTGGAAATCTGTTTCAGCTTCATTCTCATTGAAATTGCAATATTCAGAATATTCTGAGTTTAGGAGCAGTTCAAATACAACTCTTGAATTTGGATGAATGTTAATGTGAGTCTTCAAAATACTGGTGTTTTAGCTGTGCTAAACCCACAGAAACTGTCTCAAAATAATTTTTACTTTTGATTTCAAGCGTTTTCCAAGAGAAAGATATGACACTTTCTAGAAATTCTATAATGAAATGCTGCTGATATAGGGTTTTGATTTGTTTTCCCTTTTACAAATGCATTAAATTGTATCAGAAAATTTATTTAGATCACCTAAATATATTATTTAATTGGAAATTAAATTTTATCAAATACCAGTAAGTTGATTCACAGATAAGTGCTGTGAATAACAGTACTATGAAAACTTTAAAAAATGTGTTTAAGTTTTAAATTAGGAAAAATTGAACATTATTTCTTCTATCTGGCAACACATCCTATGTTTTTAATGAAGAGCACATTAAACAATCTGTATTTAAGCAATTTGTTCCCTGTGACGTAATCCTCACAGATACTTGACATCCTTTCAAAGGTTTTATTTAGCATGTGATAAAAGTAATGAAAATTACATAAAAATGAGAAGTATTTTTAATTCCACTATAAATGTTTCAGAATTTCACTGTTAAAAAAAAAAATTGTATTTTAAATAGTATTTTGCTGTCTCTTGACACTTGGCCAGTCAATTTCATGTTGAACTCACTTAGCACCTGCCAGTTTTGAAAAGATGGAGTATTTGCCCAGGAAATTATAATTAGTATATTTGTAAATAAGAAATACAAACTACAAAGCTAATGGAAGTATTTATCAGTTTCAGACAGTTCATTAGAAGAATCAATATGCAAACACACGTGTCCTTTTAATGAAATCTCTTGGCGGGTTCATTTATCTTTCAATTTAAATAATACAGGTTAGTGAGCAAATTATGTATGCTACAGCTTTTACTGGGGCAGGATAATATCAGAGGAAGAGGAGTGCTATCTGGCTGACAGACTGACAAAGTAGTAATAAGTTGATACCGTGCACTAAAAATGTAGCTGATTAAATGTTTGGAGAAACCAAGTTTGTGTTAATCTGTGGGAACGTGAAGGGTTTTTCATGAGCAGGTAGTAGCGTAAGTACCTCAGCTCCTTGGAAACCTTATTGTCAAAAATGGTGTTAATAGAAGGAGCATCTTCCTCAGTCTGGAAATGGGAAGGGTCGGTGGGGGTGTGTATAGCAAAAAGGCAGAAAGACCCAGTACAGGGGAGGGTGATGATCCTTTTGGTGCCGTCATATAGGTTTAAGTGAAGTGTCTTTCTGGGGCAGGGTGGGTGTGGGTGCTACTCTGGGGACGCAGGCTGTCCTTTGCCCTTCCTTGGCTTCCTGGGTAGGCCCATGTGCTTACCAAGGCGCCGTCTGCCGAGGGGCCGTGGGAGGATCAATACTGTCGGGGGCGAGAAGGGGGGGGGGGAGGCAAAACTACATGGGGTTGCTGCAGTGTCACCGGGACAGCCGCGGGGAGCCCGCGCCGCCCTCTCCCGCCGGAAAGGCAAAGCCCACGGGGCCGGGCAGGCTGCCGCGGGCCGTGCCCCCGACGACCGCCGGTGCGGCAGGGGTGTGGGGAAGGGGACGGTCCGGCCCGCCCCGTCCATCCCATCCCAGCACGCCGCCCTCTCCGCAGCGTCCCAGCGGCTGGGAAACGAGAGGGGCGGGAGAGGGGTCCTTTGGAGAAAGGGGGAGCGACTTCCTCTCCCTGATGTGCAACTCTTTCGGTTCAGGAGGGTTTTGCCCGGCGGGCGCTCGCAGGGGCTGCCGCCGCCCAAGCCGAGCGAGGCTGGGGCACAGCGTCGGCGGCCGGGGGGCGGGCCGGCTGGGGGGTTCGGAAGGGAAGGGAAGGGGCTTGTCTCCAACCCCGGATAGCGGAGGGCCGACTCTGCCCTGCTTGCCATCCCCAGCCGTGGTTGGCAACGGGAAACAATGGGGAGAGGGAAGCAGGAGGGCGCTTCATCGGGAAGGGGTGTCTGAAGGGACACCGGGCAGCCCCCTCCTCGCTCCCCGCTCTCTCTTGTCCCGCTTCCGCAGCCGAAGCACTCCGCGGGCAGATGCTTCGGGGATGCCCACGCAACGTGTTTGTCGGCGGCGTGCTGTAATTTGAGGGTGACGGGTTGCAGGGTCGGTTTCGTTTTAAGGGTCGGTGCTGCGATGGGCACCTATGCGGAAAAGTGGTTTCAACTGGGAGTTAGGGGTGCGCAGCGCCAGGCACAGCACGTCCCCGCTCCTCCGCACCGGCATCGCGCTCGCTCTCAGCAGTGCTTGCCGTGATTTATTTAACCGGTCTCTGCCACTATCCCATGGCGGGTCGCAGCACACTGCATTTTCCTAATTCCATGTGTTATTTGGAGAACGCGAGGGGGAGAAGTTTGGACCTCCTTTGCTTGGTACTGCATGGGTTTCCTTTACGGAGGAAAGTCTTTTCAGGAAGAAACGTTGCGGGCTTCTTTGGTGTATTGTCATGCAAATGATCTTTAGGTTTTCCTTGCTGTCCTTGTTTGATTTTATTTTTGTCTTTCCGTCATTGTTCTACCCTCCGCTTCCATCTTGCAAGAACCCACTAGGGAAAAAAATAATAATAACAGACGGAGGGGACGTATTAAAAAAAAAAATCAGAAAGCAAAAAAAACCAAAACGGGGAAAAAAAAAAAGAAAAAAAAAAAGAAAAAAAAAGAAACCCAAGCAAAAATCCCCTACACATCCACAACAGAAACCCCAAACAGCTTTTCCAAATGAGTGACACAGCCCGTGTCCATTCATCGCCTCACTCCGGCGAAGGGTTTCTGAACAGCCCAGACCTCCTTAGCCAATTGCTGCCAGCAACATGTGGAGGGGAGGCATCGCTATAGCAACCGGTGGATGGGCCATGTGCGGCAGCCGGCAGGGGCTGCGAGCCGCCCGATATAAGGAGGGCAGCGCCGGGGCGCGCCAGCATCCTCCGCCCGCGCCCGCGCCCCGCGGGGACCGCCGGGCAGCCCGGGGCCGCCGGCTCCCCCCGCCCCGCCGCGCCGCGCCGGGAGGCGGCTGCAGGCTGCGAGGAGCGCTTGTGCTTGTCGCCGCCTTTGTCTCCGCTGACGAGGGGAGTGGGGGGGGGGGGGGGAAAGGGGGAAGTTTTGGCACCGGAGGAGGATTGCTAGAGGCCGTCGAGGTGCGCTGAGCCCTCCCAGGGAGGATCCCGTCCCAGCACGCCGGCTTCGGCGCCATGGCAGCAGGTAAACGCGGCGCAGGACGGGGCGGGAGGCGGGGGGCGGTGGGAAGCGCCGTGTTTTCGAGGCGGACCGGTCAGGGCTCGTATGAGAGCCGTGTGCGCGCCGTGGGGTGGAGGAGCGGGGTTTGGGGGCGGGCGGGTTGAGGAGCGGCCGGTGCCGCCGCCCACCCCGTCGGTCGAGGCCGGGCCGGGTCTCCGCGAAGCAGCGCGGGCGGCGGGAGGGGCCGCTTCGCCTCCTGCCGGCCTCGCGGCCGCGGCTCCGAAAGACCCGGGAGCCCCCCGGCCGAGCGGTGCCCCCGGGATGCCCCTTGCCCCGGGGCCGTCACACAGGCCCAGGACTGAACGGGGCAGCGGGCCCAGCGGGGCGAGGACTTGCCCTTCCCGCTCCCCTCGGCTCGATCACGGCGTGGGGCCACGAGGACCGGGGTCTCCGCGGCGGGTGCGCGGAGACGACGACCCGAGCCCAGTCGCCGCGCAGGGACGGCCTGAGAGCAGCGGGGTCGGGCCCGACCCCCCGTGAGACGGGACGGCTGCTTCACTGACGGGGCCTCTGGCTCGGCCAGCGTGTTACTGAGAGACAGCTCGCTTGTTGGCACTCGGTTTTAAGGGCGCTTTATCTAATCCCTAAATTATGTGCCTTCAGCGTCAGCATTAGATCAGCGCTGGCACTACGGCTTGTGTTTCTCTTGCTTGTTGAAGATATTTGATTAAGCTCGGCTATCGCTGACCGTCCTCTTGGCTCAGGCTCTGACACTTTGTGACTTGGACCTGCTGAGTCCCTCTGTTTATGTTTCACTCTGGCTTACAAAGCCTGGGCTGAGAAGGAAATCTGCTTCCTGGTGTTCCCATTCTGCTGTTTTCCCCTCATTGCTTCTGAGTCCTTAGAGATGAGAAATGAAGTTTCTTCACTGCAGTATCTCTGCACCCTTCTCTTCTTGCTGACACCCCAGAGGCACACTGCACAGCTTCGGGCAGGACAGGCCGTGTTCCTTCGTCTCCAACTCATCTACCTCTTCACAGGCATGGATGTGGCTGTCTGCTTTCCCGAGTCATATGTTATTCCTACAGTGTCTCAGTAATGCTGTTGGCTTTTGTTGCTGTACTCTTTAACTAAACGCTGATGTAAAAAAATACCTCAGGGTATTTCCTCAGGAAAATCTTGAAGCTCTTTAATTTTTCTCTTTCACAACCTTATTCCTTCCATGCCACAAACTTCTTTGGGGCTCTTGGACTTTCTGGCATTTCAGCACCACCTGGTAGTGGGATTCAGGACAATAGCTATAATTTCTTGTAACTCTAACCAGAAACTTCTGTTTGCCTTTAGGA
The DNA here is from genome assembly GCA_025345505.1 of Todiramphus chloris collaris. Taxonomy (NCBI): domain Eukaryota; kingdom Metazoa; phylum Chordata; class Aves; order Coraciiformes; family Alcedinidae; genus Todiramphus; species Todiramphus chloris. The sequence goes on along the minus strand of JANVCC010000019.1, from coordinate 27,160,884 downwards.
AGCCAGAAGAAAATATCTACCATTGATCAAGGGATCTTTGAACTCACTGAATTCTTGATTGTATTCAGTCATTGTTCGTGGTATTAATCCTACTAAAAGGTATAGAGACGCTCCAGAGTGCTTTGTGGTGTTGAAGGTTGCGGAAAGATCATTGTACCCCTACAGATGAATAGATCTGTGGCTCTTGCAGTGACCTTTCTCAGTGATTTGAATAAGCTTCAGTTCCCAGAAATCCATCTGCCTTTTGTGTTTGTCGATTTGTCTAATCTTTCCAACCCCTAAAAGAAGCGAAAAGTACCTTCCCATCCGATTTCATCCTCCTGAGTAAAAGCGTTAAATTGACCTCATTTCAGGTGATGAACTGACATCTGCTGAAAGTGATCCTGGCATCAGGCAAGCTTTCCAGGGGAGGGTGGGGAGTGCAGAAGACAGAGGGTAGCAGCCCTAGAAATCTCTTACTAACTCTCAAGATAGTACCCTAAAACACCAACAAGTAGCCTGGACCGTACAACTCAGGAGTGAAGTGCTGAACACAAGGAACATCATAAGCACTGAAAGTGAACATCCCCAGGCCCTGCTGCCCCAGTCTAACTTGACTGGAAGCGCAAAGTAGGGGAGGAGAATCGGGAACCAAAACCAAGGGAGATGTTTTCTTTCTTACTTTACTAAAGGAAAAAAAAAAAGTCTTATCTGTAGGTTTCCTGGGGACAGATTAAGGTATTCGGGCTCCTCCTGATGTGAAGTCCTTCTCTGGTTTTCTAGTAACCTATCAAAACTTAATCAGCGTAGTGTATCTCAACCTATGTCTCAGCTAACCGTACAGAGGGAAATTACTTGAAGTGAATTTAAGTTTAGATTTATTTAAGCGAGCAGACATACACAGATGTGTGTATATATATGAATACATATTATATATATACATACACACCCACACACATGCCTTTCTTCATGCTTTCTATATTAAGGAAATATTGCACATATCCTTTATGGTTTGCTTTATTGTCAGTAGCTGTGACTATTAGCAAAAGATCCTCTTAAAAAAACCCAAACAAATAAAAAAAGAAAAACCCAGTGAACTAAAACTTAGTGAAGTTTATTTTTAAGAATAATGATTTTCTTGTAGAATTCTTTTCTTCTGCCTAGGCACTTTTTTCCCTCCTTGAATGGCAGATTTGCAAGTACAATTTCATCTGCACAGAGGAACAATAGCTTTCAGTTGCACAAAGGATTTCTCCCACCCTGGATCCAAACCACAATGCCTCTTGCTCTGATAATAGCTTCTGAAAAGATTTTGTAATGCACAGAATTAATACATGATTATTTCCGCCTCACTTCTCTCATTTATTAGATTCTATAGTGAATTCCAAATTAAAAATAGCACCTCTTGAGTTTTTTAACGTTCTAATATTTTGAAACAAATCATATTCTGAAGTTTCTCTTTTTGCCCACGTTCACTAAGAAATATGCGTTGTTTTGTTATTGCTCAGAAGCAAAACTGCATAATATAAATGCAAAAATCAAAGCATGCAGAAATTGCCAAAAAAAACCCCAACCCACGTAGAGTTGTTTTAAATCAAATGTAGTGATTTTTACTTTGTGTCAGGTGCAGTAATTGGCAAACTGGGCTTTAAATCAGGAATACATTTTTTTAAATCTATGAAGCAAAATAAAACCTCAACTTCAGTCAGAGTTTTGCTTCAGCAAGGACCAGAATCACCCCCTGTGTCCTAAAGGAAATAATGAAGTCTAATTCTGCTGAGGCATATGGAAGGTGAGCTTTCACATCACTGCATGGGGAGCTTCTCTCTGCTCTTACAAAGACTTTCTCCCACACTTCCAACATAGGTGTGAGAACTTATTTACATGAAAGTGTACATTAAATATTTACTGACATTTGCCTGGAATTCATTTGAAATGTCGGCTGTTCTGCTGCATCATGGGATGACACCATGGAATGAGACGCTGCTCTTTGATTAGAACAGTGATTTGTGACTTCAGTGTTACGGCTGCTCTAGTTATTGACTCACTTTTGGGTGTATATAAAATGTGTTCTGTCGAGGGACTGGGAAAGCCTACATGAGATCAGATCCTAAGCAGTTTTTCTTCCCCCTTGAAAAAAAAACAACAACAAAAAAGAGACAAACAAACAAGTACAAACCATCACAGAGGCAGTGTACTTGAAGCAACCACAGTTGAGTGTAAGTGGTAGGTGTAATGTTCTGAGACAGGGTAAATCTTTGCCTTCTAGCACTTAAGCTCAGGCTGGGCCGTTTCAAAGCAAGTAAAGAATGGCTGAACATCTCCAAAGCCTCCGTATTTAGAGTCACTTCCTAAGTCATCCATTTAGGAATTAATTGTTTTTCCTTCACTAGGACTCTATTTTGCTACAGAGTTTTTCAAGGAGAAAATCATTCAGAGGAATGTCGATATATTCTGTTATATAAAGTTTAAAAAATGCATAGTTACATGTAGCTGAGTTTAATATTTAATTACGTGTAATTTATATGGTCTATTTATTTGTTAAGCCTTACGGGGGATGGTGAAAAAAACAAGGTGATTTGTTTTTCTTGTTATGCAACAGCTATTGTTCCCCTTCCACCCCAGGCACACTCACTATGCCAGCCCCAACCGGCACAGGGAGAGGTGTTCTGCTTTAAAAGACATCCGACTGTAAATGTCAAATTCATAAATATTTAAACATTTTTCTTTCAATTTCAAGTCAAGTCTGACAGGACGCCTCTAATTAACCCTGGGCTCTGTTTCAGGCTGGGGCCTTACTGAAGGGGAGAATCAGGGGTTCAGGCGAGGTGGGGAAATCTGTGCTCCTGGCTGGAGGGAGGGGAGTAGAGGAGGAGAGCTCATAACCAACTCGTCGAATTAATTTTTACCCGTTTCATACTTTGATGTTTGGTCAGATATCAAGCAGGCTGAAAGGGCAGGGGGTTTCTCCAGCTGAGTTGCGAACAGTGGGGGCCGTTTCCTGAAGGTCTCCTGATGGGACAGACCCGGGAAAGCTGGGCCCCGCTGCTCTCTGCGACGTCGGGTTTCCCCAGACCGGGTCCCGGGAGCGCTGCCGGTGCGGGACCCAAAGCCGGAGCCGGGCAGCGGGTCTTAGCCGTCGACTTTACTTAGCGGTTTGTGCGGGGTTGCGCAGCCGGCAGCAGTCACCGATGCCGGGGTGTTTCCCGGGGGCGGCGTGGGGGTTGGCCGAGGTGTCCCTGAGCACCAAACCCCCGGAGGAAGGCAGGGGAGAGGGTAGCCCACCGGGCCCCGACGGCAGCGGCTCCGGAGGTGCACTCCGCGAAGCAGGATGAAGGAGCGGGGAGAAGGGCCGAGGGCCCCACGGCAGAGCCCCTCTCGCTTCCCCGGCAGTCGTTCCGACGTGGCGGGCACCACCGGGCAGCCGCGCAGGCGGGGAGCGGTTGGCAGCGGCTGTGCCCCATCGCCCTTCCCTCCCGCTACGGTGCCGCCATCCCCTTCCAGGGCACGGAGAGTCAGGGAAAGCGTTGGCGCCGGTCCGCCCAGACGTCTAAGGTTTTTGCAACCCCTCGTCTACCTGAAGCCCATCGCTAGGGACACGGCTACAGTGGCTCCCCACAGAAGATGCTTACCGAGGTGTCAACAATGCTAAACACGCCACGGAAGGCTTCTGGGTGCAGGCGTGTGCTGGGGATGCGCGGGGTGTTTCCGTGAGCACTTCTTTTGTTACGGGCACAGCCAGCTCCGGGGACGACAACTCTGTCTCTGTCGGGAAAACTGCCTGGCAAAGTTGGAAGCAACGTCTAAAATCACTGTAACTACAGAGGGAGAAAGGCCCGCACTCTCTTCCCTCCGTGTTTACTCGGGGCATTTGACAGCGCTTTGCTCCCATCATTTTCATTATTTCTCTCGCATAGCCCTTTCCGCGGGTGCTCGTGCGGCTCCGTCACACGGCAACCGGAGAAGGAAAATCATTTAAAGCCGTGGTTGTGAAAGAATCAAAGAGATTCAGGAGCAGTGCCCGAAACTGCCCTCCAGCCTCTTCCTTCCCGGCGGTGGGGCTGCCCTGAGCCGCCCGGGGAATGGGGTCGGCCCGCGGGGGGTCCGGGGTGTGTGTGAGGGGGGAGGCGGGGAGCGGCTTGCCCTGCCTCGCTGATGGGGGGCCGGACACCGCGGCGAGGCGGATTAACATCCCGGGGCGCAGCGCTCGGGGAGGGGGCGCCGGCACTTTCGCGGGAGCTGCCCATTTAGATGCAGATTGCGACCTCTGGCCCCGAGGGGACGGCGGCCTTTCACGGAGATGCTAATTG
>JANVCC010000019.1:26920359-27156495 GCA_025345505.1 Todiramphus chloris collaris | reverse complement strand
GGGGGGGGGGGGGGGGGGGGGGGGGGCGCGGCAGTCCCGTCCTCCTGGTGGCTGTTGGGATTTGGAGGAGGGGCCGGCTGCAGTTTAGGGGAGGGGATGCGGGGAGGTGGCGGTGGCTGCGCGGGCGCGGAGGTGGGCGGGCGGCACATGGCTGGCCTCGGCGAGCTCCGCGCCCGCCCCCCGCCGCCCGGGGTTTACAAACCCGCCAGTTCTCCTCCTCCGCTCGGCGCATCCAGGCAAGAAAATCCGTGATTCTTACTGAACCTGCATTTCCATTAACTCAGCCTCAGCCCTGGCTAATCCGCAGCACTGAAGGCAAGGAGGCTAATTAATGACAAGCTTTTACAGTCAAGACCAGCGATAATTGCTTTGGTGGCCTTTATGATTACAAGATAAAAATGGACCGGGCCTGACATAAGAGCCACTGTGTACACTGCAAGACAGGAGGAAATTAAGAGCTGGCTAGCTGAATACGGAGCAGAAAATTACTAATAGAGGAGAGATAATGAATAGGCCGGCTAGGCATTCATGGGGAAAAATCCATTTTGTTACCACGCGAAATTAGGTGGTGGAAAGGAGTTTGCTAATTGTTCTCATCTTGTAGCAACCAGGACTGAGGCAGGGGCGTGCTTTTCAATTCATTTCCCTGGTAATTGTGAAAGGGGGAATGCAGGCCAAATGAGTCTTGCTGCAATTTGCGCGCCTGGTCTTTTCATTTTCATGTTGCGTTTTTAATTGTTGCTAATATAGCTTATAATGAAGCTAATGAGGGGAAATTATTGTACAACTTTTTAGCACATGGAGACAAGTGAAATGCACTAGAAGGATTCTCTCCTATTGCTGCAAAAATAATAGTAATCTGGAGGAGTTTGGAGCTATCGGGGTGGTTTTTATCCTTTTCGTTTTACAACAGACAAAAGGAAGGACCGCCACCTACTTCTTTTTTCTTCTTCTTTTTGTTTTTTCCTCTGTTGTTCCATGTTTTAGTTTTCACTCCAAGAAAAAAAAAAAAAAAATCGGATTTTCCCTCGCTGCCCCTCTCGCAGCCCTTGGTCCTGGATGCGGTCCGGGGAGGGGGGTTGGGCGCAGAGCTGCGGGACGCGCCGCGGTGATTGCGCGCAGCCAGCGCGCCCGCCTCCGCCTTCTGGTAGTTAAATGCAAGCCTCCGGGAGGGGAGCGGATGGAGAGGGGCATGCCAGAAGTGCTGTCCCTGCCCGCCAGTTTGCCTCCATCCGTAGCTGAAAGTTAGCGTTGCCGGGTGGTTTTTTTTTCTCGCCCCTGACGGGATCCTCTTGCTCCGCGACCGCGCAACTCAGGCGCTGCCTCTCTTTCCTCTGCAGAAAAGCAACATCCCGCCGCTCCCGCAGCGCGGGGAAGAGGCAGAGTCCGCCAAATTCCTCCTCCTCACCCTCCTCTCCCTGGCCTGCATCGCCGGGGTCCTGGCGGCGTCGGGGGTCGCCTACTGCTTCCGCCACCGCGCCCACCACCGCCTGCGGGAAAAGCTCTCGGCCCTGGGGGCCGACGCCGGCTCCGACGCCCCTGCTGCTTATCAGGTAAGGACCAAGCTTTCCTTCTCTTGCCCTGCTTCCCCGGGGGTCCCTTCTTGCGTTGAGAGCCGAGGGGAGTGGGTATGTTTCCGATGCTGCCCTCCCCCGCTCCATTCATATTCCCGCGGATTCACTGTAGCAGCTTTTTACTGCCGGGTATTAATCTTGGCTGTTCTGGTGGTTGCTGTAAATTTGTGCCTAATTAGAAGCATAAAAAAAAAGAAAAGCCTTTGCTATTGAAATTCTCTGAAAAATAACATTAATATCCATAATCTGTCACCGCTGCCACTATTAATAACAAAAAATCTTTAGCATGTATGAGGAATGGATTGCATGGTTATCTGAAGATGTCTCTCTTTTTGAGTAATCGAATTCTTCAGGGTCTGATATGAAAAGAGCCTTTGACCTGATCTGTTGCCACCTTCTGCCATTATTCAGATAAAATGAAATCTAATGCTGATAGATGGGGAGGTAAACTGGGACTGGTTCTGGGAGAACAATGGTAGCAGATGTGTACCCAGTAATACAGGAGAGCTGCGCTCAGATTTTCCGAAATAAATCAGAAACCTCAAGCTTTCTCTTTCAGTTTCTAAAGTACTGGGTAGAAAGATACTCAACAAACTTCCTGAAGTTTGTTTTAGATCCTAGCACTTATTTTTTTGGTGTGTTATTGGTGTGGTAATGCATGTGTTATGGTCATATACCACACAGCTCTGGTCTGCTATCCCAAAGTACTTGGAGTGTGACCAAGAAAAAGAATTCAAGAATGTGTAAACATTGTGACTGTAGTATCCGTGTCTGCTGTGTACCCATAGGGTCTCACTAATGGCATACTTCTGTCAAGTTTTATTTTACCTTCTTGTTCTCCTTAGGGTCAGACATTATGACCTTTCTGTATTCTGGAGCTGAGATTCAAACTGGCAGCTGGGAGTCATAAGGGAAAAAACTCGTATTTCCTTGCAAAGTTTGAGTCTGTCTGTACCTCTTCCACGTTAAAAGTGTAATGTATTAAAGTACGTCTCCACAGGCTGGACCCGGGGAAATTTTAGCACAGAATGATAAATATGAATGTTTCTGTAACAATTAGTATCTTCAGGAGTGGTTTTGGGTTTCAGTTTAAATGGAATGCTTACTTAAAAAAAGAAAAGTTTATATTACTTTACATCTTTAAATGTAATGACTTCCAAATCAAGAGAGAGCGAGACCAAGAGCATTTCCACTGGAAAAAAGTGTCCTCCAGGATAAACTGTGAACTAAACATCAGTTTGTCAGATCGGTTTTGTTGGCCGAAGAGACTGTGAATGTAAATATTTTTGTTTGGTTTAAATAAGGAACTCGTTGTTGCCCTGTTTAAGCCACAGAAAGGATAGGTGATTCCCCCCCCCCCCCCCCCCCCCCCACAAAGGTTTTAAATTTTTATTATTATTATTTTTAAAAAAGCCCTCCAGGTTCCAAAATCACACTTGAAACTGAATTTGTGATAATTAGCAGGACAATCTTCCTACTGACAGCTCTAATTAATAGTATCTGTAATTAAAATCATGCCCTTCCAGCAGGAAAATTGTTTGAATTTCTTGGAGTGACCTTTTTTGCCATTTCTCCTGGGAGTACAGTGGTTAAGTTGATATTGATTTTATAATGAGCTCTGGTTTGTTTAATAAGAATCTGTAATCCAGACACTAAATGAAATGTGTGCTTCATTTCTTCTTCCCAGATTTAGATATATCTTTAAATCTTCTTAGTTAGATCCGAAAGTGACATTTTCCGTTTAAAAAAACCCTTGCAATGCTTCGAGGATGCTGCTCAGTTTGTCGATAGCAAGACTGTATTAATATTCTTTGTTCCTGACCTTTGGGCCCAGTTCTAACCACCTGACTGCCTAAACATTTCCATTGGTTTTTCAGGGGAGCTGTAGTCATAGGTGGGAGGAAAAATGTTTTTCCTTAAATACAATGGTTTCTATGGGCTTGGATCTCCTCCCATGGAAGTAAATGGGAATTTTGCCATTTGTTTCAATGGCAGCAGTAGGAGGCCCCAGTACAGGCAGACAAAATACTCAGGCAGTTTTGATGCTGCTCAGTAGCATTTTATCAAAATGAATCACTGAGCCTGGTTCTGTCTGTAATAAACTATTCACGTGGATTTGAGGAGAACTAGGATTGAGCCCTATTCACATCATCAAAATCACCTGATGTTGAGCTGTGTTAAATGTAATGGATATCTGGTGTGATGCATGTTTTGGATAACATCAATTAGGTCTCAGAAAAGCATGAATTATCTTTTTCCTCATCTTCTCTAATACTCATAGGGGAATAATGTAACCTACATTAACAAGGGAGGAGGAAGAAAAAAGCTGATAGCTTTCAAAATTGTACCTACTTTGTTCTCTCTTGTTATGTTTTCCAAGTATCTACTCAGTTAATTCAGTATATTTTAAAAATATGAAGTATTTCAGCAGCTGCTGCCACTAGACTTTAAAGCACAATACTCCAATATGTTGCTGCTTACAGCTTAAGTGACAATTCAGATTTATTTTTTTTAGTTTGAAGGGGAGAAATTGGTTGGTATAAAAGGGCCTAGTGGCCCAATGTGATTTCAGAGACAACACTGAAATATCACTTCGATTCACATGCTTCTCAAAATGTCAGTGGTTTATATCTTCACATAAACAAGACTGACCTAAATTTTCAATGTTTAGCAGGAGCATTTTTCATCCTAACCCAGATCAGCCAGGAGAGTTCATTCGGGGTTTTACTCCTTCTGTACTCACCCTGTGAACTTTGAAGAGTTTTTTCCCACAGCTGCTTTTGTTTTTGTTTTGGTTTTTTTTCTTCTCATTTGTGCAGTGAAATACCAGCTTGAGAAGGGGAAAACAGACAAACCATAGTGTCAGGGAAATAGCATGTTGGCTGCTAAGTTTCCCTCTGCACTGGGGGCAGAGTGCCTGTCATGCAACATCACTCTGCCTCAGGCACTCGGCTGGTAGCACGAGTGGTTCTCGTGCGAGCACACTTATCCACTAACACAAGTGTTTCTTGTGTAAGCACCTGCAGAAGTGACTAGTCTTAGGCAGGACAACCAATAACTTCTAAAAGTTGAAACAGGCAAATCAAATCTCTGCACTGCCCATGGAATCATTCTGCTAGGAAAAGACCTTTAAGATCACCGAGTCCAACCATTGAGCTGAGGCCAACAGAACTGAGTCCAGCACCTCAATTAACTGCCAAATGGCCTGGTATCCCTTGAAGAGGTATCTGCTTCTCCAGGTGTTTGGTAAGGCAAGCAGCTGACCTTCAAAGTGTTAAAGGTCTAGGGGACTAAACCCTATTGAAAGACTAAGTAACACTAGGAAGGAGGTACACAGTTGCAACTCAATTATCTTTGAATCCCTAAACAACACAATTATGGTCTGGTTTAATTAGTTGGTGGCTGAGGAGCTTTTGAAATTTAATGGAAATAGTGTATCCTGTAAAACACCACGTGCGCATTAAACACATCTTGCACGGAAAGGTGGACAGCTTTTAAACACGTCTCCCGTCCTTTCAAACCACACGTGTAATGATTAGATAAGTCGGCGTTAGCATTCAGGGATGACTAAAAAGAGGTTCTGGCTGCCTTCGCCGTGGCCCCGCGCATGCGCGCACCTGCCCCCGTGTTTTTAATTGTTGCTCGCGTTGCTTTGATCTTCTTTGAAAGCCAAGTTTAGCATTCTGCGAGCCCGCTCTCTGGTCCAGGAGATTAGGGCAGAAGCGTTTTAGGAATTTTCAGCAGACAGTCTTTGATTTATTTCACAACACTGAGCAGCTTTTCTTCGTGCACTTTGAAGCCTTTAGAACATAACCCAGAGAAAAACGGGTATTCAGGCATTGGGGGCGGGCTGCAAACAGGGCCACTAAGTGCACATCTTACTTGTCACTGCTCCCATTAGTGAGCAATTTATAAATGTAATGAGTGTATGCTAGTGACTGCTACTATTTAGGGATGCTCCGTTTGATTCAGGGTGATGTATTTGCGAGTCCAGCTGAACCCTGGCTTTTGACCCCCGTGTGAGGAGTGCTGGGTTGTGCAAGATGTTAAATCATCAACATATTTTATACTTTGCGCCGCAGAACTTACCTATGAGCATGGTCTTCTGCATCGCTGATAATGCACTGCAAAACATTGCCCATAATGGAATTTAAAGGCAAAAGTTAAAATGCACTGAAGCTGGCTTCAGAAAGCCTGCCTTTTAATATTTTTATGTCAGTCATGTTCTTTTTAATTTTCTTTTGTCTCAGCCAAAAGAACCTCATTTAAAAAGTGAGGGGGGCAAAGACCAAACGGTTTACAACAAAGTGCCTTCTTAAACTGAAGTATTTAAGGTTAGGTGAGCTGTGCACTGTCAGTGCAGCTGGATTACATCATCAGCTGTTTTAAAAACTTGTTCAAGCAACCTAATTTGGCAGGCATATAACTGTAAATTATATGTTAAATTCTATGTTATTACATGTATTATATTACACAAATTACATATTCATTTGTCAAATATGGTCTTATTAATTACATGATCCTTCTGGATTCAAAGCCATTAAAATCTTCCCTGTGCTTTTATAGATTTCGTCCTGCTGGTGTTTTTTATTAGCGATGTTAAGAACACAGTATTTATGACAATTGCAATAAATATTTTGCTGCAAATATTTTAAAAGACTCCAAATGAAAGAATCCACTGGAAACATACTCTCAACCATCATGCCTAGCTTGTGTGTTTAAGTACTGATAATTCATTACCTCTGAAATGGCTTCATATTTTACACTCTAGACTGACTTTCGTAAGCAAACTTGTTATCATAGTGTTAGACCTTAACATTCTAGTACTGTTGATACTGTGTATCAACTCTTTAGAAAATGGAGTTTTGTGAACTAAAGTGAAATGGGGGGGGGGGGGGGGGGGTTTTTTTTGGTTTTTTTTTTTTTTTTTCAGTAATATTCCAATTAACATCAAGATTGGGACCAAAGAAAGCTGGTAAAGCAGGGATAAGTACCATAAAAATTTATTACCTCCTGTCTGTGTAAAACTTCATTTTCAAGGACCCTCACTTAAGCAAAAAAAAGATACCATTGAGGATGAAGTGTATTCGGTATATAACCATTTAAGTAAACATTTCAGTAAGGAATACATTTGGTAAGGATTTTGTATAGCCAAAAATTTTGCCCATGCTATGAAGGGCTTGATTGTGTTTTCTTGTGGGAAAACAAAGGACATGGCACGTTTTTAATCTTTTCTCGTGTCCTTATTAAAAGAGGAAAAGAAAAAAGATCATCTCATGTGACTGTATAAAGCAACAAGACAAACTGTAATTGTTTGTAATAAAACATACACACAGAGGTATATGTATTAGAGTTGTTCTTTTCCATTTCAGTTTGCTTATTGTGTATTATGTGAACAATTTTCTCTGTCTTTGATTAGAATTTTGTCTTAAAATAAATTCCCAGGAACCTGAAAATATATTTTATGTAATGTTGTTACATAAACCGCTATACTTTAAGGTGAGACAGTTTTTACAGTATACAAAATATATATTCTACACAATGCATGGCAGTGAAGGAAGAGGAAAAAGAAGTGGGGAGTGTTTTAAAGTGATTAGAAGAGAGTTTGCCTTATGTTTAAACACTTCACTGAAGTCAGTGCATGGCCAAAGTCGAATGAGGCAAAACAGGAGGTGTACAAATATGGATTTAAGTTTTAATCTGTTTTTTATCTGATTAGTGTTCAGAACAATCCACAATTCCTGTGGTGCAGTGGACTATGTAATTCCCTAACCTTGCTTCCTGTGGTAGCCATAAAATTGAGTTAAGTGGTAGTAATGTTCAAAATAGCATTTCAAAATACTGTATGAATTTATAAATCAGCAGCAGTTTATCAAACATGCTTGTTTGATAGATTGGGGTATAAGTAAATAAATAGGGGTATGTTTGCATTTAAAATCAACTTCTAAATACCGCTTGATGAATTGCTCATCCGAAGTGCTGAAGCTCAATGGTACAGATTTCAGAGGGCAGTTCAGGAAGTCTGTATTTGAGCTTGTTGTGTCCATCTGTGAGGAGCAGTCCTCCCCCATCACCTCCTCCCCTGCTTTTCCTGCTGCTCCATGCACAGCCCTGGCAGGGGGGACATCCCTGAAGGAACCACAGTGGTTCTGTGGGAGAGGTTTATTGGGCTTGCTGCAAATTGCTGTTTTCCAAGCTTTTCCTATTTAAGAAAATAACTTATATAAATTATTCAGTGTTGGAGCAATAGACTGGCCCTGACCAGAGAAGGTTTTACCTTCACAGCCCAGGTCCTGGGGCTGCTTCAGCAGCAGCAGTGCAGCAACACTTTGGAGTAAAACACTCTTTACGTTAGAGCAGGCAGCTGGAGAGTGAGGTTTTTTGCAGATAAGGAAGGTGAATGACTATATTTGCAACTCCTGGAGTGCTTAGATGAGAAGATGCTGTGTGGGTTTAGATTTGAGTAATATGAACTATCTTTCTCAAGTAGTTGGGTGTCTATCTGCATAGGACTAATGTAGAGTGGCAGAGAGAAGGTGATGTCAACCCTCTCCTCTTACCCAACTTTATTTTTCCCTGTCTGAAGAATAAGGTTTTTGAGCTTGGTGTTTTGTAGAACAAGGACAAACATGCTCCAAGCATCGTGTAGTGTAAAATCTGTGTATTTAGGATGTAAGAAAATGCTAAGAAAAAAATGGTAGGAAGGGAAATTAAGTCAGTGACTCATTTTTAATAACTGGGAAATCCAGAGTCCTTACCCAAACAGACATTTCTTAGAAAATGTGCTGGAGGTGCTCTGGACTTGCAGCCTGCATCTTGCCTGGTAAATTAAACCAGTAAATTGTTCAAATGTCCCTGGCACCATTTCAGGCCAAGCCACCCAACTTTCTCCCAAACAATTTCTCAGCACATTTAGCAGAGGCCAAGAAAAATACATGTATTCATTCACTGGGCAGATTTCTTAATAATTTGGCTGTGGCCACCCAACTTTAGAGGATGAGAATTGCTGTTGCTTTATGTGCCCTAAGTCCCTGTCCTGGACCGATGAGGTCCAGCCTCCTCCTCCCAAGCATCCCACTTCTGCTTCCAGAACCACTTCCATCCATCCCTGCCGCACTGCGGGCTGTGTGCCAGCTGTGCGTGGGCTGGTTCTGGATAAGTACAATGGATTGTCTCCCTCTGGTAAATTGATTATGTCCCGGTGCCTGTATGTTATAAAGGAGCCAAAGATAACCACAGCCTTGCCTAATGGGCTGGAGAGTATTTGATCTGCAGTTCCAGGCAGTACATCATCTCAAGTGTCCTGATTTCTTTCTGGAATAACTGCACTGTCTTCAGTGGCATTTTTTATTCTTATTTTTTCTGATGTAATGTAGAGGATAATCAGGCCTGTCTTTCCTACACACTTCTGTCCTTTTTTTCTGTTTTAGGATTTTCCTTTTTCTCTTGGAGCAGCTCTGTTACCGTGTTTCAGATTTGACACATTCTTCTATTGTATATTCTCTGAATGCTCAGCAGCTAACACAGTGATACAGCTTGCTGAGCCTTTCATATTCCTTCAAAGTGCTGCACTAGAAGGAAAAAAAAATGTATTTTTTAAAGTTTTTAACTTGCAAGTTTGTTTTTTTTCTTATTTGCAGAGCGAATCTTGTACCAGGCTCACGTTCCCTTGAAGAGAGTAGAAGTTAATTGTGTGTACATAAAGAACTGTTGTAGATGCTGTTTGTCAGTTCTTGTAGGACCATGTTGCCTGTGAGCAGGAACAGGTTGCAGCTTATTCTCTGAAGTCTATAAGGTACATGAAAGCATTCTTCATACTACTTTCTTCTGGGTACATCTGCTCATCCTGCACACTAGTCTCACATGGTGGGCAGTGAAAGGGAAGAGGAGTGGGAGATCCAGTGTCGCTTCCTTTCTCCTTCTCCATGTGGGCAGAGAAAACATGCTGTACTCTACAGCGTACTGGCAGAGTCCACATCCTGCCCAAAGCCAGAGAGGTCTCAGCTTCAGAGATCTTTGTCCTTCCTACACTCTGTGTTTGTGTTTAGCCTTAGGGAAGGATCGGAAGCTGACCACAGTCACCAAAGGTTTCACCTTGGTAAACCCATCCAGGCTTGGCTGTTCTGTTGGACAGATGAGCATAAGTAGGTTTCAAATGCCAACTCTTGCAGGGATCTTGCAAAGTTGAACATTCTGAGTGGACTATGGTGTTTTCTCTCGTTGTATTATGGTATAAGCTATAAGAGAAGCTATAAGAGAACAGAGTGGAGCTCTGCTGGGGTCATGCTGCTCAGCTGCTCCAGTCTTCTCAGAGGCACAAGTGAGTGGTGCCATCTCAGCCTTGGGACTGTGCATGGCATGTAAGGGCAGGGGTACTCCCAGATGGCCTGTATGCAGAGCTGCAAAGATGAGGATGTGATTTATCTTAACTGGACAAGAGGCCTCATTTCATTCCTCTTGGCAGGGACAAAGCTACAGCTCCAGGGATGAGGACCTCCCATTCAAGATACTTTCTCAGAGCACCAGCCTGTGTCCTTGCAGTGTAAGTCAGGTGGGATGTTCCTGCAGCTCTTCTTATTCCAGTTCAGGTTCTCAGCTTTCAGCATGCAGATCCAGTTTTCACCACTTGTATTCTTACCATGCAACCAAACCAAGACTGAAGGGAGACTGTAAAAGGATGGTCCTAGAAGTTAAATCCTTTGAAGTATCAAAATTACTTTGGAGGGGGTTAGGAGAGAACAGCTTTTGAATTAAAGAAAATCAAATTTAGTGTAGGTGGCTTATCCAAAGGAGAAAATGCATGAGGTTTTCTCTAAGCTTTGCTGGCCAGTTTCTACGCTTTTTGCCAGGCGTATGAGTGATGTTTTATTGATGTTTGCTGGGGATAACTTCATCCTGAACAAACACAGATTTTGATCAGGGAAATAGTTTGTTGCATTTATAGTATTTCAGACTGATAAAATCCTGTTCATTTTTGGTGCAGGTTTTGTTTTTCTGTTTTCCTGCATAGCTGACAGTTGCAGCCTTCTTGATGATTCCTGCTTTTTCCTTCTACATAGGACTGCTGCTGTGCAGAACCATGTTCTGACAGCATCTCAGATCTTAGAAATGGCAGATCTTGCCCTCAGAAGTAGGAACAGCTCATTTTATTGTGATAAAACTCACTTTTGGTACTGGGTTTACGTGCTTACCTTGAATGATTAAAATGACTTCATTTTACCTCATCGAATGTTACCTAAGTTGGAGGTATATGCATTTCACACAGGTGGAAAAGCTTTTCCTTGGTTGTGTTGTCTGACAACAGCAGCAGTGTATGGCTTGAAGTAGGCTGCAGTAGAGCCAGAACTACCAAGCTTACTAATGTTCTGGTATTGCTGTTCTGAACATCACCCTGATCTTCAAAACTGTATCAGGGAGAATATTCACATGTCAGAGAAATACTGATTTCTTTCCCCCCCTAACTATTAATAGAAGAATGAGGGAAAGAGGAGAAGGTAAAAAGTCAGTATGGTGCTGGTTTTCTGACAACATGGGGAAAAGAAACTTGGATTTTACCTTTTTCCAACTTCTCAACTGGAGTTCATCCTGGCTTCCTGGAAAGAAAAATGCCTCATGTGGAGTGAAACAGTGTGATTTGCTGGAAGAGGTTTTGCTGCAGTGTCTCACAGTGAAAGTCATCAGTGGCTGGCTATCCACGTAAGATAGGAGGAGAAATGTGATGGAACTGAATGTAGTTTTGGGAGCAAGAACTATCTACATATGCAAATTCATGTTATATAGTGAAATTATGTCATACAGCATCTCCCTCTCTACTCTGGGGAAATAATATGTACAGTAAAATGGGAATGAGAGCATGTAAATTCCAAATACTGTCACCCACAAGAGTGAAATAAAGAGCTGCAATTCTTAATTAACCTCACTGTAAAGCTCTTGGGTGTGAAGTTAAAACGTACAGAAGGGTTGCCTAGCAAGCTGTTCCAAATTTCAGCTTCTTTCTGAAGGTCTGGGTCAACCCAATGGCTCTTCAGGCATTGTTGACTAATAATTTGGTTTGCTTGTTTGAGGGCTTTAGAAGTTAATTAAGTATAAATCAATGCTTGAGGCTTCTGTGAGTGCTGGTCACTCCATTGCCAAAGGAACACTGCAGAAATAGAGGGAGTGAGGAAAAGGTGACCTGAATGATTAAGGGCATGGAAAACTCCTATGAAGAGAGATTGAAAAGACAGATTATTTCTTTCAAAACAGTAACGACTGGCAGCATAGAAAAGAAAAAAAAAAAGGTATATAAAATGAGGAAAGAAGAGTGAAATTCTGAATTGATACTATTCCTGCAGAATGTTGTTGATGCAGAAGTGGTTATCAGGAATCTCAAAAACCGAAGTAGTACATGGGGGGGGCGGGGGGAATGTTCTAGGTAATGAAATATCTGCTGATGTTTTCAAAGAGGTCTGTAACTTCATGCCTCAGATCTTAAAATAACCCAAAATTTAGATGTAACCACTTCAGGAATGTGCCTACTTTGTGTTCTCCTGCTCTGTTCCTATGGTGGTGCTTGCAGACAAACTGGTTCAAGGTGGAGTGAAGACCCCTGTGCTTGCGTGAGTTGACAAAGGAAAACTCAGGAGCTTCAGTAATGGCCAAGGAAGTGTTTTTTCTTTGAAAACAAACACACAGATGAACTCTTTGCTTCTGGTGCAGGGTACTTGTTGGAAGAGGTGCCATCAGGCAGGTAAGGGATGGTGGGGAGGTCTGCAGGTCTCCTTCCCAGGGAGGGGCAGTGTGAGGGCATGATGGTGATCCAGTGGAGAGTGTGATTATATGGAGAGGCACAGGAGAGCCCAAGAGAAATGTGTGTTTTTGCTGTTTTCTCCAAAACATGGAGTCTCCCTTTATCTCTGACCTTCAGTACTAAGTATAAAACCCCTCTTATTTTTTTCTGGCATCTGCTGCAACACTAATAAAGTGAATGTGTAGAAATATCGATCAACATTTTTAATCCTTGAAGACTTCTGTGGTGTGCAATAGAAAGAATGTCTGGTCTCAGAGACATGAAGGAATTCATACATACTATTTCTTGCCATAGTTTAGTAGAGCTTCTCTGTGTTACCAAAGATTTGGCTTATAATAGCATGCTCTGACTTAGTAGCAACTTTGTGCTTTATAGATCACCTTTTTTAGTTTCCTTGTTCACAACATTTGCATTTGTTCGTCCTGGCAGACTTGAAGAATGATTTTGTTATTTTCAGTGGGGAATGGGTGGAAAGCAATGACTTTAGTTTTCAAATCAGGAGGGGGTAATGACTGGCAATTTCAACTGTCATGATAGATGATGTTATGAAAAATAAAAATTGTAGCTGATGGCCATCCTTGATAAATACTTCCTTACCCAACGTTTCCTCTTAAGTGTATAGCCACCTTCTATGAAAAAAAAAACCCCAACAAAACAAACAAAAAAAAACCCAAACAAAAACCAGGATTTGAGGTTTTTAGGACTTCTTTTTGTATTTTTTTCTGACTGCTTTAGTACCTCTGTTACCATGAATGCAGTTATAAGACTTAAGGAGAAGCAATAGTAATCTTTGCGATGGGGTGAAATAACATTTTTAGGCATAAACTTGCAGCTATATGTTTGTTTCTTTCCAGGTTAGAAGTGCATGCTGAGTCCTGCTGGCAGCTGGGAATTCTTATTTCTAGCAGAAATGATCTCCCATTTTCAGTCCTGCTGGGCAATAAAATAGTGGACTACAGAGCCTTAATGTATAGCTTTCCTGAGAAACTACAGCTGGCTTGGACTGCATTTTTTTGTTGGTTTTTTTTTTTTGCTTGCTTGCTTTGGGCCCCAGGCAACTATAAACGTTGGGAGTGGAAAAGGAAACATTTGTGGCAGTTATCTTTTAGAGGACTGGCATCTGCTGGAGGTTGGTCAGGCTTTGGGTGGGTTAGACAAAGTCAACGTACATGATGAATTTGCACATGGTTCTGCATGGCCTTTCAGGTTAATTCAATTGTTCCTATGGTTTATTTGTAACCCGTGCTGTGCTGTATGGCTCTTGCTGTGCTAGTGGTGAATTTACTGTGCAAATTCATCTTGAGAAGCAGCTGTGCCCTCATGAGCACAGCTCATGTATTGTGTTAGTTAAGATGAACAAAATATGGAAAAGGTGATGTTTATTTAACACGTGGTTTTCCTCTGTCTAGTTACTCCTTAAGAAATCTTTCCTCTCCTTGCTTCATAGTTTTAAAAACAAACTTGTGAAACTCTCTGTGCAACCACAGCTGAAATATGCGAAATGCAGTTGAGAAACCACCATTAGTTGGAAACAACTATTTCATTTATTTATTTTATATTTTTTGTTTGTCTCTGTGTGGGGTTTTTGTTTGGTTGGTTTGAGGCTTTTTTTTGTGGCAGGTAGGTCAGTCTCTTACCCCACTGCCTCCAGAGTTGTTGCTGTCTGAATTGAAAGACCCATCATGCTCAGACAGCCAGGGACGCTCTGAAAAAAAACCTGTGTGCTTTTACACCAGCAGATTGCAGGTGACTTCAGGTCTGTGGTTTGCAGATCTTTCCTATTAAAAACAGTCCATGATTTTCTTTCTTTAAATCCTGAGGGAAACCACCATGATGTCATTATGCAGGGAAAATAACAGTTGAAATTTTTTTGTATGCCTTCTAGCTGTGAAATCCAGTGTACTTCAGTCGTATTAAATAAGGCATCTCTTTCATAAAACTCTTCTCTCTTTAAGAAATCAAGGATATAAACTGTTGTGCTCACTACTTAGAGTGGTCTGTTGTATTTCTGTATAAGAAAAAAAATCTCTGGTAGAGTAACCTAAACACGGTGTTCCAATTTTACTCATCCTCTGGAAAGCAGTATTATCCACAAAGATGCTTGTGCTTTCCTGGCATGGGCAGCAGGGAAAACACGCTAGCATTATTTCAGGGAAACAGTGTTAGACCTCTGCTGTCAAGTCTCCCTTGGTGACATGAGCCACGTAAAAGACTTCTCCCTCCTTCAGGACCTTCTTGACTATTTAGATGTCTACCTCATTGATGAGAAGTTACTGAAAGAATTAAAGTAAAAGTATTTCCTTAAGCTGTATCATATAGTCACTGTCTTTGGTTCTGTGCAAGCCAGAAATGTTCACGTCTACTGGGCTTCTAGAGATGTGTATGAGACCATGAGGGCTTTTTGTTTGTTTGTTTGGTAGGATAAGACTGTGCAAATGCCTGAATTTCAAGAGAGGGAGTAAAACAAATACATGCAAATAAAGGAAATGTAATTTTTCCATACAAAGATAGTCATGTTTTCTTGGCTGTTACTTTCTGTGTGTGCATGAAGAAAGGGGAATCATAATTACACGAGTCACCATCAGGAAACACTTGCAATGCTAAAATAATTGAAATTTTTCATTTCACGAACCATAATCAAAATTGGGGTTTTGTTAGGAAAACGAGTCTCAAGCCTGTGTTTGACTGCAGTGCTCTCAAAGAGAAACAGCAGCCCTGCCTTTTAGGTCATTCAAAAACCAAACAAAGCAAACCCTCTACAGCGAGACTCAGAGTTCTATCCAGATACACAGAGAGTGGTGCAGTACGAGATGGCAGATAGTAAACTGAGCTGGACAGACTGAGGCTGCAGTGACATTCAAATAAATACATTTTACTGGCGACTTTTTTTTCTTATTCTCTTTTTTTTTTTCTTTCTTCGGGATCTGTCTACATGGATATGAAATGATATGTTTGATGCTGTGTGCCTCAAAATATGACACTTGCACATTTTTCCTGTATCTCCCTTTGTTCCTATTCTGAAGGCACACTGATCTCAGTAGTTGCCTTTTCTGGCAAGGATAGAAAATATATATATACACAAATATTCTACATATGTAAACGGCTCTTTTACTCCTGGACAAAAAGTATGTTAAAATGAAACTAAAGCTTGAAAGTATGTTTCAATAACTCAAAAATAAATGGTAATAAAGCTGTAATTATCCCCAAAGCCACAAACACAGTAAATAAGTTAAAGTTAAATTTATAACACCTGCAAGCATATTAAGTATGCAAAAGCAAAACAAAGGCAGCCAAATGACTTTAGCTTCACCCTGTAGAAACACTAAGCAAATTTAGTTAGAGAATAATGATGTTTGTAGTCCTAGATTCATTTGTTTTAAAAAATGAGCCTACCTTGTTTTTTCATTTTTTAAAATCTCACTGTTACAACTGCATCCGTAGCAGAACAGTTAAATCCATGCTGTACATGCAGACCTCAGCTCATCCTGTGAATAATGACTCCTTAATTTAATGGAAAGTGGGGCTACTATTTAATTAAATGTATTAAAGCTGAGAAGAAAAGCATTTTTAAACATCACCTTGTTCCATACCTAGCACATAAAAGGTTACATACATTCTTAACTTTCAGTATATATTTTGATGTAATGTCTTGAATCCTTTATAATTAATAGTCAGCATTTTTAACTTAAAATTTCTGACAAACGATTTTGTTTCTCATGTAAAATGAACACAGTGCTATTGTGATCATGTCTGCTTAAACAGATTTGTTTTTGATAGAATATTAGGCAGAGCAGGTTGAAAGGGTTTGTTGTACACTCAGCTATCATTGTTAATAAACAATAATTTCTTTGTCTAACGTCTCTGTGTTTTCTTAATAATTATATACCAGGGAAGAGTTTATTCTCTCTTATGTTTTGTTAATTCTGCAAATAATTGTCCCACACCTGTTTCTGGACTAGCTTATATGATTTCCATTTGAATTTGTTAAGCAAAAGATTTCTGAAAGCATGGAAATGTTAGACCTGTTTCCTGGCCTTTATTTTTGTAATTATGTACATACAGGGATATGATAAAAAAAAAAAAAAAAGATTTTCATTAATACATAGTAATGAAATTAGATTTCTTTTTGAAAAGGAAATGCAAAGTTGGAATTTCATTTAGATCCCAGGCTCCTGTTAACTGATCTGAGGTGGATGTGACTGGGAAGAGCAGTGTTTTAGATATGAAGCTGTTTTGATTTACTTCGGAATGAATGACTTCACTTAGAATGCGCCCGGTACCACCTAGATGAGAATGATTCATGTGCTGTGGCTGGTGGCTGGACTTGGACTACCTGAAGGTATTGCATGGTGCATTTCCATTAATAAGCAGCAACATCCTCACTGAAGGCAGCTTTGAGGTAGAGTGGCTCATCTTTAAGAGCAGTGAGTGGAAAGTCACAGTGCATGTTGACCATCTCTTAACTGGGATGCTCAGGTCAGGTCTCCTCCCTGAAACATACCACCCTGAAGTGTTCAGGTTTACATTTTTGCAAATAAAACAAGGGAAAAGGTTCAATCTTGACCCTTCCAGCATCAGTTCCATCTGGTTCTAGTTTCGTGCTTGTCTATACTCCTAGTCCTTACCAGGTTGTATACATATTTCTCTCCAAAACCAAACATTTTAGTAAACTGTGTGGACTTAGTGGATTTTTCAGATACCTGCTGTAGTAGTTGAATTTAATGGAAGATAAAATTTTCTCCAAATTATGGTTTGCTGTATTGCCCTTCTGTGATGCTCATGGCTGCTGTGCATCACAAACCCAAGTGGAAGCAGATGCTGCTGCTGCTGTCACTGGCTGTGGATGTCCAGAAGAGGTGGCCTAACATGTCTGGTCGTGAGCAGGTTGCATCTCTAAAACAGACCTGGACAGGTATCCCTGGAGTTCATTTCTGAACAGTCTTGATGCCTCTTTGTTTGTGAGGGGAGTTTCTTACTTAACCCTTCAAGTTCATCTAACAAAACACAGCAGTAAGTCTGGCTCTGCATCCATATGGGTGGCTGTCCGTTAGGTGCAAGAAGTGTCTTAATGTCTTTCTTTAAATGTGGATAAGCTACATTTATGCTGCAGTATGGTTCATTGACAAATGGACTGTATGGATTTGAAAATCCATTTGCTGTACCTGAGGAAATAGTTGTTGTTTCGTGCCTTTCCCTGTTTCTGTGAGGACAACCAAGTATTAGGAACACTTTAAAACCTCATTGGAAGAGGTCCCAGGGTTTTCTGAGAATACTGTTTATGGTTTGTTTAAGGTTATTAATTATGTCTCAAATAAAAAGCTCTCTACAGATGATCATTGTGCTGTACTTTGAACTCATTTAACTGGACATTATTTACAGAATATTATCTTGGTTATGGCATTTTTTGTCACACAGTGATATTACTTTTCCATTATATACTGCATGTGACCACCGCATAAGTTTGATAATAAATGTTGGGAAATAAAAAACAGAGTAAGTGCCTCAGTATGATAGCAATTCCCATGTGATGGGAAATAATGTCATAAACTTCAAATTACCTTTTAAATAAATGTTTACGTCCAACACATCCATTAGATCATAGCCTGAAGGGTCAGGAGGATCATTTCTTCATATTTCACTGTATGTATTATGATTGCTTTTTTAGGTGTAAATGATGTTTTTAAATGAAGAATGGCATTTGAACTATACACAAACAATGGCTAGACATTACTGAGTCGCAGTACGGCAGAAATAGCCTCAGCCACTTGGCTAAATATAGAACTGCAGCAGTAAATTGAATTCATTCTTAGAAAATATTTTTAATGGAATACTTGCTGAGACGATACAGAAATACAGCTTGTGTCATTCTCACAGTTTGCAGCTTTGACATTTTAGTCAAGTTTAAATTCTAATTGTGGTTCGGTAGATTACTGATTTGCTAAGTGCTTATGAAAATAAAGATTTGGGAGAGTGGGGAAGAGAACATCTGAGCATTCAGAGAAGTGTGCAGGTAATAGACGGCATATTAACGAGGGTCTGAGCCATTTAGGGCTTTGTGTGCTTTTGAAGTGATGCCACCTCTCTAAGTGCCCTGGGATGATGTTTCCTTGAGAACACCCAGTGTGGAACACCCCGGATGCTGAGACCCCGCTATTCTCAATGCCTTTCATAAGAAGGGACATTGCTGACCATCTCAACGACGAGGCAAACATGGATCCCACATTTGGTCATTTCCCTGCTTTGAGCTAGACCTCAGTAGTCCATATGTCCTGGAAGAATCCATTTGGCTCCCCAAAACACCTCAAGCATCAAAGCTTTTATACATGGCTGTGTTAACTGTGGTAGCGCTGCATCACTCAGCTAAAACCCCAAATGGTTGGGCTAACAGAAAGGTGGCTTTGAAGAAGCAAAACCTGCAGGTGTCCTGAGACTACTGACATGCATGTGGGGATGGGGCAGATTCCTCAGCCTGGGCTGGTCTGGTGGGGATTTAGGGAACGAAGAGCTGTCAAGGGCCATTAGACCAATCTGGAAATAAATTCAAACCAAAAAACTGCTGTTTACAGGCAGGGGAAAATCCATTGTCTTGGAGGTTTAAAAAAACTAATCGAGAAATTCAGTGGTGTTTTTGCTGCAACTATGATTTGACCTTCCTGTTTACTTTAAGCATTTTTTATGGCATGTGCTGTGACGTGGTTGCTTTGTTTAAGGTATTTGACAGTTACAGCAGTTCTGGGAATGTTTTGGTTCTATATATGTCAGGAAAGATGTTAATATTTGAGATCAGGCTGCTTTTTTTTTTAACTTAGTTATGTTTGTTGTTTCTCAACTTTACCTTCTTTTATGAGGAGCATGAACATGCTAAACAGTTTTAAAACAACTTTTCTTAGTAACGTGTTAAATACTTTACATCCAAAACATTATTTTTAGTTGGATGTTAATCTACTTTAGAACCTGTTGGCTGTAATATTACTTACGTTGTCATTATCATTTGCGTAGAAATGGTATATTAATTTCTCAGAGTTCACTTGATCCTGATTCTTTTTTGTTAGCAGAGGTCTATAATCCTTTCCACAGCAACCACTTGTAAAAGCAGAGGATTATGACTAGAGGCAGGATATGAGCAGCAGGAACAGATCAACTTAAAAACAAAGATCCTGTTTGAGTACAAATGCTATTGTTAGCACAGAGTTGGGGTGAGTCAAGTGGCAGGATGTCTATTAGAACATAAAAAATGTGTATCTACTCCACATGGCACGCTATCCAGAAGACACATCCTTTTAGCAGTTATGTGATAGACTGCATATTTTTATACCTTAACTTATTATACTTTTGCCTAGTCCAATAAACCATTCCCTCTGAGAATGGCTGAACAGCTTGTTGGTTTTCTGTATATTTATTTTTTCTGTCCAAAAAGTTTCTGCACTGTTATACTTTTCCTAAAATCTGCTAAAAGCAGGTATTCCAAATTACACTACCTCAAGGTCATTCTGAGGTTAGTAACAGCCATTTTGGACTACTGCTATCTTTTCTTACGACATGTATGATCCTTTAGAGAAAAGGAGAAGGAGGGAATTTTATTCTTTGTCCCTATATTTAAAAAATAGAAATACAGTAACATTTTTTCCTTTATGAAAAAGTCTTGGGTTTAATACTGATAGTTTAACTGACCTAACACTAATATACATGGCTCAATTTAAAAAAAAATTTTTTTTTTCTCGTAATATTTTTCCTGTTAAGGTCAGTAGGAAGTCACAAAAGTACCAAGTGACAGAAAGCATTCTAGTCAAATTACCTTTTGTAAAAAATATTAAAAATTCTTGCACAGCATGGACAGAATTAATAAATATACAAAATGCAGTGATAAAAGTCAGCAGTTTCACTTGGGACAGCCTGTACAGTTATTCCAGCAACTGACACCATATAAGGAGTAATCTGCACTTCTCAAACTTTTTTTGACTATGATTTTGTGATAGATAAAAAAATATATCCCACTTAAGTGTAATACAAATTTTGTCTCAGTGTATCTTACGTTATACATGCACATATTTATATATATCATGTATTGCACACCATAAAATATTTAAATTCCATATAAGCATCTCTAAGGGCAAGTCAGAAGCTTTATTAGAAGAAAATGTTTGGAGTCTTTAATCATTGCCATGTGGTGGCAAGAGGAGACTCAATATAATGGTTTCAGTGGGTTTGTTTGAATGCTTGCTACTGCAGGGATTAGGATCCCTCTTCAGTGTCCTAAGGTTTGCAAGGTTAAAAAAGCAAACAAACAACCAACCCATAAAGTTATATTTCTAACTCCTATCTGAAAAGAAGATTTTTATTGCACTTGATATATGGAGGTGTTCAGATCATCCTACTGATGGCACTTGGGCTGCAACTATGTTATCAGTGAATAAGAAAAGAGAAGCCATGGCATTTCAACAGTATGAATTCTTCAGACTGTATTATTTTGTTAGCCTGAGGCAAGAGACTGTGCTCTTAGTACTTGTCTGTGCAGAATGAGTAATCTGAGACAAATGTGTAACCACACCGTGTGTGCAATATGTCCAGATACTACGGACGAGCCAGTCTTGCTGTGCACCACAAGCAGCCAAGTATCTCTCATAGACAATAGATGTATGTTAAAAAATAATACTTTCATTATACTGTCTGGGATTTCATCACACATAACTGATTCTAAAAGCATTACAACAATGATGGTGTAGCTGTGGGTCTGTGTATCCCGTTAGAGTCAGAATTTTATACTGTGAGGAGCTGGTTTTACCAGGCTGATTTTCTGTTACCTAACCAGAATTCTGTATTTTTGTGTGAATTCTATGCATGGGAGCAACTGAAAATTCATATTCCCTGTGCGATCTATTTTGGTGTTTTAACATGGCTTGCATTAGCGTGGGTGATAGCTTGAATTTTCTTTCTTCACCAAAGCTGCTTAAACAATACAGTGACAGATTTCTGCTTTTATTCTTCGTTAATGTCATTCTTCATCCTCTCTGCCCCACATCAGAGAGGAAGTGTTGTGAGTTTGCTATTTTAATGAAGAGAAATGAGGCATCTATCAACTAGGATTTATACTGGAGAGCACATCAATTCAGTTGCCTTGAGCTTGCTGAGTTTGCATATCCAGGGCCAAGCAGCGCTCTCAATTACTCCCGTGCAACCCCATTAACTTCAGGAGGTTGCGCAGTTCAAAAGTGGCTTCACAGAACGCGGGGCAATAATAAGGCAAAAAAAAGGCTCTCTGTTAGAGAAGTCAAGCTCCAAAATATTTTTTTTGGTTATCTAAAAGCAGATGTGCGTGCACTAATAATTAGACTTTTGAAAGGTTAGGGTAGTCATCACATAGTAATTTCATTGAGTATTCCTTTGTAGATGTGCCTAACAGACCAGACAGCTTCCAAAGAATCACTGCAGTGTGGGGGGAAAACACTTCCAGCCCTGGAAACATATTGTAAATCGTATGTCTTTAGTAGACTGTATCCTGTAATTACTTTTAACCATAGGTTTCTTCCTATTTCTCTCTCTAGGAGCTATGCCGTCAGCGCATGGCAGTGAAAACATCTGATCGCCCGGAGCCCCTGCATGCTTCTCGAATAAATAGCGTTTCCTCACAATTTAGTGATGGACCCATTCCCAGCCCCTCAGCCAGGAGCAGCACGTCATCATGGTGTGAGGAGCCAGTCCAGTCCAACATGGACATCTCCACCGGTCACATGATCTTGGTAAGGCATTTTTGTCTTCATAGCACGAGAAATTTCATCAGAATTTAAGGTACCTGCTCAGTTTTTGGAAAGGGATAACTTATAAATGAAAGGAAGTTGTCTTTTCACAGGTAAAAAGTATTCCTGAGCTTTGTTGGTAATCTGTAATTAAAACTAAAGAGATTTTTATTTCTATTTCTTTTTCATTATATCTTTTTTTCCCTCTCTGGGGAACGTTCTTTTATCTTGGACATATGAATTGTTTGCATGCTTACTTCAAAAAAGATAAGCCCTGTGTTGTCTTTTTGTCATATTAATCTGCATTTACCTCCCATGGGAAAACTGAAGAAAACTGCTAAATTTCTGATCAGCTTGCTGCTTTTTCTCATGTAGCTTCAGTGTGTGACGTATTTGAGCTGAGAAGGCAACAGAATATTAGTGATATGGAGAATTTGTTTCACATTACCCTTAGAAAAGGGATCTGAATCTTGAGTCGTGCCTGAATTTCATTGTCCTTGGCTGAATTTCTTTCAAGCTGGATTTCTTTTATGTTTGAAATGATCCAAATATATTTTATTGAACGAGCCTACATTGGAAAACTTGGGTTGCTTTCAAACAGAACTTGCTATCTGTATCACCGTAGAAGAAGGACATGTGAAAGTCTGTGTGTATGTAAAATTCAGAGTCCAGTAGTTGGGACAGGCTGCAGTTTGTTTCTGTCTCTTGCTCTCTGCTAGAGTCCTGCTGGGAGAGCTGTAGAGTAATCCCTCGTTTTTGGGGCCTTATTTTTCTCCTTCTTTAAATATTTGGTGTCTCCGTAGAATGCGTTGAAATTAACTGAGAAGAAGTTAAGTGATGGTGAAGATGATGAGTCAGGTGGTATTTTGCTTGCTATATTAGTTTTTTGCTTTTTATTAGTGTGGTTTATCTAAAGTAAGCACCCTGCCCAGTTGGTAGTGTTGCCATGCTTTTGGAAACTTCTCTGTTGATTTATTTATGCACCATTGAAAAGTACCAGTGGGGTATCTTGGAAGAAAAACTCTCTACCATGCCATACATTTGGGTCATAATTTTTCAACTTCTTTCTCTCTTCTTGTAGATTTATATTTGAAATGACTATCATCTCAGATATTTTTCAGGTTCTTATAAGCACCCTCACATAATCGAGAAAGGAATGAATGCAGGCAAAACCCAAAGAGCTATTTTGACCTCATCCAAGTTACTGACCTTCTTCAGCCTTGATCAGGTCAGCTATAAAACTGAGCAAAAGCAGGGCAGGATTATAAAACAGATGCTTCTTTATAGTATGTCATCCTGAGTAAATACTTATTCCCCTGCTCTTGTAGATTGCCCCCCAAAACTGAGTTAATTAAGTATTGTGTTAAAATCTGGTATACAAGTGCAGTTTGGAAGGGTTGCTTTCACAACAGAAGATCATTTGCTACAGTTTTTACTGTCCCACTTTTGCCTAACCAGAATTAAAATTCACTTGATTTCCTTTCACAGTTAACTGAAGTGCTTTGGGGAAAAAATAGAACGTCTCCAATTGCCCAGCCTCAAAATAAGTACAAATTCCCGTTGTAAGGTTCTAAGGCAATATATTTGTATGGAAATAAGAGCAAAATTTCCTATGTAGGCGGAAAGATGCATTTAACATTTGCACACAGTTTCAACTACTTTAAATTGAGCAAAATTGTTTTCAGTTTTATTATTGGGAAAAATAAAAAATTACAAAATGAAGCTTAGAGGAGAGAACGTTGCATATGGGAACCACTTATTCTGTCTCTGGAAATTTCTGCAAAATTGCAAGGAAGAATTGTCTTCATATGGCAATAAATAAACTCCTAAAAAATAGTCCCGTTGGTCAAGATCACTGTTACAGTGTTCAGTGTCTGTAATTCAGTCAGTCCTGTTTAACCCTGGATGAACTCATGCATGTGTTAGCTATCTAACAGCATATGTTATATCTTAGGTGGTGAGGGTTCAAAGAAGGGTAAAAGAAATGTCCTGAGAGTACAAACCACACAGAGAGAGGGCAAAAATAGTTAATTTGTTTAGTCTAAACTGAACAAACAAAAATCTCTGATTCAGGGAGTCTGCCGGCGTGCTTTGAAATGCAGGATGGGGAAAAACTGTTCTTAATGGGTGCAGATGATACAATTAGGAAGAAAATGTGGGTTAGAATCAAAAGGGTGCATTGAGCCTGGATAGCAGTTCAAGCCTAATAGGAGGGTCAGGCAGACAGTGGGGATGTTTACTTAAGGGAAGTAGTTAAACCATAAATTCAAGATGTGCTGAAGGCAAAGCTAGGTTAGGTTTACATGGGAGGATCAGCATTGCTCAGCTACAGCACTGAAGCAGATGATTGGACTTGATCTGAGAAGCTCGTGTTTTGTGTCACTGCAGGTCACACTGAAACCAGAGAGCTGACCCAATTTATGTTATGGTCAAAAATAAATGCACATATCTGTTACACCATATTTGCCCGAGATTCTCTCCCTCTGGAGGTGCTGTGGCTTGTTAGATTTTGGCAATAAAAAAAGCTTGCCAGAGGTGAGCTTTTCCTCTCCTTGCCCTGCAGCTTTACAAGTGCAGGAGAGTGAGGTGCCACTTTGTGATTTTTATACCATTCAGTACAAGAAGTTTTCTAGTTCCTTCCCATTTCCTGCTTCCACAGTCTTATCTTTTAAAATTTGTAAATATTTTCCATGAACAATACCTCGGTGCATTAAATAAATAAATAAATAAATGTTAGCAAGGGGCTTAGTAAGAAAGGTAAATATCATCTGCTTTGCAGGGTGAATGCACTTAGAGGTTTGCAAATGTGTTTTTCAGCTCTGCAGTGTGGAGCAAAGGGTAAGTTAGCTGTTCTGGGGCTCCTCAGTTCGTAGGTGCCAGGACCTCACCAGAGAAAATAAAGCAATGGCTTACTGTATATAAAGTGTATAAAGCAGGAAATATTTTATTTTGATTTATAAACAGAATAAATCTTTAATGAAAGTAGCTTAGAAGAAACATGTCTGTAGCTGCTGAATGACTCCATGTAATTTTGCTCAGAGCTACCATTGTTACAAAACCTTTCAGTAAAGATGTTTGATTTGCTGAAAGATGCTAGCAGGTCATACCTGAAGTGATATCCAAGCCACCTCAGCTTTGGGGTTACTGGGGGTTGTGGTTGGCCACAGGTGCTGTTCTCCTGGAGGGTTTGCTGAAGAAACCAGAAATCTTCTAAACTCATGTGGCTCTGGGGCAGTCTCTTCACTTGGACCAAAACCGGTATTTCAAAGAGAAAAATCCTGCATTTCTGCCACTTTCCTGTGCAGCAAAGGCAATGTCTTCACACTGCTGACAGTAGCATGAGGTAGTTTGTACTGTTGGCAGGAGAAAGCAGGGAGGACTCAGGAGGCCCAGAAGGACAGCGATAACAACATTCAGAGCTTTTTTATCCTTTGCACATTCTTTTTCCTCACATTTATAGCAGGAGGATGGCCCATATGGCACTTTTTGATTGTGTTTTTCTAAAGGATCCAAGCACTTTGGAAAGTGTAATTAGAGGAGCATGTTTTATGCAGTCATGTTTGTGGTGCTGACTGGCTGGTTTCAGCATGAGCAACAACAAAGAAGTGCCCTTCTTGTGGTCACCATTGTTTTTGCAAGAAAATGATTGTTTTTTAGAAGGTCACAGCAAGGGAAAGAGTAGGAACTTAGATTTCCATCCACTTTATTCATGCGTGTACATCTATATTTCAAGTGCCAGGAGAAGTCCTAATAAAGTGCAACACTTCCCTTTGCAGTTCAGCCATAAAACTAGAGCTGGGGTGGGGTTTAAGGTGTCCAGGGGAGATTTAGTCTCCCTGAATCGGGCTCTTACCTTATACCTACATTTTAGACACTTAATGAAGTAGTGTTGTTGACTTGAGTCCATAAATTCCCCTGCAAGTTGGTGAGGTGAGTGGGTGGCTATGAAGGTCTCCAGAGAATTCAGCAGAGAGTAGATTTCTCTTGGGACTCCTCCTGTTGTGCCTGCACCATCCCATTGACGTTTGCAGTTGAGATGAAGGAGTCTCTTTTGTTCGTGCTGAAGCACAAGCTCAGCCTGTAAATTAGGTAGATTGGATCCCACATCTGCTTCATATATTACCACACTTGCTTGGTTAAAATAATTATACTTTTTTATGAGTTTTTAAATGATGAACAGTACTGCAAGAAAGGAGCTTATGCTTTTGGTGATAACATTTTGAGGTTCTTATCTGAATACCATATATGAGAAAGAATTTGCAAATGCAGAAGTGATTTTCTGTGTTTTGGGTTTTTTTTTTCCCCCTTGTAAAAAGAGACATGCAAAATTTGGAGCATTATACATAAATTAGAATTTCAGAAAGTGTGAATTTACAAAAGGTCCTCTTCCATACTGGTTTAAGCTGGAAGTCTTCTCCCTGAGGGTATGAAACTGCTATATGTATTGGAAATAATAATAGTCTGTAATAGTCTGTGCATACTGAACTTTTCAGAGGAGAAGAAAATTTCATAGCTAAAGGCAGTGGGAGCAAATGAACTAGAGACTGAAATCTAGGGCCTTGTAAATCCACTTGATCCTATTGTCTTTTGCAATATACCTACAAAACCTAAAGAACTTGCCCCGTAAAGAAGTGATGGATGGCCTTGTATGAGAACTTTGTGTCAAAAGAACGTTCTGGGACAGGTTGTGTCCCAGAAGGTGACATAAACTGGACTGGGAGACATGAACACAGAGACCAGTGGCTGGGATATCAGGCAAACCTAAGATGTTGAATTTTGTGACCAGTTTAGTTTTGACGGTGAGTCAGTGTTTTTGATAACATCGATATCCTGTAGTCTCTGCACAGTAACTTTTTGATGGTTTCTAAGCAATTTTCCCTCAGTCTCATTTTTAAAAATAAATCTGTTTGAAATGAACTCTATGGGGTAGCTGCTATAGATTTTCTTTTAATTTGATGTGGACCAGTGAGAGGTTGTGTGACACAAGACACTTTCCAACAAGAAAAAAATGTTTGTTAAATCCTGCACCACATTCTGCTGAAAACTCTTAATTTTATTCTTATAGAGAAATGCCAGCATGTGAGGACTGATAGCGCCATGCTAGATGTGGGTGTACTTTCCACCTTGAGCTTAATCCACACACAAAACATTTCCTGAGCAAAGGAGCATGATGCATGGTATGTGAGTGCAGTGCACTGCCTGGGGACACATGCTGCAGGAGTGATTAATGCTAGCAGGGACAAAGGTGAGGACTGTAGGTAGGGAAAACAAGGTCTTTGTCACAATTATAGTCTGTTTAATTATTTAGTGGGTTTTAAAATCTTTTTCTTTTTCCACCATTTCCTTCTACCACCATTAGTTTCTCTTCATCTCTTTATGAATCTCAACAATAGAAATACTCCCTTTGAAAACAAAGCTTACAACTGAGAAAATGAAGGAAAAAATCCTCCCTCACATGGGAAGGGAAACGAAGTCAGTGGCAGAGTTTAGCTAAATGCATAAACGCCTTACACATGTGCTGAGTGAATCTGAATCCCAATTTATGTCTCAACTGAGCCAGTATAAATAGTTGAAGTAATCTCAAGAAATGTAAGTCCCAAGAAGGCTTTGGCCCCAAAGGCCATTAAACAGTCAGACAAGAGGAGTCACAAGGGAAAAGGCCATTGTGTATCACATTACTCAGTGACAAGATTGCCAATATTCCAGAAAGACTTAAATACTGTGGATGGGAACAGCTTTACCCCTCTCTCCCTGAGTTGTCATGCTTTTAGGGACAAGTAGAGCTGGTTGCCTCCTGAAATATCTTTGCCAATTAAATGACATTTTTCCCTTCATGCTAAGGGTTTTTTTTTCCTCCCTAAATGTTTAAATTATTTTGAAACACTTATATCTGTTTAAAGCCAGGACTTGATATATAGGATCAAAGAAAGCTGCAAAGAAAAGTGCAAAAAATCTCACTGCATATCACAGAATGGTAGGTTTGGAAGGGAAGTTTGAAGATCATCTGGTCCAACCCCCTACTAAAGCAGGTGCACCTAGAGCAGGTTGCACATGAACACGTCCAGGCAGGTTTTGAGTGTCTTCAGAGAAAGAGACTCAACAACCTTTCGGGGTAGCCTGTTCCAGGACTCTAATACTCAGAGTTTTAACTCATCTTCAGATGGAACTTCCTGTGTTCCCAATTGTGCCCCTTGTCCCGTTGCAGGCCAACACTGAAAAGACACTGGCCCCACCCTCTTGACACCCACCCTTTAGATATTGATAAGATGCCCTCTCAGTCTTCTCCAGGCTAAACAGCCCGAGGTCTCTCAACCTTCCCTCATAAGAGTGATGCTGAAAACAGCTCTACTAATAGAGCTGTAAATCTAATAAATGGATGTATATACTACATAGATTTCATCAATAAAACTGAGAAAAAAATATTAATGAACAGGTTACCCTTTAATTCTTCCATTTTTATTTGTTTCATGTTCAGTTGCCTCCCTTTTTTAATATTAATCTTTTTGAATGGTCCTTAGGAAATAAGAACAATTACAGAGTCAGTATTAAAGCAAGAAAAACATTTCTCTTGAAGACAGTATGAAATTAGTTCCAAAATCTCTATGCCCTCCCCCCCCAGTTCATCCCTGTTGGTTGTTTTTCCCAAATGTATTCATAAACTCACCAAATTTCTGTGACTGGTCTGTTGTTTGACTGTGAGGTGTTTATTCCAGCTTTGTTTAAGCCGCTTTGGTTGAACACTTTGAGCTACCTTATTTCATTCCCTAAGGCTTTTAGTTGAAAGATGAAGAAAACATTTCTATTTATATTCTGGAGCACTAATTTTGTAAGCGTTACACTGGGAGAAGTACATGACACAAAACTTGCTTATGCAACTGTGTGCACGAAGTAAACAGAAAGGATCATTGCCACAGCCGAAACAAAAATTCATGGCTCTCTGAACTTTTTTTTCCATTTTTAGAGAACGTCCAGGTAATGTCAAAATAAGATAAATACCAATTGTAGTGAGTAGTGAAAAATGCTAGGAGGTCATTTAATAAAAAACATCTCGGTTTTGATACTTCATGCTGAAGGCAAGGGATGTTACTGAGGGATGTCCTCAGCTGCTTCTGAGAGTTTCATTAGTGGCAGAAGCCAGAGATGAACACCCATCCAGGAGGCTACTGGTCTTGTCTTGTGGCTTCAGATGCAGCCTCAGTAATGAAGAGCTCTCTGCTGTATTTGTCCTATTGTGTCTGCTGACATAAGTTTTTCATAATTCATTATAGCAGACGTAGCAGTTAATCATATTTTGGATCTAACACATAGGAATGGCTGTAAAGAAGGAGAAGGATACTAGAAAGAGTGTGGTTCAGGAAGACTTCTCAGGCAGGAAGCCCAAGATGGTAATACATGTTATAGATTTCTGAGCTGGTGGCTGAGTTCAGATGTGAGAAGGGGGTAAGTTTTAACTCACAGTGGGATAAAGAAATGGCTCATGCAGGTTGCAAGACACGGTGCACTGCTAAGATCAAATGACATATGGTAAATGGGACTAAAACTTCAGAGCATTTGAAAACATGTAACAGCCCAAGCTGAAACTGAGACTTGCTCTGTGGTACTTACAAAGAAGTGACATCATACTGGTACTGTATTTTTGCACTGTTATACTAGTTGCAGTTTAAGATATTCAGGAGAACTCCAGTGGTATTTTGGAGAGGTCCTTCTCTTCATGTGAGCCACACCAGCAGAAGTCGTTGGAAGTAGTCTGGTTAAGATGGTATTGGTATTGAAGACAGCTTAATCCCTCCATTGATTCAATAAAGTCTGTTTATGCTTATCTTCAGGTCAGGATAAAAAATAATAGGCCTTAACTTGTCGATATTTTGTGAGATTGTTGGTATTTGGAAAATGTAGTGTGTAGGACACAGAGAAAATGCTCCTGTGATGATCACATTTTACATATGCACCCACGACACAGCTGTGGAAACGTTTTTAAATAAGGAGATAAACATAAAAATAATCTGTGAAGTTCACTCGTGGGTGACAGTATTTGCTGATCCATGAAGGAAGACTATGTTACCTTTTGGTCAAAACCAGATAAAGCTGAAGTCTACTACGCTCAAATATTACATCCCTTCCCCAGTATGTCTTTATGAGATACATGCTTTTGCTATGAATGTGTCTCCTTTATGTAACTCTTCTTTTGTTTCAGACTAGAGTAGTATCTTCTTCTTTTTTCTTCTAGTTGGTAGTTCTCCCTCAGTGCTGTCACATCTTCCTCGCCCTTTTCTCCTAAACTTGTGTGCTAGTGCTGCTTTAGGTTGCCCAGCTGGCCAAGAAAACCCTATTCGTCGCAGGGGAGCATTACGAGTTGCCCCTTGTTTGTGTTTGCTTGCTGCACCATTGCACTGAGCTGAGAATACAAGTGAGAGGTGACAAACTGCTCACAGGCATCACCTCCTCCAAGCATGGCCTGTTATTGCTCTGGGAATTATTCTTTGCCCATTTATTTTGGAATGACTGTGGGGGCTGATATCCAGGTCCTATAATGCTTCTGTCCTCAGTCTGGTTAGTAGTAAATCCATTAATGTCTGTTGAAGATGGTTGGTTTCTGGATTTGATGTGTCTTTAAAAAAATACTTCACTGACTATGTATCGTAGCTGTATTATTTTTAAGATGACTTATTTGAAGGTTTGCCTTCTTCTGACCAGGCTGTTTGTGCTATATAAAATGTCCCATGAACATGCAATAACCCTACTGCACATAGCAACCAAGATCTAGTAGCTGTCAGTGTAGCGAATTGAAACATGTTTCTGTATTCTTTTATTAAATTTGTTCACATGCAACACATTTCTTCAAAGAAAATAAACAAAAATGACAGTGTCCCCTTGTTGGATATATGATATTTATACTCTGAGCATTGAAGAGAGTCTCGTAATTATAAAGTTGTTTAGGCTTTTTTTTGTTTTAAAATTAAGAAGGTACAGAACTTGAGCAAATCAATGCAGTCAGTTATTTAGTACTGACTAGTTCTTACACTGTTTTCAAACTTAATTTAAGTGGACTTTAGCTGGTTGCAAATAAAAATACTAAATGAGTAGCAATGCTCACCATGATTTATGTTCTTGCTGTCATCCAAATTCACAGAAAGAAGAAAACATATTAAAGAAATTTGATAAGACCAGGTGGTCTGAGTGAATAATTTCCCTTTCATTAACATATTCCCCTTATTAACTCTGTAATTAATTGTACATAGCTAAGGAAAGCTATGGAAATTGCATTTTGAGATGTATCAAAGCTGACTTTATGCCTCAGACTTCCATGCAATTTACTATTAATGAAGCAAGAGATGGAGGCCCCAAATCTATAATTATTACTTACTATTTGAATGACAAGCAAAGAATTTTATCAGCACAGTTTCAAATGAAAGGGGATTAGCAGCTAATGTTGAAATTGTTAATCTTTCTTATTAAAATAATTTTGACGAGAGTGTTTAGCCTGAAAGAGGTTTCTGGAACATCATTTACCATTAAAACAGCTATTTTCTGAGGCTCCCTATGAATTTGTCTAAGTTTGACAGCAGGGTGCAAATATTTTTAAAATGACTGAATATTTTATTGGAGCTAAGGCTGTTCATGTGTGAGCTGATCCCGAGCTGCTTCTGTGTGCATATTGGTGGAATGTGTAGCAGGACGGTAGTTCAATATCCATCTTACCAAAGTGACGATGTCAACTGAGATAACAACGGAAAGAAGCTACCGCAGAAAAATAGGAGAACTGAAATTGCACCCAAGGCTGTATCTGCACACGACTGATTAGCAGATGGGAGGCAGGTCAGAATTGGGCCCTAGATCTTGGTAATGCTTTTATGACACAGAAAAAGCCTATAATTACGTTTACCAAGGCCTTCTTACTCCTTTAAATGGTGGTATATTTTCAGTTTTCATATGTTTTCATTAGTGTCATGTGCCTTAAGATGAATATTCAGACGTGGATGCTTTATATCCACATGTATGCTGTGTACAAATACCATGTATGGTAACGGTATCCTCATATAAGTATAGATAAATATTTGTAGGCAGAGATATAATATACACAACTTTTAAGTGTTAATGAAAAACACTTGGCATTTAAAATTATAAAAGTTTTCCTGGCAATATCTACAAGTTTCATCTCTTACAGGGATGTACAAATGAAGCTGAAAAGGATGTTTTCACTCCTCAGGATGAGGAAATTGCAAATATATAGTGACATAAATGGTGAAAAGCAAAGCAGTGATAATTTATGAAATTTAATTTGCAGTGGTCTCAACCACATGAGTACTGGAAGAGATATATGTTAAAGAACACTATTAATTTGCCTGTGTCCCATTATAGAAGGAAGTTAATGTAAGAGATGTCACGTGTCTGCCAGTGACAAATCTTATGACCAGAATAGAGATCATTTAAGTGCTTTGATTAAGACATTATTTGCGTGAGTAGATGGACTTCATGTAGATACCATGTACCTGCTCTGCCATGAGATTGCTCTAGGCTTTACCTCTGAGTGAATCATGTTGGTACCTTATTTGGTTTAAAGGGAAAATTACGGGTTACAGAACTAACGTTGTATCTGTAGTCCCACAAATATTCCTTTGCAACAGTCTTGCACACAGAGTGGTATTGTAGCAGAAAGTGTCACAGGCAAAGTTTGCTTCATTCATCAGACAGAATCAATGGGTTTTTAGCTTAAACATAGTTGTTCAATAGTGTGCAGTAACAACACCTGAAGAAGCACTTTCATTACGAAATCATGTTTTGTATGCATTATAATTGTGTTAGGTCAACGACATCAAAGGTTCTTTCTAATCTGTAAGAATCATAACAAACCATGTAGACCACAACAGCAGGAGATAGTTACTGTGCCAGTGTGGTAGGCTGGTGTAGTTAAGAGGTGGAATTAGTAAAGGAGGACGCTAAGGTGGAATAAAAACCCCAAGATTTTCTAAATGCAGGAGTATTTCTGATGCAGATATTTATTGACTGCTTTAGTAGGGAGGCACCCAGAAGAGTTGATTTGATTGACTGCAGCAACATAAAAACCCCAAGGCAGTGCTGGCTCACAGCAGGAAGGATGTCCTGCTACTTCTCAGGTGGGCATATGTGACACATGCTTGAGAAAAGTGCTTTTTTCTTTCCTCATTGTCTCCTTTCACCTGCTGGTGTCTTTGTTTGCATTAGACCAGTCTGACTGAAAGCATTACAATAGTGTCTAATTACTGTTAACGTAGTGAATATACTAATGGTACCTAATACATTGTTTCTTCTGGAAGTCCAGAAATTACTTTTATGTCACTTAAACTTCTGCTGGAGTCAAGAAAACTGCAGTACCTGAGGGTATGCATCAGCCTTTGACTTAAGATGTATGTATCCTCACAACTGAATTTTGAGAAACTTTGTCCTTCAGGTAGAATTCTGGGGCATAAGAAATTTTGATTAAAGTCATTGTGAGCCTTTCAACTTACTTCAGTAACCAAAATAATAATAAGCCAACTCTTACACAGCACTTTTGATCAGTAGGTTCAAAGCTCTTTTTAAAGGTCAATATCATTATCCTGTCTTTTTAGTCCAGGAAGCTCAGGCACAGGCAAGGAACTGTCTTGACCAAGCCTAACCTTAAGGTCAGAAGCAGAGCCAGGAGTAGACCTCCATTCTCTGCTGTCCTAGTGCTCTACTCTCACAACTCATCATATTGGCTTTAATAGAAAAAAAGGATTGTATCAAAGGGTAATATTTTTGCCCTTTCTCATCCCTCATTAGTCTTTTTTAAGACACGAAAGTATGACATGAAAGTATAAAGAAGTTCTGCACCTGGGTTTGTCAGATTTGATTCTCTGAGTTTCATTTTGGCCTCATTATCTAAGACCAAACTATTCCATATTTGGAGAGCTGGCTGGAAGATATTAAATACACATTAGAAAAGCTTGTGAAAACCAAACTGAGGACGTGCAGCCTATAGTTAGTTTCCTCTATGATGGAAAAGGATGCCATCTACTTGTTTTTTGAGTCTCTCTGAAATTGAAACAATTTTCTTCAAAAATATATTCCAAATCTGCTAGATCCTTAGCCATTGCACATATGCACTGAATTTTAGGTTCTTTATTTTGCTTTTTCCTTCTGTTTAGCTGTAAGGTGTACTTGTACTATCTACTTGAAACTACTACTGTCACTCTCTCGATGTTTTCTTTTTGGTTCAGCACGTGAAGGGAAGTATTCCAAGGAAAAGAAGCAGCACATGAGGAAATGTTGACAGTTATAAGTTATGACCAAAATTTAGTTTTTCCCACTGCATTTTATTCATTTACTGTGTTCTGGTTTCTGTTTTTCTGGTTTTCTTTCTTTGCAGTACAGTGTCATCGTTCATCATTTCACTTCTCTGTTGACCCTTAGAGTCTGTTCTTGGCTTCTTTTTCTGTCCTCTTCCACATTGTCTTTCCCTTATTCTTATTTTGCCCTCTGTCATATCAAATATTCTCATCTCTGGATTAGACCAGTGTTCCTCAAACTTCTTCAAAGCCTTGCTGGCTTCCATGGAAACCCGAGAGTCCCAGGAGTGGGTAGGATGTCTTCAGCTTACGCACTTCTAAAGCTTTTCCACCATCACTTCACAATCCCTTCTGAATGCTTTCATGAGAAAAATATTTGAGCTAGGCCAGCTTCAGATGAAAATCCCATGGAGCATGGGTTACCTAAAGAAATCCTTCCTCTACTTTTGAGAGTGGCATAGGTGCCAGATGCATCTTTCTCATGGCTAGTATTGCTCAGTTTCCTGCTGCATGTTGGTTCGACATGGCTGTGTGACATGGAAGGGATAGCGCAGAAGTCAAGCATGTCTTCTCCCACAGTCATCCCCATTAAATCCTGAAAGTACTTCTATGGAAGAAGAGTTTCTTCACCACTTTCTGTCCTCACTGGCACTTACTGTAATGGGGTTGCTTCTCTGCAGTTTGCAGTGTGCAAACATGGAACTTCTTAGGTCAGTGATGTGATTCTAAATAGTCTTGAATGTGAGAATTCGACCATTAAAGATGTGTGTGGAGTTTGAAGTTTCCTGTCTCTGATCATTATGGGAGTTTTCTAAGGAAAAGGCTGATTATCCAGTCTGTGCTTTCCCTGATTTTTCTCAGAGGTGACCATATGTTCACTTGTGGCTATGTGTATTCTGCTGCTAGGCTGTGGGTATAGCATTGATTGCAAGACTACTTGGCTTTTGTATTGCATGTTCTTCATTTTTACACGAACCCCTGGGTGTGTTTATGTACAAACTCTTGCTATTAATTTTGATACCCTTTCCCCCCAAACAAATAAACCCTGAAAAGCAGAGGGGTTTTGCTTTATGAATCATAATTTGCTTCTGATGAAGCACCTTTTCACTTATGTTCACATATTTAAGAATAATAGTAAGAGTATTACTGTTTATCTGTTTCCTCTAGCAGGGATGTTATGTCTGTAGAAATAATATTTTTCTTTCTACCCTCAAGATGGCCACTGTCTAGCAGAAGCATAATTTGCCAGACTATCTATAAATCACATAGTGCTGTATCACTTTGATGTACTTGGTCATGGTTGCCTGGGTTTTCCTAGTCTCATTATCTCTGAAGAACTTGACCATGCTTGAAGAGAATATTATTTTTAAACATGATGTTTTCAGAATTCTATATTTATCTCTTTGTAATTTTTATATATAGCAAATGAAGGTAACTGTACAAGTGCTCTAAAAAGAAACACAGACTTTAATTCTTTAAAATCTAAATTTGTATATACAGTACCCAACCAGGAACACAAATTTAGATGTTTAATTGAGTTAGCAGAGCATGGAGAGGAAGGCAGGGAATATGATTTTGTGTTTTCAGCTAAGTAATTAGAGTGTAGTAATATATTTTTAAAGTTTTCACTTCAGACGTAAAAGACCATTAACAGGCATGTAGATGAATCACAAACATGTCTTGGATTGTACTATAGTGTTCAAACCACTAATAAAAATTGAAGTGAGAGGAAGGGATCATCTGAAAAATAAGTTTAATGTTTAAGAAGAAAATCACAGAATCATAGAATGTCTTGAGTTGGAAGGGACCTTAAAGATCATCTATTTCCAACACCCAGCCATGGGTAGGGACACCTCCCACTAGGACAGGTTGCTCAGAGCCTCATCCAGCCTGGTCTTAAATATTTCCAGGCATGAGGAATCCACAACTTCTCTGAGCAATGTGTTCCAGTGTCTCACCACCCTCATAGTAAAGAACTTCTTCCTAATGTCTAATCTAAATCTACACTTGTCCTATCACCACATGCCCTTATAAAAAATCCCTCCCCATCTTTTGTGTAGGTCCTCTTCAGGTACTGGAAGGATGCTATAAGGTCTCCTCAGAGCCTTCTTTTCTCCAGGCTGAACAGACCCGTCTCCCTCAGCCTGACCTCATAAGAGAGGTGCTCCAGCCCCTCTCATCATCTCTGTGGCCCTTCTCTGGACCTGCTCTAACAGAACATGTCCTTCTTAATGTTGGGAGCTCCAGAGATGGATACAGTACTCCAGAAGTTTTCCTGTGAGAATGGAATAGACTGTCAGTATTTATCACAAAGAGTTGAAGGACTTGATTTGTACCTTTCCCTTTCCTCTTTCCTTTTCCCTCTTCTCTTCTCTTCTCTTCTCTTCTCTTCTCTTCTCTTCTCTTCTTTCAGTATTTCTGCTACTTTTTATTCAGTTGTGTAGCTTTCACTTTTGCTTTTTAACAAAGCTACCAAAACTGCTTCCCAAAATGTCTCAGTTGAGAAATTCATCTGACACTATCCTTGGCATTGGTTGATATACTGAGGAGTTGGCTTGAATGGGGAGGATTGGGGTTGAATTTTTTTTTTTTTTGATTTATTTTTGGTTTTAAGAAGTCACAACATGTCCCATGCTGTGAAAAAGCAATATTTGTCTTTGAAGTTTAGCTCTGAATTTTTTTGGAATAACATTCTTCCTTTATTTAAAGGCTATTTATTATTTAAGATTTTTCTTGTGAAATCTACCATAAGAAGTACAGAAAGTCTGGAAACTTGTTTTGGCTAATGCATCTTTTAAATCATTATTATTTAGTTTGGCATGTCTTTGTATAAACAGAATCTAGCACGTGCATAAATTAAATTCCTCTACACATCAACTACTTAAACCCTGTACATCTAAACAAAAATCCCAGACAGAAACCTGTTCTAATTCCACCAGAGTCAGAACATTTGAGATACTCTCATTACAAAAATGTTATTAGATACGGTTTCATGAAGGTTGCATAACTTTTAGCCCTTTGTATAAACATGACCATGGGAAAAAGGGAAAACCGCAGTCAAGAGGACCGAGTTCAGAATTTCTCTGCAAAAAAAAGTGTTTTAGGAGCATATTCTGTGATCCTCAGAAGTTCATTTTGATGTTTCTGCCCTTTCATTTCCTATCTGTGAAACAGCAATGATACTTGCTCCCCTGCACAAGTAATGTGAGTACGTTGAGACAGCTGGACAGAAGGAGCTATAGAAGTACAGAGATTGTAAGGGAGCAAATTATATTCCTTTTATGGGAATCGTCTTCTCCTTTTTGTTGAGGTTTATTTAAAGCAAAGTAATTGCAGGGTTGAAACTTCATAGGCATAATTTAGATTTCAAGAAAGGGAGTAAGGAGGAGGAGGTGGAGGTGGTTGTATTTTAAGA
Organism: Todiramphus chloris collaris; assembly: GCA_025345505.1. NCBI lineage: Eukaryota > Metazoa > Chordata > Aves > Coraciiformes > Alcedinidae > Todiramphus > Todiramphus chloris. The sequence continues at coordinate 27,118,696 of JANVCC010000019.1, read as the reverse complement.
CTTAGAAGACACCATTAAGTAGCTGATAATCCTTGAGAAGGGATTCTTTGTAGAGTGAATTTCTTTATCTTCTGCTATATTTAGAGAGGCAGGTAGAGTAAATATTTCATAATTAAGCATTCTCATTTTTTTAAAATGTTTAATTTCTTAGCTACATTTCCTTTCAAAAGCATACCTGCCTCCGTCATTCCCATTCAAGCAATGTTTAATATCACATGTATTTTCCAGTATTTCCTACAGAGCTGCAAACCTGCATCACTCCACACCAGGTTGTATCCAGCCATTTCATTGGGATTTCATTGAGCACCTTTGGCAGCTGGGAGCTGTAACAAAAGGGATTAGTGAGTGTTTGTCTGACACACACTGATCCCAGCACCTGCTGATTGGATTGAAGTAATCCTTTTACAAGTTACAAAACTCTATTATCAGAGCATTAAGAGAAGGGAAGGCAGTGATATATACTACATCAAGGGTACATTAATTTAGGTAAATAGAACATAGGTAGCCATTTAATGTATTTATGAATTACAGTCATTCTTGCAAAATTTGCACGATAGTTTAATTTCGTATATAATGCCATACACTGCTCATGCAAAGATGATGCTTCTCTAGAAACCCAGGGACAATAATCTAAAATTATTTGCAATGGCATGCTTAAAGCATGACTGCTTTCTGTGTATGTGCTTGGTTGTTTACAATAATCTTTACATCTAAGAATATGAAATTGAAACTATGGAACGCCAATTCTTGTTATTGGCTGGTATCACCATGGCAGTTAATTTATTTCCACTTAATACAACCTGCTTGAAACAATCCAGGGATATTCTCAACCAGGCTGAATAGTTGTTTTGCCAGAGAATTGTCTCTCTGTATGTGTTTTTGGGGTTTTTTTTAAGTTTTCCTTCATCACGTACCATATTATGTATGATAGTAGCAGTGGTTTATGCCAAATTACTAGTAAAGCTTTGCAGTACTTTTCAGTATATAACTGAAGAGGCTTCGAAACTCCTCTTTTCACTGGTGTCACCAGGTATCGAGAAATTGGAGAAAAATTAGATCAAAACACATTATGTTAATAATATGTCTGCAAAGACTGAGGAGGAGAAATAATTTCTCAGTTTATTTTATAAAGAGAAAATACAAATTCTCAAGTTTTCAATTCCTAGATCTGTTTCATTTGTGTTTACCTTAGATATTTCTTGCTGATAAGATCAGGAGACCTGGGATGACACAGAAAAAATTAGAGAAGAGAAAGGAGCCATCAACCTGAAACGACTGAAATCCTGGCTCCAGTAAAGTCAGGAGTGTTGTCACTGATGGTAGTAGATGCAGAACACTGCCCAGGATTCTAAGTATATGAGACTTTATAGCCAGAATTTGCTTTACTGAGACTTCTTCACTGAGACAAGTTCTGAGAGATACTGACGAGTCGCCACAAGACAACTTTTATTTTATATATATGTGTGTATATATATATATATAAACTCAATGTAGCCAGACCAATAAAGTCACATTTCTCTACAGTTAAATGTTGAAAACTTGATTTACCATTGTGGCGGGTTGACCCTGGCATGGCACCAGGTGCCCACCAAGCCCTTCTATCACTCCCCCCGACCCCCATCAGCACGGCACGCAGGGGGAGAATAAGACACAAAGAGCTGTGGGTTATGATAGATAAGATGTTATTCTCTACTTCCCGTCCGCAGGCGAAGTCGGGCTGAGTCCAGGAATCAGCGCTCCAGAACACGTAGCAGACACTTGGAGGGCAAAGCCGAATGTCCCCCCATCCTCCTCCTGCCCTCTCCCTTTATGGTTGAGCTGATGTCACATGGTATGGAACATCCCACTGGTCAGCTCAGGTTGGCTGTATCCTCTTCCACATCCTGCCCCCCATCCTCTGGTGCCGTGTGAGCACTGGCAGTCATAACACGGGTGTGTTATCAACGCCCTCCAGCTCCCAGTGCTGCAGCGTGAGGGCTGGATGGGGAAAAGCAGCTCAACCAGACCCACTACAACCATGTTAGGACTAAAGCTACTGCTTTTAACAACAGTTATGGAGTGACATTTCAGAGATGGAGATGGTCTTGGTAGCCTCTATAGGCTGTGCATTATTATGCCTTGGTTGTATCAGAACATCTGAAACATCTGTGGTGCTTCAATGGAACTATAACTATTGGGGAAAACTGTTTTCTTAACATGTTAGTTCATCAAAAGAAGTAAATTTGTTGACACAGTGCATCCTCCCTCTCTTTACTTAAGGGCTGCTTTGCTCAGGAAGAAAGGTAGGAAAGCTATGGGCATAGTTTGGCTCTTCTCCCATGTTTTCTGCTTCATGGGGCAGCACTGAGAGCATTCTTCATGGAAACACATGTGACAAGCTCCCAGACTTTGGTCTCTGCAAGAACACCACAGCAGCTTAGAAAGAGCAACCTTCTGCAAACAAGGAAGAGCCCAAAGTATCTTCAGTATTACTATGAAATGGTGTTAGGAGATGTGAGGAATGCTTAGGAAATGTGAAGAGACATTGTGGTGCTCTGCGTGGTCTGAATATGGCTCAGGATTCTAATAGTGACACTTCTCTCAAGGAGCTTTATTTGGGTAGATCTTGACAAGTGTGAGTGCACCAAAGTAGAAGAATAAAGTAATCATAATTTCATAAAAGAGTGAGGAAGAGGAGAGAGGAGAAGAGAAATGAACTTTTGTTATTCCCCAAGTCCAGACTCCAGCCCTAGAAAATAATGGAGCACATATTAAAAAAGAAATTGCTGGTTATCTAGCAAAAGATTTTTCAAGGGCATAAAAGGGAGATAAGTGTGAGGGTCTCATTTAAGAGGATAGGAAAGGCTGGAGTTTTTCCTTTGTGCATTTGCTAATCTCCTCCATCCTTTCCTTTGGATATCTGTACAGTGAGTGAGAATGTGCATAGTTTTATAAGGAAAAAAATCTTGCCTGGACAAACTTGATTGCTTTTTTGTTTAACTAAAACTACAAAACCAGTAGACAGAAGTGAAAACAACAGATGTAATATATCCAGATTTTAATAAAGCCTTGAAGCTGTCTCATGAATAGTTAATTGAAAAATTAGTGTCAGTTTTTTTGGGAAGACAATTGTGTGGATTGAAATATGACTAAAGGATGATGTACGAAAAGCAAGGATGAAAAGCTATGTATGGGAGTGTCTGGCAGAGTACAGGAATTGATGTTAAATCCAGTTATATTTAACTTTTTAAATAACGATCTGAAAGTGGATGGAAGTGATAATGACTTTTACAAGTGATATCACAGTGTAAAGTTCTGCACAGAAGTGATGACAGAGAAGTAATTCAAAAGTTTGAAAACCTTAGACCTGAAAACACATACCACAAATAAAGTTAAATTATCTTTGAGTAAAAAAGTCACAAGAGGAGATGTCTAAGTTTGCATAGATCCATTAATTCATGGTCTGTGAAAACACTGAAATATATACAAGTGGAAATTATACAGAGCAGCAATATTCTGTGTAAACAGACTAGATTTGATAGAAATGGATTGCTGACAATGGGTAGCAAATTAAGTTTGCAATAGAGAAGCAATAGTATTGGCATCGCTATGAAAAAGCCATCCCAGATGAGGACTACTATTCCTTATTTAAAATATTTTAGTATTTCCAGGAATACAATGTATAGTTCAGAACAATTTGTGTCTCAAGAAGTAGTAATGAATTGTGGGTTAGGTTTCTATTTTAGATAGAGAGCAGCTAAATGTTAGAAGGTTTTTTAGTGAAGTACAAGCAGCATAACATTTGAAGGCCTTGAAATTGCTAGGCTTCTTCAGTCACTGAATTCTATAGCATTGCAAGTAATATGGGTGGGAACAGAGAAATTTACTGTGAAGCCACTAGTGATAGCATATTAAGCCAGAAAAAGGAAGGAGAAAGTCATGTGCTGTGTTGAAAGTTAGTTGGCTTTATTCAGAAAAGTATTCCTTTTGCATATAGTCAGTGCAATATACACCAAAGAAAGCAAAGAAATTTAAGTAGAGTAACAATAATGCTGGGGTGTCCTGTGTCAGAAGAATACAGCCTACAAGGTAGCAAGGAACAAAGGCAAAAAAAAGCCTTTACATAAGTCAGTCGGGGAGAGTAACAAAACAAATTGTTTCAAATATGGTCTTTTATTACACAGTGTGCTATATAATAGCTAAGGCAAATTCTCTCCTCTCCAGATGCCTTCTGAGGGACATGCTGAAGCACTATGGCACTGCCTCTCCCTCTGAATCTCCAGAGAAAGTGGCAACAATTTGAAAGCGGTGACTCTTGCACTGTTATGTAAAAGATATGGATTTGAGTGGTCACCATTCACAAGGATTAAGATAATGTCCCATCCACTTCTTCAGCTGACATTTGAGATTCGATTAGACCTGTCAAGGCCTGTCAATTTAACAGATGTCTGTCTTTTCATTAAAAGAGACGTCCTTGGTTGGCTAATCAAGTACCATATTGGAAGTATGTTGTCAAAAATAATTGCTTTTTGTAATAGCTGAACATCAGCTAACAAAATAGAACATTTTAAAACACGTATCTTGACAGATGCAAACCATACTCTCTCTGAAGAAGGTATTTGGAGATTGACCAGAGAATTAGAATTTAATTGTTATATTTGTTAACCTTGATTTAGTAAGAGAGAGCGCACTAGATGCAACTCCTTGAATAAAGAAATAAAGAAAAATTAAATGTTTTGACAGTGTATTACACCATCAGCCGAACACTCAGGAAGTTTTACCCAAGCCAGGCTTCTGTGCTCTGTCTTTGTATCTGGGTTCAGGCACGCTGAATATTTACCACTGGCACTGATTCTCTTGGCCAGATATTCTTTGTTCCTGTGACAGTTTTTCATCCTCTGGCTGGAAGCTTATCTTTTGCCTTACGACTGGTATGTCTCACACAATAATCATTTTACAACACGTCCCTCCTCTCCCCATAACATCAGTGCATCCTCGTTATCCCCATAACATGTTTGGTAGCAAGAGTATCTCATCTGTATATACAAGAAGTAGTATGAACTGGGCTACCAATCATCTTTGCAGGTGAGGCCCTGTGGAAGGAAAATTAAGACTTAATGAAATGTAAGGTACATCAGGAGATCTATTCAAGCAGTCTTTGTTTAAATAATACCATATGCTTGGGATTACAGGACTTGCCTTGATTGGAACCTCTACCTTTTTTTAGCAGGCTTTGAGGAACATTGTGTAACAGTGGTGACAACCTCTTATTTTTTTTACCTGATGCTCTGGGACAAGGAAAATCATGTGCATGTTTGACATGTTGGTAATGAATTTCTTTTGTACCAGGCAAATGCTGCAGAATGTCTCATGAAAACATCCTAATTAAGGAGTGGATTTGAGTAGACATACAATCTCTAAAATATCAGAAGTTCCACTCAATTTAATGTACATCCAGCAGCTCCCAAGAGAGTGTTTCAAAATCACTAAGCTTCTGTTTAGCAAAATGGGGATGAGCACAGGGGCTCTGAAGGACTGTAAATGAAAGATTACTTAACTGTGAGGGAATTGTCTGGCTCCTGAATGTTTTAAAACAGGCTTATTTCTTGGTAGCTTTTTAAAATGTGTGTTGTGCAGATCCTTCCACGGGTCTATTCAAATAGTCAAACACCTTTTCAAGATCTGTCAGGAAGTGCCCTGTGAATCTGATCTGTGTGATGCAGGTGTTGTAACTACATGAAAAGTGGTTGTCTGGTTAAAGTAAAGATTTCAGCTTGTTTTCATTGGAATATTCATTTCTCTTCACATTCAGGATTGCCTCAAAAAGGAAGGTAAAAGTAAAAGGAGTATTCCTTTTCAAGGAGAGATCAGTTATTTTAAAATTCATGTGCACTAAAAGCAATCAAATTACCTTAACTGTGTCACATTTGATAATTCAAAAAGAAAAAAGATATTTCCTTTTAAAATAAAATCCTTGAAATCATCAAATAGACAAGGTGGAGCCAATGGGAAGCTCCTTGATAGATACAGTCCTGCCGTAGGAATCAAATATTCGTGGCCCTTTTGCTACAGCTTCATGGATCTCACAGTATTTTGGAAAGATTCAGCACTGGCAGATCTGTACATCTGCATAAAATGTCCCTGAAGTCTATGGGACATTGGTGATGAGTATGTCAAAATGAATCAGATTATAAAACTGTGGTTTAAAATGAGAAGATGCTACAGTCTTGTCCTTGACTGCCTGATCTCTGCCTGCTGCATGCTAAACATCTTCTCTGAAGCCAGGAGTCTTGGTTCAGCGGTATTCTAAGATTTCTATTTTTTCCCTTTGCTTCATAAAAATTCTTAGATATCAGCTAGTCTCTGCTCAGGAGGGATTAGCTTTTTTTTTTTTTTTCTTTCTTTTATTATTATTAATACGTTCAGTATATATATCCAGGCACAGACCTACTAGAAGAAACGAATGGGATCTTTAGCCTCCTTCCTTTCCCTAGTAGCAAAAGCCTTTTGTCAAGGAGAAGCAGTGTCAGAGGATGGTTTCCTCCCTTTAACTTGCAGGGTAAGGCTGGGAACATGTTATCTGACCCGCTCCCCTAACACATGACGAGGCCATGCAACTCTCCCAGCTCCCTGTCCGTCAGGTCACAGCTCTGTCCACTGCGATGCTTTTTCCTTCGTTACAGAAAAGCAGCAATCACACAGTAGGTGTTTGGATTGTATCTAGGCCACCACTATTTCTTACCTCCTTTAGAAACCTTTCTTCTAATGCAATATATTTCTACGTCCTTAAAGAAATCCTTTCTGGAAGTGTCACTTGCTTTTCAGTAACAGGTTTGATTTACAAATGTCGCGTAAAGAGGCACGCACCCGACGAAGCCTGCAGAAAACAAAGCTGCATGTCGGGGCTCTTTTGTAACCCAAAAACCGTTCAAGCTGCAAGAGAGAGCAGTATCCTGCTTCGCCGGGCGAGTGGGAAGCGTGGTGGAGCAACAGCTTTAGCAGAGCTCCCATTTGGCAGAAAACAAGCTGCAAGCTTTTTTGCACCTTCTGTTAAACCTGCTGAGAGGGCATGGGAGCCTTTCTTCTTTAAAACATGTTTGGGAAGAAGTATTCGACATAACAGAGTGTCTGTAGAGAAGGTTTACAAAGCAATTAAACTGCTTTTTATACTTTTCACTTCTTCCTTTCCAGGAGCTTTTCGTAGACAAGTGTTGCTACAGATTGGGCTGTATTAGTGAGTACTCCAGCAGGAACTGCTTTGATTAATGTTTGGGCCAGAGGCACCTACAGCTCTGCTCCCAACCCCCAGCCTGACCCCTGAACAGCCAGTTCCTTTTAAAATCTGTTTAAGGATGTAAACTTCCAGCTACCATGTGAAGGTAGTATGGAGCTTAATTTACAAACACGAACTGAATGTAATGTGAGATTATTCTGTTGCCTACTGAAGGAGAAGATCTGAAAGGTAACTTGTCGGCAGAAGTAGGCTTACAGTACCAAGCGAACACTTTCTTAATTTTCATGTGAAAGGGAGTGGAGATTTCTAGTTTTTTCCACACCCTTTCTGCTCTCTTCCCCTCACCTACTTGGATGGTTTTCAGGTCCATGGGGTGAAGTAGTAGGGTCTCAGTTCACTTTTGTCAGAACTTTGGAATCAAATTCCTGAACCACTGCTGTACTGAATCTCTACCCTTGGGATACCTGCAAAAACTTAAGACCTGCACCAGTATACTCTGTTGGGACATCATTTCTGTCACAGCCAGTTCATTTTTCTTTAGTGATGCTTCTCTTAACACTGTTGACTTTACTGAACATCAGGTACAATCTTTCACAACATATATTAATTAAAAGCACCTTCTCAGCTCAAGGTCCTCTGTGTGTCAGTTCATGTGCAGAATGAGTTCCTAATGACCCTGAACCATGACACTTAAGCCTGGCAATTTTTTTATTTTCCTCCACAGCTGTATCATTGTTGTCACTTGCATATGTACTTGAACTTTAGTTTTAAAAGTCTTTAGTTTTGAAATGAGCTGTTGTAGTAAGTAATTTTTATCAATGGGCTTCTGTTTCTCTTTCACTGCTTGATTTGGGCTTACAGTTTCTAGTCACTGAAGAAGAAATGGTTTTCTCCTGAAGCTCAGTAGCCAGGAATTTCAAGCATTTCTTCTCTGTTAGCTCTGGTACATGTTCATGTTCTCATGTTGTATAGCACAAGTAGGCTTGAAGTTAACTCTATTAAATTAAAGAATTAGCCATAAGACTGAGTGTGGTTTGTCTCCAAAGCTCAGCATTCCCATGTTTTTCTATCTTGAGATACATCCTTTTAGCTTAGCTTTGAGCCTAGCTAAGTCAATCCTTAATACAATATTCTTTTAATTCCAGTCCTACATGGAAGATCACCTGAAAAACAAGAACCGTCTGGAGAAAGAATGGGAAGCTCTGTGTTCTTATCAGGCTGAACCCAATGCCACCACCATTGCACAGCAGGAGGAAAATATCCAGAAGAATCGTTCACGGACTGTAGTGCCATGTACGTACACTTTCATTTGGTTGATTGCATTTTAAGTTCCTGATACTTTTCTCAATACCCTTTGCACAGTGGTTCAAAAGGTACGGACGACAGGCAAACAGAGTACAGAATAGGTTATACACGTACTAGAAAACTGTATCTCCAACTATGGACTGGGTGCGTGTCCTGTTGTCATATCAGACACTGTTTATCTCCCTATTAAGTTGCATTTAAGTTACTAAAATGCAGAGCTATGTCACATAGCACTGCTAGTGCAGCTGTGCTGTCTCAGGAAATTCAATAGCCAGAGTGCTTTTCAATGCTGGAATATACTTTCTGTACAAGAGTGGCATCTGTAGCCATTCAACAGAAGGAAGTTTGGCTTGTGTTTAGACAAGTTGGTATCGTGTCCATCCAACAGTAATATTAGCAGTCTATAATCAGAGCTAGATGATCTGTTTATCAGATACTCAGCTGTACTGAATGAGCCCCTTTAGGCTTCTGTGGATAAGCTTGCAAACTGGCTTCTCTCACTGCTAGGCTTAGGATAAAAAGAGAAAAAGAAAAAAAAAAAAGCAGACAGCGTTTATATTCCTAGAATCTGCTCTTTCCCATAAGCAGCCACCTTTCTGAGCTTGAAATAAAAGCAACATATTTTTCCTATGCAAATATATGTATGTCATAGATTACATTGGTAATCTATGGCCACACATTTTATTAAGCAACCAATGAAACAAAACTGAGACTGAGAATATATGCACAGTCCACAGCAACAAAAATGCTCTCAGTCAGTGTGCCCACAATCCAGCTGGGATCTTGGCAAACATATATAGCTATTTTAATTTTTAAAGTGCCCTGAAAACATTAATTCTCCCTATGAGAGCCTTGGGTAAGTACTATTTGTCCTTTAGAAATGAGGAAATGACAGGTAACACATTAAGTAAATGTCAGAGACAGATTTAGAGTGAAGATTCTTTGGAAGTCCACGATAATTTAACAGGGCCCCTCAGTCCTTGCATATTTGCTTCAGCAGGGCTTGGCTCTCGTGTTTGAAGTGGCTCTTTCCGCAATACTTTGCTGCTTAGGAGAGGAGTACAGTAGTTTGGTGATATGAATTCTCTTGGGTAAATATGGTGCTAGTTGAAAGCTTTTTGGGGCAATAGCAAGTTTGCTGACTTCCATGTGTTTTGGGGTTAGGTCTGTTAAAAAGTTGTAAGTCACCATGAAAGGTAAATGAGTGCAAGACTTCTGTGCTCTTTTCCATCCTGAAAAAGTAGTATTTAACCAACACGATAGGAAGTGAAAATTGCTCCATGATAGTTATGTATTGATCCAAGTTAATCTCCTTGCTTAAAGGGTTCTTTTCAATGTAGACTTACAGTCAGACCATCTCAGTCTATTGCCAGTCCCTGCTCATAAATTAAGCCAGACTGTTTCTGGTTGCTGCCTTAGAGACAGCATGGGAGCTACAGGTGTTGCCAGCAATTGATGCTGGTTATTCAGTTGATGTAGGAAACATGTCTGCATAATAGAATGAGCATTAAGATAGGGACCCTCAGCGTAGACCATTCTAGCTCTGAACCCAGAAACAACGTAGCTGCGGTGGTGCTATAGAGCAGAGATTTCTAGCTTGAGTGTCATACAACACTAGAGAGGTGAACTATTTTCAAAGGTAAGATAGTTGGTTTCTTTTTATCATACTGTACCATGTGGATGAATCAGCCTACTGCTTCTTCCACAGTGTATTGTTTAGCCTTTTTCTCCCATCACTGAGTCTAGACTGAATCAGTACTACCTGGAAAGATATTTGTACATTTATCTAAAGCTTTAATTACAAGTATTTTATCACATTTAAAATCACTTAATACTATTATAAGAGTAAAAGCCTACTTTTTTTTTTTTTTTTTTGGCTTTATTACAATGTGGAAGCTTCTGTTACAGTTAGTAGTGCACTGGAAACTTTCCTTTTTGACTGAATCGCACAAAATTACATGCCCTCACTTTCTGACGTGGTTGCACACTGGTAAACAGCTGTCATATTATACCCTTTAAACTACTTTGACGATGGGAGGCAAGTATGGCATAGGGTTTAAACACCTCTTAAATTTTGGTAAGGTGATGGCTATTGTAGATTCTTAAGATTAGACTGAGAAAGAGCGCAGTTTGCCCCCCTTTTTTTGACTATGTTTGACATTTAAACTGTAGCGAAAAGTCACATATTTGCTTCATAATAAATTAAGAAGCAAAACTGATATGCTTTTGATATGCTACAAAGTTGTTATGCTACATTCAAAATATTCTTGCAGAGTAACACCTTGTTAGCATTTCCTTACCCCTTTCATATTCATAATCACCTTGACAAGGTAGAACAAGATTGCCAATTCATGTAAAAGATTTCATCTTAGGAAGGCTACAGAGAAGCTTTAATATCAAACCAGTACAGTTATATTCACTTCACATTTTCTTTTCTTAGCCACTCTTGAAGTAATATTATTTTTTGCTGATTACATAACTGGTGTAATTTCTAGATTACCATTATCTTTACTCTCACAATTTTATCACAGCTTACTCTTATACCTATCTTTACTATTTACAAACAGCTTTTAAAGTACTTGGTAGCAGAACACCTTGACACACTGCACTTAGTTAATTCTGAGTTTAAAATATTCTAACAATTGAAGTAACTTGGACCTTTTAGATGAACAAAGCTTCATCCTTTATCCAACAAGCAGGCTGCTGTAATTTAGGGTAATGGGATACCTTTTTTTCTGTACGAACATGAGCAGATCAATTTTTTGATGTCCAAAAAAAAGCTTTGGAGACTTTATTTTCACTTCTTGCATCTCAGGAAAATAAAATCATCTCAATACAGTCAATACTGTATGTTTTTATTTATGTATACCATAGATACATATAGGTATTGAAACATTTGGTAAACAACTCTTTGCAGTGAACATCTGTCAAAAGCTGTCTACTGTAGCTATGGCCATGGCTCATGGTATATATTAGAGCAACCTGCTTACCTCTGTGCTTTGCTTTTCCTCCAAAGGAAAGCAAAGCATTTGGGGCTAGAGTGTGCAGTCAGCTCTGAGACTTGTGTGCAGTCAGAGCACACCCAAGGGAGGGATGCGGAGGGTGGGAACACCAGAGCAGAGGATACTTGCTCTGGGTGTGTGCATTATCTGTATTAGTAATGCATGTACAAATAGTGCTCTACAATACATAAAATTTATTTCAGTTCAGCTCTAGTAGTTGGGCAAAATAATGACAATCAAATTGTGAGTCTTCACAGTCTTCAAAATGCTTCCCTTTTGCTTCACAGTAGTTCTTCACTTTATTTCTTCAGTGCAGTTCTGCATAGTACTTTGTATGGGGAGAAATATCAATCTATATCTAGAAGGAAGAGAGTGATGTTCTGGGTGGAATGTGCCAGGTTGATTGTTGTGAGATTCACTTTCCTCCTTGATGCTTGGATTCAAACAACACAAAGTTCTCCATATTCCCTGTTACCAGCCTTTTTTTGTTGGTTCTGTTCCTTCAGAAGTAGCTGACTAAAAGGATACAGAAGACAAAGGGGATTAGGTAACATGTGGGTCTTATTTTTCCAAGCTTTCTATCCCCATCTGAAAAACAACAAAAGTAATAGATCTTCATTAAGCTGGAGGGCCAGTGTGGGATAAGTACAAGACTGTGAGATGGCATACTTCTGTAGTATTGGTCACTGTTTAAATTTTCCTGGTAGAAACAATATTTAGTGCTCAAATCAGTTGTTTAAATGCAGGAATCCAATGTCATTGGACATGCCTAAAGTATTTAAGGTACCCACGCAAGAGCTAGTAGGTATAACACAGGCTCTGTGGGAGACCTGTGCCCTCTGAGCTTCTGGATTGAATGTCCTTAGGGCACCTCAGATACCCCTAGAAACCTACACTGAAACATTGGAAAAAGTCCTCTGGGCACAATTCTGTTTAATCATAGATGAAGATGCCCAAGTGTCTCCATGCAGCTACCTCGATATGAGCCAGTTGTCAAAGCAGCCGTTACAGCCAGGGAAAGAGCTATCCAGTGCAGTGGTATCAAGAGAGGTGTGCAGTGCTGAATAGTTGGTATTTGGTTTACAGTGCAATTAACAGCTTTAGGATGCCCTTGTATGTCCTGTGTCACTTCAGATGCTGGTCCAGTAGGGTACAAGTCTTTAGGTGTTATGTCATATCTGTTATCCTTGTGCACTGTCTCATCTATTCTGCAGTTTCTCAGACAGTATGACATGTTAATGTTTAGCCAGGTAATTCAAGCTCCATTAACTGTAACTTAGTCCACATGAAGGTATCTATATATTGACACCAACACTTAGGTTCTTGGTCTGTAAATTGAATTTTTGTGTCCTGCAGGTTCATAGGTGTTTGCTTTATATTTTGTCCTTTATCCTCTATCCTTTATATTTTATACTTTACATGTATGTTAAATTACAACATTGTGCTATATTTCTCCTCAGCTACAGATTAGTACTAGCCTTCTTATTTAGGAAGCCTCTCTCTGTCACACATAGCCTTCTACACATTTTGCTTTTCTTTCAGCTGTGGCTTGGCTGGAGCAATAGCAAATGCAAAGTAGTTCAGCATTCAGCAGAAGCTATTACAGATATATGAAATGATGACTGGTTGTAGCTTGGCCAGATTGCAGTAGCTAGTAACAGCATTTGTCTTTTCTCTCACTTCCTTATGACAATACCTCCCCTCTCCTATTTCTTCATTCATCTTTCTCGCTTTTTATATTGATCTTATATATCTTCCTTTTCTGTCATCCCCTTCCTTCCTTCCTTTTATTTCCTGCTTATCCTGTTTCTCTGTCCTTGCTTCTAACGTAATCAATATGCAGTTTACAAAAACAAAAATCTTGTACATTCGGCGTTTTCCCCATAGTTGCTTATTGTTAACATAACAAATTGGTGTCAATGGTATTCTTTTTTTTTTTTCCTTCTTTTCCTGCCTGTTTCTAAAAAGCTATTATGCTAGTTCCTAGAAGCTTTGAGGTGATAACAGGCATAGACAAGCACAATCTGTTCATTGTCAATATGAACGCCTGATGCTGCAACTGAAGCGCACATGGGTGCAAACTCTTGATATATGCAGGAAATACATGTACAACCTTGTTTGCACACCTTTTTTTTTTTATTCTACCTTCCCCTGAGTGCAAATACAAAGTCTCACCACCTTTTCACTACCAAAGCCTTAACATGTCTTGGCCTCTGATAAGTTGAGACAACAGGATAATGATATGGCACACTAAACCAGAAGCTCTGGATAAAATATTATGTTTTAAAAAGAAAAATCCTGAAGTTACTGATCTGACACTTGACTTTTATTGGAGAGTCACACTGGCATCTGTTTGCTAAATACTGATGAATCACTGTCTGCTCTCTCTCTCACATCCATTTGAAAACATTTCACACTTTTTCTTTGGTGATGAGTTCAAACACTTTTGCTATCCAATGTATGGGGCTTATCCTGAGTGCTTACTTAGCTTAAGATACATCAGACACCACAGTGCATGTAACCTGCATATCTTCTGCACAGACAAAAGATTTCAGAGTTGTAGTTCTTCAAGCACTCTGTGACAGTGCTCATTGTAAAGCTTCCTATAAAAATTTTTTAGTTATCCCCAAGATGTCAGATGTCACAAATTTAATTTTATGTTTCAGATTTTTTTGTGTGGTTATTCCAAAGTAAAGTGCAAGTGAATAACATGTGTGAACGTGTTCCCTTTCTTGTCTTCTTCATCCTCCTGTTGTATTGAAACCTTACCAGAGGAAATAATGTATGTTAATAGTGAAGAATGACTCTTTGTTCATTTGACATGACTTCTTCCCCTTTAATTTTATTCTAGGAAAAGATTGCTCGCATTGGTGGGTTAAACTTTGCTGATGAGATGGAGGGACTATAAACAATACTCATACAAGCATACCTTTGTCCTTCTCACATATTGAACTGTCATGACATTACTGGTGAATAAACCTAACCAGAGCCCAAACCCTCTGTTTCTACTTTCTATGTGGTGCTTACGATGTTTGTTAACTCATGTATTGTTCCTCATTATTAAAATAATGATTGGTTCTTAGTGGTTTTAAAATCCAGCTTTTATTTCTGCTGTTAAGAATAATGTCACAGGCCACTAGAGAAGATATAGAGGGGTACAGTGTGTATTCCTGTACTCATATTTTGTCTATTTGAATAACTGGAGGAAAGATCCTCTCAAAACAGCAGCATCTCTGTTAAGCTGTAGAGGGTTACAGAAAAGGCAGCTCCATGAGCTCTTACAACAATATACTGTACAGAGTAGATTTGTATACATTGTGCTGGTTATGGATCAGGCAGAAGTTGTTTGAGATCCACGTGTAAAGCTTTAGACATCTCTCACATAAATCATCTCTGTGTGTCTGGTCTTTCTTTAGTCAATGGAAAGAAACGCGCATCTCTTGAGTGCAGTTTGCCATGTTTGAGACAGCTAAATCAAGATGAGATGATGCATGATGTAGAAATATTTATTTTCTCTTAGCTGAAAGTGAGTCTAGATGACTGGAAGAGATGCAGAAGTCTGCATTGTCACTGTGTAATTACAGACAAATAAAACCCACCTGTTACATGTGCCCTAAAGTAAAAAAAAAAGGACTAGGGTTTGAGGTGTACCAGCTGTAAACATACTTCAGCTGTCACCAGTAAAAATACAAGTTAAAAAGTGATAAAAGAATCTTGAAGATGGTCAAACAACATAAGTGTCCTATGTCCAGAGCTGCTCTTTACTAGGGGTGTTTGAACTAGCTACATACAGCAGTGTAAGATACCTATATGTGCTTCAGTTATACTTTTAGCTGCAGTTTTCATTGGCATTTTCTCCCCTCCATGATCATCTCCAACTATCATCTCCCTCTGTCACTAGTATCACATCACACAGCACTGGTCTTTGATCAGGGCAGATTAACTGTACTGTCCATCTCTCAACTGTAGGTTGATATTCCTGCTGTTCATTTTGTAGAGAAGCCAGATGCACAAAGTCCATCAACTTAGTTCTTTCATGATCCTGCAAACACAGGAGTGTTTTCTATAATACTGGTTTTGGTTGTTGTTTTTCTAGCTGTTTGCCTAGTTTGAATATTAACTCCCTGATCATTAAAGTTTTCCCTTTTTCCTATGAAAGGTTGTAGCACATTATGATGCAACTCATGAAGACGTGCATCCTGATACTCAGCCTCTGAAATATCTTAGTGCTTCAGTCCTGAGTGGCCCTGTGGCTGTATCAAGACTGTGTTAAGTTAGGATACAGAAGGAAATATCCATTCTAATATTTACCACTTGCCCATCTTGAAATGCATATTAATCTGCCTTTGAAATGTTTAACTTAAAATGGGTAGAATGCTTGTACAGAAACTTTCTTTTCTTCTTTCTCCTTTGCAGATGATCATTCCAGAATATGTTTGAAAGGTGAAAATAGCCACGACAATTCAGACTACATCAACGCTAGCCCAATTGTAAGTATTGGTAACCTATGAGAACTAACCCAAACAGTCAGTCACTGTCGTTCCTTGTTGTTAAAATCTGCTAACTTGAGGCGCCTCACTGCTCGGGTTGTGCAGCCTCAGACTCAGCACCTCACAACTCTGATGTCTCAGGCTGTCCTTTCAAATTGAAGAGAAATAAATTTTCCACATGTGCATGCAATACCCTTGAAGTTTATGTACTAAGAAAACACAGTCACTAGATAGTCATCATTCTGCCTTGTAATACTGTCAGGTTTTCTGTACTTGATATTATTAACTGACAGATTATGAAATTCAGTGAGATACCCTTAGTGGAGCTTTTCCTTCTCTGAGGAGGTAAATCTTGCTTGTTCTTTTTTCCTTTGTCCTACTAGCTACACTCATAGGAGGTATGGTTTCTGTAGGCATGGGGAGCTGTGCTCCACAGGCTTCTGAACTTCTGCATCAGAAAGTGACATTTCCTCCTGCCTTTCTTCCTCGGTTGCCATACTGATGCAATGCTTGGTGTTTCTGTTGCTCTCCTCGTTCTCCTCTGAGCTTGCTGATCTTGAAAGCAAGAATGAGATGCCGTACCACTTGTGTATTCATTCAGACTGAAGTACAGATCACTCCAGTTTTTGCCTCAAAATACTCCGGTGTGGACCAGCTGCCCTTTCTCACCCTACTTTTTTTGTCTGTGAAAGCTAATAGGGAGAAAAGGTGTCTCTTTTTAGACACAAAACAGGTACGATAAAACCAGTAGCAGTGCCCTGTCATAGCATCTCAATGGAAGTGTCATGATAGCCATTTGAAGGGAGAAAAAGGCACAGGGCCCTTGACCTCCATGAGACTGATAGTATTGGAGTCACGTTTGTTCATGGCTCTTACTCGCATTAATAAGGCACTAAAAAGTTATTATAAGGAAACCATAAGAAAGAATTTAGGAAGGAGAACTAGACCTCACTGCAGTGGGCTGTGTATGCCATTACTGGCTCATTTCCCTGGGAGTACCACTGCCACAGTTAAATCACTTTGTGTGGGCAAGGCAGCTGACAATTTGCAACAGTATGAAATTACAGGCTGCTTCCTTACAATGTTGTTGACAATACGTTTTTTTCTTCAAAAAAACCCCACAACTACATAGAAACTGTTCTCTGAGCTTTGTTTTGTTTTGTTTTTTACTTTCAACAGAGTTCAAAAGCTTCGTGTCCTTCAATATATAAAAATGTATTAATCAAAGAGTTAAAAAATACACAGAACCCACCAAACATCGTCATGATGCCTTTGTCTTTAGCTTAGGGTAGAGGTGAAGCCAAAGCTCCTGCACCCTCCAGGGATTGCCAGCTGCCATTTTAGAGGACAGGGTAAATGTGCCCAGATTAGACCAGGTTTTGAACTATTTTTAAGTATATCTCTGACTAGACCAAATTCTACCTGGCCCCAGGATCAGCAGATCAGAGTAACTTGTTGCCCTGAGAGTTATGTATCCTGCTTCTGAAGTCATACACAGAGGTCCAGCTCAAGGGCTTTGGTGCGCTGCTTGCCTGTATTCAGGGCACATTCAGTGAGTTACGTTTGGTCAAGCTTTAATTTGATAGTAGGAGCTGAAGGGTTTCGTGGCAAGCACAGGAACGGGAAGTGTTAACTAGAAGTGAGATACTGCCTGGTGAAATCACATGACTGCAACATGGTGCAGAAGTGGAACTACAGCATCTGCAGAAAGTGCTAAGCCAGGTTCAGTGCTGGCAGCAGTACAGGTGCTCTGTTTTTAATGAATAACCAAAGATGGGCTTCTACAACCTCCCCGAAAGTCTGTGGAGACACAGCTTAACTGGTTTTAGCACACAAATTTGATTGGGGAAGGGGTAAATTCATACATGTGACATAGCTGGCAAGAGATTTGCTTTGTCAGGATGCCCAAAATTGATGCAGGCAGAGGGTCTTTGCTTCTACAGCTTTAACTCTCATGGTTTTATAGGGTGTTATAATCTTGGCTTTCCATCCAGCACTTAATAAGGGCATTTTCTTCTGTAAGGTTAGAAGATTGTTTTGTTTTGTTTTGTTTTTTGTAGCTTTCCCAGACCCAGGAGTTTTGTTCAATGAAGCAAGTCACAGTCACAAAGATGAAGCAAAAATTCTTAGGTTTGTCACTGTATTTCTTCTTTCTGTGCCCAGATATAAGTGAGTGCACAAGTGTTTTACTGGACTGGGACAAGCACCCAGTATCTTGCATAGCTATCAAAAACTGACAAGAGGAACTGTCCTCTTCTTCATGGTAGGATAGGGAGTCTGCTGTGTGGAAAGGAGTGCCACAGCCCACATTTGCGTAACGACCCGCTATTCCAAGGAAGGAGATGCTCTAGATGGTTTTGTAAGTCTGTTTCACTAAGTCAGTAGTCATTTTGCTGTTTTGAAAGCAATAGGTAAAAAGTGTATTTCCTGAAGATTGTGCCGTGGGAGGTTGGTAAGAGAAAAACACTACTTTGCAAGCTCATAGTTTGGAAGAATTCACTGCAAACTGTTTTATTTCAAAATAAATTAGATATCTTCAGATTAGAGTAAATCTATTTTTTAATCTAGAATATCTTTTGCTAATGAGGTGGGATATAGCAGTGGCAGAAACATTCAGTGTCTGTTCTCCCCACCTCAGAAGCCTACTGGAATATTATATTGGGCACTTGCTTCTGCAATATTTGCAGTGGCTATCTGCAGTACAGCTGTTGCAGCCTGGTCTGGACACACGTGCTATTACTACTGCTGTTTCTTTGAGATCTTTTCTGTTAGCAGGCACACATTTAATCCACATCTTTTTAAATGTACAGTGGATTTGAAGTGCCAGTAAGTCTGCCTTTATTCACTCTTGCAAAAATCCTACCATTTCTTTCCTTCAGACTCCTGCCTTTCAACTTAAATAACCTCAGTAATTATCATGTCAATACAGTGATGTTCCTGGTGCATTTGCGCCTTGCAGTGCTTGGGTTAGAAGTGAGCATTGTAGTGAGTTGCAAGATGGGCATTAATAGCAGGATCAGTACGATCTGAACTGACTGGAAGAGGCTTTTTCCTCCCTGCACGTGTGAGCTGTCTGGTGGGGGAAGAGTGTGAAATAAAGTAATTATATTTGAGGTTTGGAAGGGGAGGCTTCCAGTCATGTACATGTCACTGGGAATCTCCAGCTTCTGGGTCAGTGGTCCAGTCTCCAGCTGGGGCTCACTCAACCTTAGCTTAAGTCTAAATGAGTGCAGCAGTACATTGTAAAAAAATCTCTGCAGTAGACAATGAGCTGGCCACCTGCCCACATGTTTTCCTTTTCAAAAATGCTAGCCCCCCAAGACCTTCTTTCCCTCCCATATGTTGTAGAAACTGGGGTTAGACTGATGACCTCACCACGACTGGAAGTAGGTGAGAAAAATCCACAAAGATTTAGTCCACGTTCTTTCCATAGGTTTTTAATTTCACTGCAGTGTGAGGCCAGGCAAAATGAGTCCTTAGGATAAATTTGCAGAGTAAAAGTGAGTTAGAAATCTGTTTCCCTCCTCTCTGAAATAACATAAAGTACTATGATAATAACTCTGCTATTGGCAGCTGAATGAAAGGCTTGCAATTACAGCACAAGAAGACCCTGACTGTGCAGAATAAAACTGTGATAATTACATCTGTCATATTTGTACTTAGTCCTCATTAAATTTCGTGAAAATCATCCAGTAGTAAATAATGTGCAATCTTTGCTTTAAATCAGAGGTCATGAAAGTAAATGGGAATTCTGTTTTTCCTCATAGGGTGTCTGAGAGAGAAAAAATCCCATCAACTACATTTAAAAACTCAGTTTGCTTATTATTGAAGACACCAGACTGAGGAATGTCATTAGCATGACAGTTTGTTCAAACACAGCATACAAATTTCATCACCAAGAATAGTATCTGAAATTCATAATGGCATTCACGACCAGATTTACTTCTTTCATTCCATTAGGGGTTTTAAAGGAAGGATTTAAAAATTGTTTTAAATTTTAATTCAAACATGAAGATGTGGACTAGTCTACTTTTTTTAATTTAATACTGAGATGAATGTGATTACAAAGTTCATCTGCATTTGTTGGATATGCTTTTTTCTACAAAAGCAAATACACATTTTTTACTTTTGGAGACTGTCTATTCTCTGTGTAATAAATACATGCATGAAAGTAGATTTTAGTGGTATTGTAAACACCTTAAAATCGGAGACTACACAGTGGCTTGAATCCACCTGAATTTTTAAGGTCTTAACCAGAGTTCAACTTTCTTTCCATCATGTTTAGTCTACACTGGATCACATTCTGATCTCATATGATTTAGGAATATTTCAACTGGACTCAGAGGATTTAGGTCAAGGTAAATAGTGTGTGACTGACACCACATCTCACTCAGCATCTTTCTGTATCAAAAGTTAGGATCTGACAAGCTGAGGGAAGGTAAAAGGCAGGAATGAATCAGTGTGTCGTTTACATAAGATTTCAGGATGGTCATTGATGCCTATTGACACTTTTACTTCAGTTTACAGTTTTAGAAGACTACTTAACAAGAATCTATATGTACCACTCATGAGTCTGAATACAATAAATTTGAGTATTTACTCCCAGAATGTATTGATTTTCTTGTATTTCATCAGCATTATCAGTGAAATCAGGCAGCTTCACAATCTCTGTCTAAAAACTCAATAAAACTCAGAGGTTTTAGGGGAATCCATACAAAGTCCTAGGATAAGGCAACTGGATAATGGAACTCCTGAAGGAAAAACTAAACGAGTAGCATTTATTCTCTAGGAAAGCAAAGGTGGAATTGTGGTCTAACATTAATTTAACAAAAGTGCAACTAATTGTGGTACTGTGTTATTTATGTATATTCCTACTATAAGATTGTATAAGTCAACTCATATTACAAGGCCCTGTAGAAAAAGACAAGTTGTGCCATTAGTGTTTTCTGTAGTGTTTCTTTTCCAACAAGAAATCTGAATGCTCCTCCTTTTTGTTTCCATTTACTTTTGTCATTGGTAGTGATGGAAATCGCCGCAATTGCATTGTCGGTTATAGTCATCCTTGATGTCTTTCCCTAATACAAAATCATGGAAAAATAGCTTGGAAAATTATCACCAGACTGGTCTTTGTTGTACTGCAGCAGAAAATGTGAATTCTACCATAGCAGAACAGTTGTAATAATTGCATCTTTTTCTTTCCAAAAAATGTCTGTTCAGTCCAATTCTGATGTAAGCCTTGTATACTTTGTCCTTTGGTGGGGACACAGAGGGAAAAATCTTTTTCTTTTTTGAACAGTTACTATTAGGGTGATTTCTGAAGGTTGTTCCAGTGTAAAATGTTAGCAAACAGTCAATTTTTGTTTTAATACTTGGTATCATGGAGCCTGCTGTTCTCTGTTCTTCCCTGGAGAATACATTTTCTGTTTTATTTTTGTGAAGCGAGAAATCTGAGGGATCCTTGAAAGAGGATAATGACTACTGACATTAAAAAAGCCTTTTACTTGATCCTTGATTAGTTAGTTTAAAATCCATTCCTAACTTTATTTCTTTATTCAAACTTTTGTTAACTTTGATAGATTAAGATGCCCTTGGTGTTCTTGGTGACATTGAGAGAATAAAAAAGAACATAACAAAAACATTCAAGAACTATCCCTTTTAGTCACCTACTCACGTTAAATTGAATGTGACCAGAGTAGTGATTTTTCAGACTTTTCTTGAAATATGTGACCTTTAAAACAGTACATATAATAGAAAATTCATGAAACTAGGAATTTCATTTAATTAGTTTAATCTTTGCTCTTATTTTTGTTCCATTAAAGATCATTTAATAGCGTGATAGGGCTTTCTGCCATCTTCTATTTGCTCCAAGCAAGAAGAGTTTCTGCTCATAATTGTTTTCTGTGCAACAGAATGTGCTTGGAATGTAATAATTGTAATTGTCTTTTGAATTATTGTTAAACTGCTGATACACTTCACTACTCTGTGCTTATTGTAATGTTTGCCACGTTCCAACAGCACCTTTGTGACAGAGCTTGATTAATGCTGAAATGCCAAGATTGGCCTATTCCTGATTTATCAGCTGAACGTTGAGAAGTATTTCCTCCATGGCAGCGCTATTTGCATCATCCTTGATTTCTTCTGCCTTTGTTTTCTGGCATGTCTACATACAAAAGAATTTATTTTAAGAAGAAATTCGAAGGAAATTATTATTTCTCTAGTTTAGTGTGTTCATTGTCGGTTACATTTCCAAGTCAGGCTCTTGCCTTTTATACAAGTGACATCATTTTCAAGTAGATGCAGCATACAAGTTTCCAACAGGAGTAGCAAGTCTTCTTTGGTGTAGGTCGATTTTTCTAAGCTAAGATTTTTAGTTCCAGCATAGGAAAACATGTAAGCACATTATTAAAACCTATAGATCTCTGTGGGATTCAAAACAAAACAACAGAAATTATTTCAACCATAATGGAGAAAAAAAAACCAAACCCTTTTATCCTGACTTTGATTAATCACATTTGCTGTTTTCAGCTGTGTTGAATTCAGTGTCTCGATTCTTACAAAACAAACAAACAAACAAAAAAAAAAAAAAGTTGCCCATTTTGAAATGTTTCCCGAGGTTTTTTTGCTAATACTGCTTTCTGAAGAAAACTAGTTTTTCCTTGATCTCAAAATACCCACAGCAGCAGTGTCCTGCTATCAGAATTGCTTTTGTCAAAAAGCAAAGAAAGCGAGCTTGAAATTTGTTGTGAGCAATTGCTTGTTGTGAAGAGTTATTTGCTGATAAGAGAAGCATCTCAATGAGCTCAGAATAAAATTATGGTATTATAGACATCCTGGTCAAGTTTTTTTATAACTATGGGTGATGAATCAGAAGTAAGCTTTTATTCTAAATGGATTCAGTGACTTCATTTTACCTGTGTTGTGTTGTCATGGAGAATTTTAATATTAAGTCCGACTTAATTATACATCAGAAAATTAGAAACATAAAAGTGTTCTTCCTTTTTGCAACATTCATCATATTGTTGTTCTGTTAGAATAACTTACATCTGTTCTTTTATGGTTCTTCCCTCTTTTATGTTGCACATAATTATGAGGTGCCTTCTTTTATGCTGACATGTACCATCACTGAAAATTTTGATAGGCTATGAATAAATTCAGTAGATGCCTGTTAATGCAAATGTGACTCACATTCATTTTTATTCAGTTCTTTACTTATAGAACAGAATCATGTATTGAGACAAATTCTGCCTTCAGCTACATGGGTAAAAGTTAACTCTCGCTGACTTCAGTGTCACTGAGTCACACCCACACATCTGAGATTTGAACTGAGTATCTTTTTTTTGTGTTCAAAGTTTTGTCTTGCCCAGTTCAGGGTTAGAATGAGTTGGTTTGTTTTTTAATCCTATCAGCAGATCTTCTTTTTCAGCAGAATGAGTCCTAAGATTTAGAACCAAGAAAACCACCCATCAGTTCAAAAACATTCATTGTAACACACTAATCCCATTTACTCTTGATGGCTTTGTTTCTTAGATTCTTTATTTTTTCTGCTCAGTGAATTTTCTGCTCCTTGAATTAAATGTAATAATTAAGGTCTTTAAGCAGAACTTCCTCTGTTGAGGCCAAATCCATGCATTTAGATAAATCAGCTAACCAGAAAAAGCCAGAAATTGAATTTGTTTCCCATTTTTGCTGTTTTCTAGTTACATGTGCCCTTGACTGGCACGATGGAAATGGAGGACATATTTAGATGTGTGGAGCATTCTTAACACTCAGTGTAGAAAAATGTTTCAAATGGCTCCTAGGTTGCTATGAAACCGTGAGTACCGATCTCAAATAAATGCCTTTGTCAACCACCATGTATGATCTTACACTGCATATTGAGCACAGAAGACGTTGCTCATCAGTACTGATATTTATCTGGTAGCATCAGTTTTTTGTGAGAAAAGTTATCCTCTGAGCTTGTAAAAAAAAAAAAAAAATCTTTGCTTGCTAATAAAGGATGGATGGACATGACAGTCCTTTAGGAAGTCCCTTGTTTCTGCCTTCACATACTTTCTGTCTCTAACACAGCAAGGGATTTTCTTTTAAACAAATCCAGTCTCTGTTCTCTTTCCTTATTCCAGATGGACCATGACCCCCGAAACCCTGCATATATTGCCACCCAGGGCCCTCTCCCTGCTACTGTCGCTGACTTCTGGCAGGTAAGTTAAACATCTCTTTGAAAACTGAATTTATGTTACAAGTCAGGTGTTTTCTTGTGCTTCTAGAAATATAAGGTGTATAAAAATACGTTGTGCTTCAGTCACAGTAAGTGGAAAAACCTTCTCTCAAATGTCTTGTTAAAATCTAGTACATGGATATTCAAACCACTTATGTATATGACAAGCCCTACTAAAGAATAGTTGATCTGGAAATTATATTGAAAAACTCGGGCTGCTATTTTAGTGCCAGGTCTCTGTAATTAAACTACCGCCAAGGATTGGATGATTTTCAGAGGGCCTGACCTTCTAAAGAGTATAGCCAGAATTCATTGTCACTCTCCAGATCAAAAAGGACCTAACACTATGTGCCATGAAGTTTTCCATTGAAACCTACTTCTCACATGTCGCAGTTCCCCAAAATCCTTAAATTCTGACATATTTTCCCTACCACAGGTAGCTGAGTTAAAGGCTAAGTTAAAACACTGGTGCATAAAATTAAGTCGGTGCATAATTTTTTGCAGGATTTGGGCTAAAGGCAGTACTTACCATGCACAAATATGACCTTACTTTGCATGCAACTTTTTTACATGCTCATGCAGCTCTCAGTTTTGGACATACACAAACCACCAGGGTAGATGTGTGTGATCGTGTGACAGATACGTTGTGTTAGATATTCCTTTGTAAAGTGTATAAGTGTTCCTTGAAAGCTTAATGAAGTTGTTTGGGGAGGAGGCCAACTGGGGCTTATTATCAACATGAACATATGGTTTTTTTTTTTGTTTTGCATTATGAACTTAGAAACATTTGTTCTGAAGATGAAGACTATTTATGTAAAAATTTCAGAAGTACCATTGTATTTTTAGGACCTTGCATCAGTTGAAATCATTATGTCTCTACATCTGCATCACTTGGTCTGTGATTAGAAAGTGTTAACTGATCCCTGTTGAAGACACTTTTCGTGTCACAAGTGCCTGCTTTTTCTGATGAAGAAACATTTTCAAAAAGTTTGTTTGATTTTCGGTGCCTGGATATTTAAATGCTCAGTCTGAGGTATTTTGGGACTGATTTTTAGAAGTGCTTTCTGCTTGAAGTCAGTTGAGCTGTTGGTCTGACTGAAATTTGCAAGTAACTTGTGATATGGTAATTGGACACAATTGAGAAGATTGAATTTTTTTTGTTTTTTTGATTCCTTATACAGGCATGGTACTTGAAAATTCTTTTCTTATGTTGGACACGCAAAGTCAAATACAATCTTAGCTATTCCAAAATAATATTTTGTGATTCCTAAGGCCCAGGTTTTTTAATTGTATATTTTTGAATATTCTATATTTATAGTTTTTTTATTTTTACCTGTAACTGCGCCTTTACAGGCTGAAAAAAATGTACACTCTCATTTATAAAGGAGGCATTTAAAGAACACACTTTGTATAAGCAGTGCTGCTCAGAAATCAGAATTAATAATACAAACACAGTATGAAGGATATATTTTGTTCTTCTCCCATTCCAATTTGAATAGTTTTGCAACCTGTTTGCACAGACACAGAGAATAGAACTGAAATGCTCTTTGTTCTGTGAATCCAATCTTCTTCATTCCAACTTCATACTCAAAAGCTTTCTTCTTGAAGAAAGTCAAGGTGACTTTCTTCATGATATTTCTGAGTGGACAGTCTTCCCTTTACTTCCCTTCTGCTCTTTTTAGCTATTTCTACTCCCAACTATCCGTCAGTGAAAGTTCACTCAATCTCCCCACCAGCTTTGCTGTAAGCATCTCCATGGAAACCATTTGTCAGCTGTGGTTCAACCTCTGCTCAAGTGTGTCTGTGTGTCCATTTTCAATACCATATTCTTTTATTGTTTCTTCTGTTATGTTCTGTAGAAAAGATTCTTAGACTGCTTTTGATGATGCATAACAATCTGCACTTGTCAGATGGGTCCATCACCCACTTCTCTTAAACTTAATCTTCCTACAGATCACATGTCAATGCGCCCATTCCTGTCCCAAGATTTTTACATGGCCGAGGGCATGAAACACGTGTAATAAACAGGTCAAGAGAGATCAGCTCCGTACAGAACACTGCATCCATAGCTACTAAAGTGCAGTAGGTCCATTGTACAAGTCCAAAGCTGTGGCTTGAAGTTGTTGCTTTTTATGCCCAGATGCAGTTTATATTAATTTTCTACCTAATAGTGCCTATTTTAAGGTAAAGCATGGGAAACCTGAACGTGCTGTGGAAAATGCAGTATTAATTCCTGTCAGGACAGAATCCTTTGATGTTTCCTTCAGTACAGTTTTCTGTGGTTTATACAGACCAAGGTATTGCCGCCAGGCATTATTTAAGGATTCAATTATTCATTCCTGATACATCTTCTCAGTGGTTCTCCTCCCTCTCCTTCCTCCACTTAATACCAGCTGTTGCTGAACTGTGGGGTTTTTTTCCCCTTTTGTGTGCTCAGTGAAGCAATTTTCTGACTGATAGTGAAAAGAGTGAGTGACTCCAGAGAGACCTGGGACTATTCTGCTGTTCCTTGTCTAAATGCACAATGTCATGCTTTAGCAAGTCCAACAGAGACTCTTGGAGCTTGGCATCACCTTCTATGGCAATATTTACTAGATGTATTGCTTCCTTTTTTTTGCAGAGACTTGGCTGCTAAGGTTCCCAAGAGCCTAGTTGCGTGATGGGCATCAGCTATCTCAGCAAGAAACTTATAATTGTTTCCACTCCTGTAGGCATTTCAAGCTGATTTCTAGAAAACACTTGTCTACAAAACACTTGTTTTACTTGAAAGTGTAAGACATCTTTCTTGGCATTTATCACACAGCTGATATATGTAATGAAATCCCAACTGCTCTTGATTTGTCCTGACTGTCTAGACTTCATGCTTAAATTCCAGAGACACATACCTAGTTTCCCTTAAACTTGGATTAGATTCTCCACCTATTGGTGACTATGTCTACGTTAGCAAGCAGTGTGGCCTACTAGGAATGGATTTTTAGAGTGTCACAGTACATACTTTGTACGTTTTACTTTAGAACAACTGTTCAGTGGTCCAGTGGACCAAATGCTTGGTTTTGGGGGAGAAAGCTACAGCTGCATCTGGAGGAAGTTTCTTCCAAAAGGAACTCAATTCCTGAGCTTGTCAGTGTCTGCTGCTCATCATGTCTGTCTCATGATCGTGTGGTCACAATCCATTATCTCTATTTAAGACCAAACAGATGATTTAGTTTTGGATAATGTTTTTTCCTAGTTTTATTGGCAAGCTTCTCTAAAACCTGTTATGTTGATCCAGTGCCCAGTATTTTTGTGCAAGTGCTATTAGACACTTAACAATCAAATTCCCATTTACTGTTTTCAAGTTGCCCAGATCTGAAAAAAAGATCATGGTCAGATCAGTGTTGTCTCTTTTCCAAAGTGGGCAAAGCTTTTGCTTATAAGATTGATGATGTTTTTTTGCCTGGGCTCATCTTGTTTAGGATTCTTACTACTGGTGAGCAGATCCATGCCTAGTACCACTGTGGAACTGGAGGGGAACAAGTTTGTCATCTCACTAGAGACTTCTTCTTGGAAGATTATGTCATTTTTGATAAGGTGAGGAAGAAGAGCAGGTATTGTTCTTCAGTACCATCTAACTTGAGCCACTAAAGCTGGCCATTAGACTCAGCATTTTCTGTACATCTTTCTATTCATTTGGGTTTTCGTGTAGACCTGACAGAGATAGATTTGATGGAAATTTTTCTTTTAAAGACACAGCCTTTGAGCTGGAGATAGTCCAAACTCTTTTATATTGGTCATTTTCAAATGGTGTTCAAATTTGTATATGTTGTAAAAATAATAATGATAAAAGAGGCAAGAGTCTGACTTTTCTAATGACATAAGACCACTTCCAGGCATCAGTTCACTTCTCCATCTCCTTATATACTTGACATAGATTCTATAAGTCAGCAAGTGCCAAGTTAGGTTCAACTTTCCTGTCTTACCTATTTCTTTGAAAACTTTCTAGCCTGCAGGAGTCCTGTTGTCAGTCATCTCATTGATCTGTTTTGCCACAGGGCTTCCTAATCTGTCTGGATACTCTGTTTGCGGCTCAAGCAGAGATTTCATCTCTGCCTGCATGTCATCTCTTAGACCAGTCTGGAAATTTTCCAGCTACTGCTTTAATTAATTTTGAAAAGCCTCCAGCTGATTTAAGTCTTCTTTTAATTTCATCTGGTTTTGTTTTCATCTCTTTTTACCAATTACTATTTCTGAGAGTTACCTCCTTCATTGATTCTATTTTGGTTCAGTTGGAATTCCACCTCACGATTCCCTTTCTTGAAAACGGTTTGCCTACCCTCACATGGTATTAGTCCATTTTTACCTGAGTGGTTAAACAATTTGCCAGGTCTGTGGGTTGTTTTCTTCTCAGCTGGAAGGAGAATTCATCCTCAGGATAAGCCTTTGCTTTGATATAGTTCCATTTTATTTACAAAAAGTACAGAGTTTTATTTCCATGAACAAAGACAGAATCAAATAGCAGGCAATAACTCCTTTTTTCCAAACCTCATTCACCCAGTGTTTTACCCCCAACCTCTCTTTCAGCTTTTCTTCTACCAGGATCACAACACGAGTTTGTTGAGCTGTGCTGGTGGTTTCTTTATTCCTTTTACACATTTTTTCTGCTTATCTGGATTAATCATCATGCCTTGATTAATGCCTCTCTCTCTGCATTAAGCATATCAGTTTCTAGAGAAACTCATGGGTCCATATGCTTCACGTTTCTCTTGTTTTTGATGCTAACTTCTGTAATTTCAGTTATCAGGCTCCATAAAAGAGTTTGCTTGTTTCTTACATTTATCTTGAATGAAAGGTGATGATTTTGTCCAGCAGCTTCAGTGAGATTTCACTCAGCTCTTTCACATAACGCCATTAAAATTCAACATCTCTTTGAACATAATTCAAAAGAAAGAGGATGTAGAACATTTCTGATCTATAACAAGTTTTCGCAGCAGGAGTTCCATGTTGTGAATAATTCTGGAGGCATAAAATTTTATTATTTTCCATATGTGCTGGGTTATAATTCCATGAAGTATCTGACAAGAAGTACATGTCTTAACTTGCAAAGTATTCTAAGAAGCAAGGGATAATAATATACCAGAAACTACTCCTAGGAGTTAGGATATTTAGAACCAAATGTCCTTGCAGTGAAAAATTGTTCTTAATTATGCCAGTTTTATAAATTGCGTGTCTGCTAAGGTTCATCATCTCCAAATGGAGATTTCTGTAGGAGGCCATAATTTTTCCCTCTGGAAAATAGCCACATTTGCCTGTCTTTCCCCTCCCCCCCTTTTTTTTTCATGCTTTTTTATTTTAGCATATTAAATGAAATAAAGGGAGGGATCAGGCAGTTCCTGCCAAGTGACTTAAGAGGATGTCTTAGTTGCCTTAGAAAATGAAATTACGTATCACATAATTTTTTTAAAGTATTTGTTGTGTTTCTGTGATGACCTCCCTCCATAACCAACATAATAAGTATATGAACATCATATTAAACTTCTACAGAGGGAGTAGAGAAATATGATTTTCCTCATTTTGAAGATGTTCAGTAAGGTTCAAATCACCCACAGCAGGAGGTTAGAGATTAAATATAATCAACACTTGTAGTTTGGGCCAGAAAATTCCCTGGCTTTTGCCTGAATAGATCTGTAGCTCAACCTAGATAGCTCCCAAGATGCCTTTGTCCCTGAAGAGCTCCAGTCTGGCAGGTGAGACAGAGCAGATACCACTCATGAACAGCACAGCAAAGGACATAGGATGAGGAGGGTAGACTTCAGGTGCTGTCCCTTTGTGGTTAGGATACAGCTTCAGGAAGGGAGAAAGATCTTCATCCTACATGTTCTGAATCAAATTCATGCTTTTCATTACTCCATCTTTCCTCTACATTTGGCCAACACATGAAATACTATTGAAACTGTGAATGCTCTTCACTCTTCTTGTTAAAGCTGGGCATCTATTGCCAGCAAACAAAAGCTCACTGGAGTGGAGGTTTACATTATTGTGATTATGGGGAGTGGAGAGACCTCATCTCTGCTGCTTTGATTATTTTCTGTTTTTATTGCAAGACTGTTTAATGTAAAGTGCAAAAAGAGTCCCAAAAGTAAAGACCAGAGCCCTAATCTGAGACAGGAAGTTCAGTTGTCATTTGCTTTTCATTGCCCTCAACCCTGCATTTCTTAATCTAAACCTATTTTTAGAATAATTTTTATCTAGTCATATTCAGGAGTATATTATCAGTTCAAAAAATGACAATTAATTTCTTCCTAGATCACACCAGCATGTTAAGAACCCAGCTCCTGAGTTGCAGTCTTCAGGACATGATAAATCTTTGCATGTCTGTATGGCAGAACTTGCTTTTCTGTGCCAGATTTTTAATTCAACAAAAGAAATATAAAATACTGTCAGTTGACTGTTTCCTGTGTAAAAAAAACCATTAGTCATCAGTGATCTCCAAGGGCAAATCCCAGTGGGCAGAAGACCATGTCCCTGTAGCCAAATAAGTCTCCCTGCAAAATCAGTGTTCCAAGCTGAGTAATAACAACTGTACCAAACCTTTCCCTGCTCTGGTTGCTGGGTTTTGTGCTCCCAGTTCAGCATGTTTTGTGAGTGCTGAAATTAATTTACAGACTAAATTATTTTTCTGAATTTTGTTCTTCTGTGCAGAACACCGTGCTTTCAAGTAATCTTGATTCCCAAGTTTTATTTTCCTTGCCTGGAATGGGACTTCCTGCATGTCTAATCAGTTCTCACCTTCAGAAAGAAGAGCAGATGAAAAGTGACACAAAGCAATTCAATGTGTAAAATATGCATATTTTAATTTAATAAAAGAAAAACAGCAAGGGAGAGATAGGCACAGAACAGTAGCCCCTAGAGCTCTAGTAACTTGTCAAGCCATGTGAAATAAATACAGAATTAGAGATTTCATAGGCATTCAGTAACAGAGTGTGTGTTTACCATCCTTGCTTCTAATTCTGTCTCTGGCTGGAAAAAGTACTTAGAAGTGGTCCTTTTAAGATTTCAGTCCTTTTATGATTTAGGTTCCATACCTTTCTAATACTGAAGTGAAAAGCTAATTATTGGTTTTGTTGGACTGTCCCTCCTTAATGCGGTTTTGGTGGCACTGCGCTGCGAAGTAGCGCTTGTATTTGAATTATTTAATTACAAGGCTTGAGTTAGGAGTCTACAGAGAAGAATAAGAGCAGTTTATGTCTCTCTGAGAAAGCAGAAATTATTGCAACACATACAGTCATCTTGAGTTTGCCTTTGCCATTGACTTACAAACAACAACAGGACATAACACGTGGAGCCAGCCTGATGACCTTGTGTTTATATATGGTCTTCCCTGAAGCCATCTTTTCAACTGCAGGAGTCAAATTTTTTTTTTAATTAGACATAGATTGTTGATCATTCATTTTTCAACATACAGAGTTGTTTAGCTGTCTGGCATAGCTGTGACTTTGCAAATGGCAACTCTGCCAGATTTGACCTATTTCATATCAAAATGATGTCATTTTCAACCAAAAGGTATTGCAAGAAAAGCTGGGTTTTGATGGTCATAAATTGTGAAGTTCTAATTGATACCAAAAATCTAAATGCCCCC
Organism: Todiramphus chloris collaris; assembly: GCA_025345505.1. Lineage (NCBI taxonomy): Eukaryota > Metazoa > Chordata > Aves > Coraciiformes > Alcedinidae > Todiramphus > Todiramphus chloris. The sequence continues at coordinate 27,086,856 of JANVCC010000019.1, read as the reverse complement.
CCCCCCCCCCCCCTTTTTTTTTCCCCCCCAGTCAAAAGCTCCCCTCCCCTTTTTTTTCACCCATTAAAACATTGGGGTTTCTTGTTACAATATTCCAGAAAATACTGTTTTCTGACTGTCTCCATTCAATACAGTGTTTCTTCTTTCCAATGTGGAATTTGAAAGAAGTCACAGTTGAGTAAGTTACTTAGTTACTTTCAAGTTATGTAATGAGATTATCTGACCCAGCAAGGGTTAGTAACTTGCTTTGTCGTCGTTTTAAGCGTTCTATTTATTCATGTTGAGTTTTGCTTATCCTTAGAAATTAGTTGGGTTTTATTTGTTTTTTTGTTTGTTTTTCCACATAGTTGCATTTACCGACAATTTGGGAAGCCTAAAAGACTGAAAAGATGAATTTTTTAGTTTCCTGGAAATATCTCCCAGAAATCAGCTGGTGTGATTAGCCTGTTACTTTTAGTGAACAGGCTGGACTTAATTGATTATCCATCTATTTTTATCTTAAATCATCACACTTTAGAAACTTCTTTGCAAGTCCCCATCAAAAGAAAAGTGGTGGGAGCACATGTCTGGTCGCTTCCCCATCACTAATCTAAAGAAGAAAATGACTGAAAAAAGGGTTTGGGATAGATTGTTCATTATAGAAAGTTTTCAATTTATAAAGTGTCTGAAAAAAATAAAGGGTTTCACATTAACCATTTTATTTACAAGCTAGTAAACATGGAAATTTTAAAATACAAGCTTTCAAAATCTGATATATCGTATTTGTGGTAGTGTTGTGGCACTGATTCTCCTATTTGTGACTTTATTGTTCTCCTTGCTTGAAAAACCAATTCTGTGCTCCTTTGCAAGTAATTCGTACTAAATATAATTCCTCCCAATGCGGAAGTCCTTTGTATGGGACAGGCATGCTGGGTAACCACAGCATGAGGTCTCTACACATGGTGGATTTCATCAACAGAGAATCCTGCGGATGTCAAACCTGCTGCTCATCTTTGGGTTGTAAGGATTTAGCCTTTCATTTGCAATAAATAGAGAGAGATGGTGTTATTTTTGTCTAAGAAATGTTTTGAGAATGATGCATACAGCACAACCTCATTAAAGATCATTAACATGTTACTCTCTAGGCATATAGGCTGAAGGTAGACATGCCACACAAAATTATACACCTCCTTTTTCAGCAAAGAACGTATTGCAGAGCTCAGCAGCGAGCTCCTACACGTAACTCAGACTTTATTACTTCCATTCAGAAGACTCCATTCAACATTTCTCCTTCCTCTGGAAGTATTACTGTAAATTACAAACATGAAACTGCCTGTGCTAAGTGATCTAAATACACTTAGCTTTATAAATTATATATATTATATAACATATATAAAAATATTTTTAATATATTTAGTTTTTATAGACACTTAGAGTCTAAGGCTTAATTTTACTGGACTCTGCCTAAGAAGAAAACACTCTGCACCGAGAACCTTAAATTCTTTTTATTCTTTCATCATATGCATTGACTTACTTTCTATTGTAAAAGTATAAAAATTTCAGAATTATGTGAATTACTGTGAATTTACAGTTGAGCCTTCTCCTTTATTATCCAAGCCCAGCTGAAATGTCTCTTTGGTAAATCAGAGAGCCTTCTCCGAAGGCTGTACTGGGATTATGCAGAACAGGTCTGTGCTTCCTGTTCCTTCATTAATCACAAAGACACACTCCTTGGGGCCACTTTCTAGCACATGTCCATGTCCGGACACTGGGCACAGCAAGGTGTTAGATGTTGGGACATGTGGCTTCTGAAAAACCCATCGCTAAGTTAAAGATGGGGTGGTGATTGGGCGACAATATAAAACTCTGTAAACTGCATTTGAATCATCCCACTTCTGTGTTATTTGGAAAGAAATTCAGTTAACAGCCTGATGGTCTACTATTTAAGTTCTCAAGGAAACAAAGAAAATGCTGTAGTCCTCCCGTCACAGGCTGTGAGTCTTAGTGAAAATCCCATTTCATTGGTAAGCACAGGAGATGCGGTGACAGTTGTTTATAACAGAGATGATGGCACTACATTGTATTGCCTTCTTGATTTAGTAGATTTGACTTCTACATTTTCACACAATGACCTAAAAGAAATATTATACCCCTGAGTAACTTTGAAATTGTTTGTTTAAATTAACTTTCATTTGGATTTATGCTTAATGAAATCTTCGGAGATACAGACAGCCCCTCTCAAATGAAATGCTCTATCTTTGAACCAATGAACAAGGTTGCCAAACTGTAAGGATTCCTCTCTAAACGAGTGGGCTTTTATAATGTTACACTTGGGTGGCACAAGCAGAGTGCTAGATGATTAGTTTATGGTCTAGATCATTGTATTTTTATTACACTCATAAAAACTGTGTTTCTCCTCATTTTCGTAATGGCTTCAATGAGCTTCTATACCTTCTAGAGGCACATTAAATCGTTACATGATGAAAGTACTGATTTAGTGGGGCTAGTTTTAAAGTAAGATACATGTTTTGAATTCTTATCTTGGTCTGATTGCTGACTAAAAAAAGGTGAAGCTACATTGGAATGAATGAAATCTGTATGATCTTCCTTACATACTAAGAAGGTTTCCAACTGTGGCCTAAAACAAATGCAATCCAAAAAAGATACAAATGATAAATCTTCCTCTGTAAACTAAATTATATATCAAGTTAAAATATTTTTGCTGGGTTTGTGACATGATGAGTTTTTAACAGGAGGATGAGTGAATTACAGATATTTTTAGTTAAAAGATCTTTTTAATGAGAAAAAAAAGAAAGAATATAAGAAAGATTATTTTTATTCATTGCATTCAACTGTAATTTTTTCCCTACTTCTGTTCAAATTATAAATAACCCTATTCTGTGCAAATGCTAGATTCTTTTCTCTAAATAATTCTAAGCTGGTTTTTAAAAGTTGCTTTAATTATGTTGCAAAATGAAAAAAAAAAAAAAAAGAAGAAAAATGTTATTTGTTTCTCTATATGCAAGCTGTTTTAAAAAGAGAAGACAACATCATTATCCATGAATGGGAAACCTTTTTATTTGATATGTAATTAAAAAAAAATAATCCTTGAATTGAATGTATCATCTCATCTTTGCACAGTTTAGACAAAGGCCTTTTTTGTTTACAAAATTTACATGTCAATACAGTTGCTTATAAATATTTCTCTGAAATAAACATAACCCTTCACAAAAAGAGCAGTTTACTCTTCATTCAGTAATTTTATATGCTAGGGAAAAGACAATGAAAGTTGTATGCAAATATAACATCAATGTACAGCATAATAATAACAGTTTTTAGTGATTATGCTGCTTGGTATTAATTCATAGGAGCCTTTTTATTCAGCCACGGGCTGTGTTTGGAACAGAGATATGCCAGACCACAGCATCTCTGCTTGTTCTGCTCTTTGTGGGAGACATCCACAAATCCTTTAGTTGAGGACGCGCTGGATTCCTCTATCCTACTTTGTGGCTGGTCTAAAATATTAAGTGGTCATGCTGGTGGTAAAGATGTTTCTGTGTTCTTGCTGTACCTTTGCTGTGTGAGTGCAGTCTGCAGCAGGAGTTGGACTTTCCTTCTATGTCTAGGAAAAAAAGGACAGTAAAGGGGAAAATAGAAGCGGGGGGATGAACAATACAAACAACATGAAAAAAGTTAAGGAAAGCAAAATAAAAGAAAAAGGAAAAATAAGAATAATAATAAAAAATTTTAAAAAGGGAGGGAGGGAGGGAAGGGGAAAGTAATGAACATGCAGCAAATCTTTTATAAGTGTGCTTTCAGAGGGATGATTTGTCCATCTGAAATGTTTTTGGAGGAACAGATTTGATTTGGGGTTTTCCTGCTTTTTTCTCATTACTCTTGTTCAGATGCAACTTTGAGGATTGCTTCAGCAATGCAGCACTTAAATAGGTTTTGCTATATGGCAAACTGTGAAAAGAAAAAGGGTTGTGAACACAAACAGGTTTCAGTACAAGCAACTTCAGCAAGTCCATGCTTCTTTAGTATTAAATATGAAATTCCAAATACACGTGTGTTTTGAAGTGTCGCTCAGTGTTCCCTTAGTGAATCTAAAAGTTTGACAGAAAAGCAGCTGAACATGATACCAGGAACAAGGGGAGATTTTGTGGAAGACCCAAATTGAAATCGCTGGAAATTCTTTAATATTTCATGGATGCCTGCAAAATATGGTGCCAGTTTATTCAGGGATTTGAAAGCAGCTGCAGAGTAAAAGTGTCTAATGAAAATGAAATAAATTTCCTGTGAATGGAATAAATTTTGATTGTGTGTCTGAGTGCAGTAATTATACATGTCACGCAGTAATTAGGCAGTCACAGTGTGGCCACAGTGTCTTTCTTTGTCTGCAGATGGTCTGGGAGAACGGCTGTGTCGTTATTGTCATGCTGACACCCCTCGCAGAAAACGGAGTCAAACAGTGCTACCACTATTGGCCAGACGAAGGGTCAAACCTTTACCACATCTATGAGGTACCCAAACAAAATATCTGATTGTAAACCTGACAGTAAGTGTACAGCTTGATTTCATCTGGGGCAAAATGGTGTTTAAGCCGATCTAACCTGGAGGTTTTGCACAGGGCTCCTAAATATCCTTACTATGCCTTGTAGTAGTTTTAAATTTGAAAGAAAAAAATCAAGTACAGTTTTAATAACAAGGTAGTTTCTGCTGGAAAAAAAAAATCTGGTAGATAATGAGCCAAGTATTACAATGAAAAAAGGGCAACAGTTTTGTTTTTCATATGGTTTTGCAAGTGGTTGAAATGTGAAAACGTGTGTATATATTTTACAGGAAAATAGTATTTTTAGAACTACTGAATTTTGCCTTAGGAAAACCATATATATATATATATATATTTTTGCAGAAACATCTCTATATAGCTTTAGTAGTTAATGCTATCTATTTTTATCTCTTGCCTCAGCCACAACAACAAATACATGTTTTTTCGGCTTTACATTTCTAGTGCAACATATCATATCACCAGTCTTGTCGAAACATACCACTGACAGTGTTTGTCAGATTCTTCCAGTTGTGCAGCTGAGTAGAGGAAGAAAATAATATCACGATGCCAAAGAGGAAAAAAATAGCAAAACGTAAAGAAATAGTGTTATTTAAGCTCTAATGTAAACAAACTTATTTTCTGAAAATATTAACTCTGCCAATAAGCTGCGTTTTTTAAGCCTGTGTTTCCATATAGCAGAAGAAACTGACTTTTCACTTGTCATGTGCATTCAACTCCAGTTTTTAAGACCATGGAGAGCAACCTGGTTAATGCATTGTGGGCATTTCCAAGTAGAAAGCGACTGGCAGTCTGACATATTTTTCAGGCAGTGTCTTTTGTATTCACATAACAATATAAAGTTTCAATTTAGTGATTTTTTTTCTTTTGCACTAAAACTGTCAAGAATTTTTTTTTTATGTTTTCAATAAAAAAGCAGTGGCAACTAACCCCTTCCTGACAACTACACTGACTGCTAAAGTAAGAAAAAATATTTTCCCAGCAATGACTGATTTGCTAATAAAAATAAAACTTCCATGCAGTTCCATCTTCCCAGACATCTTATACCTGGTGATGTGGCTCACAACCGAAATTACTAATATCCATTTATTCCTTCCTATGGGCTGTAGGTAAACCTTGTCTCTGAGCACATCTGGTGCGAGGATTTCCTTGTGAGGAGCTTCTACCTGAAGAACCTGCAGACGAACGAGACCCGGACAGTGACACAGTTCCACTTCCTCAGCTGGAATGATGAGAGGGTTCCTGCTTCCACAAGATCACTCCTGGATTTCCGCAGGTAAAGCACAAAGTATGACAGTTCATTTAAGACGATACACATCTGAGGAACTAAACTAGTCCTTTTAATTGTCCTTTAAGTATTTTTGGTTTGAAAGGGGATTCCTCAATCTGTGATGCCACAATGCTAAAATAACTCAAAAATCTGCAACAGGTTAATGCTTAGTGTTGTCTCATGCATAGATTTTGCCGGGTTTTAAGACATACTTCTTTCCCATTTAGAAATCGATACCTTTCCTCCCTTTGTACAGCTCTTCAGTGCTTCTGTATTTCTTTGTTTTCTGAGTATTTATCCATTCTGCAACTTCCAGGCTTTTTGTGTGGCTCCCCTATGAGCCTTATTGCAGGAATCTCACAAATAAATAATGTAGTAGGAACAAACTTGAAAAATGTAATCACGGCGGAGTCATTTGGCAATAACTGTATTCCTATGAGAGCATTTGCTCATAAGGATCAAACAGTGAGGTCTCTGGACCTTCTTTGGCCGCAGGAAGGTGGAAATTTGAGAAAGCAGATGAAAATATTGACAAAGCATACCCTCTGTAATTTTAAAGAAAGTCAATGTGGCTTTAAAGTACAAATACACAAAGCCAAAACCTGTGAAAGTCCTCACCACCCTCTCTAATGTTTGCTGTGTCTATCTAAATTTTAATTTGAAAATTAAAGCCTTGCATGATAAATGCTGGAGCGAAATAATCTTCATTTGATTGCAAACCGTGCCCAGTGCATCATGTGTAGGTGTTAGTGTGTATCAGCTAATCCACAGCGATGCGCTTGTGATTAATGAAAAGAATCTCTGGGAGGTTTGGGGAGTTGGTTCTCAATCCGCGAGCGGCCGGTGGGATTGCGTGTTTTCCTCTCTGTACTACAATATTATCTACAACCCCCCAAAGTGATTATAGGGGGCTTAATGCTCAAAAGGTCCAAAACTGTTTCTTTCAGTAAGTGCTGGGAGCTCTGACTGATGCCAGTCAGTTACGTAGCTGCACCTGAGGGGAGAAGCTGGCATATACCCAACGGGAGCTGGTTGCACAGTTGGCTGTTGGCAAAATTTTACCCTTAAAAACTTGGGACTAAATGCCACCCTTCCTCCATCAGTATTCTTTTATGTATTGCAAGGCTTTTCCAAGCAGAGAGTCAGCTCACACGGTGCAGGTGAAGTAATGGAATACAGCTGTACTGAGCCACTAGGAGGTATGGCTAGGGAGGAATACAAGGATATGCTACAGAGCCACAACGCAAAAGCAATAGCAGCAGAAGGAAGCAAGGCCATAGGATGGAGCTGAAATTGTAATTGAATTTTCAAAGTTTTTAGTCTCTAGATTCAAATTTTATTGCAATTTTCATAGGTTGATTTTCTTTTGCTTGTGGGACCAAGGAAGTTTCCCATAGTGAATTTCGTCAGTGAAAATGTTGAATTGGTTCCATTAAGATGTGCGTGGCTGCAGCATGAAGCCGATACAGCATCCAGTTTTGCTCTTTTGAAAGTTAGTGGGAAATCTGCTAGCAATTCCAACAAGACTATAAATGAGCCTTGTACAGTCAGGACATCTGTAGTTTGGAGCACTTCAACTCTGATTTGCCTCAGTAAGAACTGAGGTCCCTGCATGAACTGCAGGATTAGATCTACAGTAAGTCACAGTTCACATCACCAAGAAAGCACTTCTTAGAGTGACATTGTGTGAGGGTTAAATAGCCACGCTGAAGAAGTTGTTGTGCAATACTTTGAAAAAGAAAAATTATAACTAGATGAGAAAAGTAGTGGAGCTGCCATTCTTTGTATTTAAAGCCAGTATGAGAATGAACCTGTTAAGATTTAATTGAATGCTGAGTGTTCATTTCATATGTATTCACAGTCCAGTGTAGGGTACTGTAATCATTTGCTACGTGCAGATTTTGTACAATGAACTCATAATACTGAATGCATATTAAAATTCCACCTGAAAAGGAATTTTGGCATGCAGAATAGCTGGTCTATGAATCTCAGTTTTCTTGGTCATCTGATGTTGCTGGGTTTTTTAGCGACAAAAAAAACCCCTAATGCGTTATTGCTAAAATAATGTATTTGGAATTCATTTATACATGTTTTGCACCTGAAGCTTCCTATTTAAAGTACAAACTGCTGGTTTACAACAGCTGAGTCATAAAGCCCCCAGAATAAACGTCTGACAGCACTACCTACTCGTAGTGGAGTAATGCTAGGAAGGGGCTGCTCTCATTTCTTTTAATCTTATCTTTGTTTTTATGTGCATTCAGTGTGTTTGTATATATATGGATATGTGTGTATATTTATATATTCACATACATATATGAAATTAAACATATACATAACCAACCCTCTATTTTTTGTAATTCATCACCAAGAAAAATTGGATTCCCAAAATTACCTTGCCCAGAGTCTGTGGAAATATGGACCTTAAATTTTTTATTGAAGTAAATTTTGTAAGTGTCTTTGAAAACTGAAAGCTTACGTTTCTCTTACTATGTATCAGACAGTGTTTAAGATGATTTTGCATCTAGCAGATACATTAAACCTTGCGGAATAATCTATCATGCTTTCATAATGTAGGTGTAAATTGCCAAAAGGATATTATCCTATATGTTTTAAAAATCTGTACAAAAGACAGTCCCTGAGAGGTGAGGCTACTACAGAATCCACTGGTCAGTTTTAAATGCTTCTGGAGTCCTAATTTCATTTTGAACAATAGACCAATCATTATTGCTCTGGACTAGCTTGTTAGTCATGCACTGATATGTGTAATTAAATATTTCTTGAGCCCAGAGGGAGCATATTTACACTTTAAAGAGGGACTGCTAAGCTAAAAGATAATTAGCATCACATGTGAAGGCTTTGCTTAAAATATATATCTATTATGCTATCACTTCTCGCTGTGTGCAATGGCATTTACTAACACTGCTCACTTTAAAAATGGACAAATTCTTATTTTGCCAGCTAATTAGCGGTTGCCAGTGTCATTTTTGTGATGTTGCAGCTAGTAATATGAGCCCAGTTGCATAGTCACAAAAGTGATCATTGGAAACTGTGACTCTGCTGCAGGGACAATGTGGGAAACCCCTTTTCTGAGCCTCTAACGACCTCTGACCTTTGCTTGCTGATGGTTTGCATGATGATTTCTTTTTCACTCAATGAGCCAAGGGTTGGTTTGTATTACTAATCATTCTTTCTAAGTTAATTCTTCCTGTATATGTATATATATAATATATATTTTCTTCAACATTCAAGAACTTTGCTTACTGATGAATTTTCAGCTCACTCTCATTAGCCAGAACTAAGAATGAAATGAGATGTTGCTGCACTTCTAAATATTTTCATAAACCATATATATAGGCAAAGCTATGAACCAGATGGATTGAAACCCTTTGTTTAAATGTGTTTTCTGAAATGTGTGATAATGAAAATGTTTGAAACACCTTCAATAAAACTGACAAACATAAGGTGTCATTCCCTAACGTGTGTCTCTGGCTGTCTGATTTACTGGGAGGTCTGATGTACTGATAGGTTTAGATGGAGTTTGTCATTGAAATCATATTAGGACTTTGGTAGATGGCTAGTCACAACATGCAAATATCATATCAGTGGTGTCATACAAGGAACAAAGGAACCACAGAAGCAGAAAAAGTAATGTAGTTATTAGCTTTTATTTAATACTTTAAATGCAGAAATGACTCTTCACTAGTGCACATGATGGAGGGTGGGGGAAGGATGACCAGCTGCAGACAGGGGAACGCATACTGACTGTATCAGATGTTGTTACAGACATTTCAAATATAATTTACTGTACAATACAAAAAAAAAAAATCGGGCTTTATATTGCATAGGAGGAGTTGATCCTCAAATACGACCATCAAGAACTGAGTGGTTCATTCATGTGAAAACTCTACTGAAGCTTAAGTCAGTGAAGTTTTGCTTGGTAGTGCCTGCATATATATATATTTATGGACATATAAATGGTCCATTTAACTTCTGAAGTCAGATGCTTCTCCATGACTTACCACTTAGTTCATAGAGCATTGCCTTACTGCATTAATTACTTACATGCAGGGAATACAAAGATGCAATGTCTCTGCAAGTGTGATTTACCTCAGTAAGCAAAAGAATTTGTGAAAATTTCCTGATTTCTAATGTTTAAAGGGAATCATTACAAGAATTTAATACTGTTTTCAAGTTTAGTTAGAATCTTAAATAATATAAAACAGAATGTGAAAACACTTTTTTATGGGACATCGCCAACATCTCCATAGCCTTTATGGGTTCAGTTCCAGGTACCCAACTCCCTGTCAGATTTAGAAGTTTAGGCATCTTCAGGCTATACTGTAAGCAATGTTTAAAGATATATGCATGTTTTCACAGCACAGATGTTAGTGAATAGATGAACAGCCAAGAACTAAATGATTCAGTAGGTTAGTTATGCTTTAAAATTCATAATAACATCACATCACAGTTGCTGAATTCCATCAGCTCCCTTCAGCTTAGCAGTCAAGATCCTATGTATCATTTGGTCTGAGCTGGGGACTATTAGAGGGTCTGTGCACCCCTTGGAAGCTGCCCTATGAAGTGTTTTTATAAGAGACCTTCTAGCTCCAGTAAACTCAAACATCTCATCAAGTAAACTGAATGAAAGCTTTTGATTTCTTGAAGCAATGCTTTCACATTTTAGCTTTTATTCAGCTTGCCTTGTTAACATATGTGTGCATATTTTACATTTTTTTTTTGGCCTGTAACATACTTGACATGCAAAATATATCCTAGAGCAGAAGAGAGAGTTTAGGATTTTGGTTCTTGTAAGGCAATTTAAATAGATTTAAACCAATTTTGCGAGTTCTATTCTTAGACTGACTATCTTAGTTTGTTTCAGCACTAGTTAATTCCTTGAGTTTACACATCAGCAGACCTGTTCTGTAGCTGTACTTTTATTGTTTGACTTCACATATATTCTCTTGCCACTGAGAATGTTTTAACTAAGAGGCTGTAGAAGACAGTAGTGTGTAAATATTAAATGTATAAGACTTATGCATTAGAACCAAACCAGTAAGGTTTATCATTGATGTTAGTTATTTTTAACACAATAGATTACACTTTCAAATTTTGTGAGAAGGTTTTGAGGAGATTTGGCATTTGCCTTTCTAGGGAGAACTGGTTTTACAAATCAGCACGCATTGCACAAAGCATACTGCAATAGCCTTTTTGAATTTTGGATTCTGTTGGATGACACTTGGTATTTCTTTGTGCAAGCTCATCAATTTAAAGTTGTCTTTAAAATTAAAGCATCTCAAAATAATATTAGTTTTGGAGCTAAGATGTGAGACATTTGAGAAAAAAGATAATTTATTTTGCCTAGCCAACAACAATGGGATGTTTTCTGGGATTTCTACAGCAGCAAAGTAGAAGCAAACTTTAAACACAATTATGTACATAACAAGCTGCTTGTTACATTAGGAAACTATCAACCTGACTGTTTTTTAAAGACTGCAGTATTTGCTTTTTCTTGTTGCTTGTTTTTGACAGTTGGCTAAAAAAGCAGTATGTAATATGCTTAATTAATTTTCTGTGTCTGTTTTATTTCAGAAAAGTAAACAAGTGCTACAGGGGTCGCTCTTGTCCAGTAGTTGTTCATTGCAGGCAAGTACAATTTCTAAAATAGCTTTAGAGAGATTTGTATGTGTAAGAGTTTAATATAGAGATAAATAAAATGGGCTAAAGCTTTAGATGGATCACTAACAGATAGTGAGGTAGGCTGAAGGTATTAAATATAATTCAGTTGGTTTTTAATGCTGATTAATCCTAGGATCTGTTTTCCTAATAAAATTATCCTTCCCTATGATTTCATAGATGTTGTTCCATGACTTAACAATGTACAGCCACCCTTTCCAATAGAAGTAGTACTTCAATTTCATAAATCTCCTTCAAAATGATAGTGGTTCCTTGCATTCCTTCCCAAAGTAATCATCTTCGTTTTATTAACACACAATTATGTTGTAGTTCTTCTTTGTTAGCTTTTACTGATCATAGTGAGAAGAGGGCCATTTTGGGGAGTGAAACCTATCCAGAGATTGAATAATCCTTTAAACACAGATTATCTTTAGACCTGACAGTCTGATAGATGCACACAAAAGCTATTGGGCAGGTCAATGGAAAACTTTGTTTGGTGTTGCCATTGAACATTCTGAGTTATAACGAGGATGTTGCACTTACTTATCAAAGATATACTTGTAGATAAGTAAGTTAGCTAAACATCCCTGCTAAAAGGCAGGTTGGTTGACATGTGGCACTCCACTTTGGGTGAGAGTGAGAAGGGAGGCGATGAGTTTCTCACGTGTGGTTCAGCATAGTCACCTTCCACTGGATGCAAGGGGCCCTCTGCAGAGGTGAATGCTTTGGGGGGAAGCTTATTTGCATTGCCTTCAGGAAGCCTGAGAAAAGGAACATTAGATGCAGAATGAAGAGCCTTCAAGTTTCTTGCTCTTTCCTTACCGTGATGGATGGAAATGTCTACCATTGGCTCAGTAGTTTTGTTTGTATTTGGCTTGATTGCTGCCTTGTCTTTCATTATTCAGCTTAACTAATAAGATTGTGTCTTTGTTCCTTTCATGGACATAGAAAAAAAAAATATTACCATTACCTCATTTTCTCTAAGCAGTGATCTGGCAACTGAAAGACAAAAACCTCTGTCTGTGGAGACTTAGCAAAAATTAAGTTTCATAGCCTGCCTGTAAACAGAAAGTAATAACGTGCTTCATGCTGTTCTATTATTTTTCTTTTCATTAATTCTTGTACACAAATTGAGCTATCAATAAAAATAATGGCTTAATTAATAAAACTACATGCCAGTCTAATTGGTCACACATGCACCTTTGTAAAAATTTTGGGGAGGGAAAGAAAAAAAGCTTTTACTTAAAGCCTTAATTATGTTTGCTAACAGCAGCTCTAAAAGAGCATCACGCTGGCAATTACATGTTGCTCTCTGAAAGGGACACAAGCTGCATTCAGATTAGGAAGCTTACCCCTCCCAAGGCTTGGTCTCACATCTCTAAGGAAGGACTGATGATACACAAAAGTTAAAGCTATTGCTTAGAAATTACATTATGATAGTTTTTCTGGTTGTTCGCAACTAAAGCAGAATTAAAGGGAAAGGTAAAAAGAAAAAAACACTCGTGACGTGTGGTGAAGAAAGATTGCTGTCCTTCAGTAATCAAATATTTGGTTCTCAAACAGGTCTCTGTATGTATTCCCTCTGACCACTGTGATCAAATGCAGTCCGCAACATTTTGGAACCATTCTGGATAGTGTTCTGGTCTAGCTCATTCTTTGGTGCTTGATCTCATATACAAGTGATTATAAGCTCATTGTATGTACACTTTTTGAACAGAAATGGTATCCTGTAGTGATTTTTCCACTGATGTTTAAAATGCTTTTCTTGCATAAACACAACTTGGCTTAAAAAAATAAAACAAAGCCCTATTATCCATGCAGGCTAATAGTTAATCTTCCACAAGCAGTTTGTGTTAATTCAGTGCAAGCTTTCTTTCCTCTGTCAGTACTCTACTTTAGCCCCTCGTTGTCTTCTCTCCCTCCACGTGTAACAGTATAATGTTAAGGGCAGGTACCTTCATGTTGAATCCAGATGCACATTGATAGGCTTTATTTTTTTCTTTTTCCCTTTCTATTGGCAGCGATGGTGCGGGAAGAAGTGGAACCTACATTCTAATTGACATGGTTCTCAATAAAATGGCCAAAGGTGAGAATTGAAAGGCTTGTTACTTCCTCGGTACTGAAAGATGTGCTTGTGTTGCCATGACAACGCGCGGAGCAATATTCACAGAAAATCTGAGAATAAATTAGAGGCAAATTGTACTCTTTCCTGAATGTTCTTAAGTTTTATTTTCATAGAAAATTCAAACAACAAACCCGAATGCAAATGCTTTCTGAATGAGCAGGTGGTTTTGTGCTGTTGAGAAGTATTTGAATTCTTAAATTTATCATGTAAAATAGTTATTACCGGTTTCAGAAGACGATACCTTGGGGCTGTACAATCCTTAATTAGTGGCAACGTGTGTTAGGTCCTGGGCTGCTTCATGACTGTTGCCAGGTCAAATGCAATTACTCTTCTTTTTGTAGCTGCCCATTGCCACCAAAGCGCCTAGAACTGGGACTGGACAGGGCCTCGTGTATTGCACAAATTTGTCTCATAGGAGAAAAAAAGACTGTAGCGAACAGGACAGAGGACTGAAAATAAATCATCTAGTGCTCTGTCCCCACTTCTGCCACTATCTGTTCAATATTGAACAACTTATTTAACTTCCCTGTTCCTTAATTTACTTATCTATGAGATGTAATTTTCTGAAGTTGGAAATCACCTGTCAACATAAATATATACTAGTTTTGTTTAAAATGAGGTCTATGGATTCTCTAGAGATTGGGGCCGTTCCTTTACTTTTATTGATTGGTACATGGTTCACGGTGGAAGTATTTGAGATACCCTGAAATAATCTTCATATGTTAGATATAAACATACTTTTTAATACTGATGTTGCCTTCAAAAGAAAGGAGGGTAAAAGTGGGCATGTAAAACTGACCATACGTTAAAAATATGTAATAGTCAACTTTATATATTGTACCCCTTCTTTATGCCTTTGGCTGTATTTGTATCACAGTTTCATAGAACTGCACTTTAAGAGGAATAGAAATCTTGTGAGGTTGAAATTAAACAAAAAAATAGTAATTTGCCTTTCTTAATTCTTGACCTGATTTCTTAAGCCACCTTGGTCCTTCATTATGAACATACGTGTATTCAAAGAAAAAGGACAAATGGTCAAAACATATATTAATTTATATAGAGAAACAATTTTTAGTTCTTTGAGTTCTAATCACTTTGCAATTGTTGTTTAAAGTCTTGTAACATAAACATATTTTTATACGTAGTTCAAAAATACACTCCATGCTTGGCAGTCATCTGCCCTTGCATCCTGCGTATCCCAGCGTTGTGGAACATAGTGCCGTCCTGTCCCTTTAGAAAGAAGAGTTTAGTGATTTTTTTTCTCTCCGGATTCTGTTAATACGTTTCATCAAACATGAACTGAATTTTCTGCCCATGAGCATCATACGAAACTTGCTACTGATGTTATAATAAGTTGTGTTTGCCTTCTCCTTAGCACTGTACTGAAAATAAATTTTTCAGTGGGATGAGATTAGTTTTTCATGCTCGTTGGAAAATTGGTTTTCACTCTGTGAGGGAATATGGAGATATTTCCAGTTCTTGTTACATGCCATGTGACAACCTAGTCTTTAAAAATAGAAGCAATGGTACGTCATAAAATTAATGTAGATCTTTGTTAGGTATTTGTTCGGCTCATTTCAGTCATCAGCAATGAGAAGCTATAATGAAAACTAGATTTAAAGTATATGCAATTTACTCGCATAAAGAAGTAAATGAGAAGTATTTTCTAGCTTGGGGCTTTCAGCCACTTAAGGGAGGGTTGACTTTGTTGTAAAAGCACTGAAGAATGCCATTTATTGACTCCATTGTACCATGTAATGTCAAATTCCATTTTAAGTGTGGGCTTAGTGCTTCACAATGCCAGACAAGCCATGTGAAACTGGCCAGAGAAAGGCGTCACAGGGCTTTTTGGAGATCGGTCACCCCCATTTTGTTCTTGACCTGCTCCCCTCTGCCCATGGGGGTGTGCGACGCAAAATCCCCTGACCTGGTGCTTTGGCTGGGGTTTAAATGAAAGATCAAAGGGCAGAGCGGGCATCTCAGTCCTGCTGAGGTGGGCCTTTCCCAGGCTGTCACACTGTGCGGCCGCCAAAGGTTTTGTTCGGGCGGGAACCGAGGCCCAGCCTGTGCGGCCGGGGCCCTCTTTGTCTGGCCTGAGAAGCTGGAGGCCCAGGTTGAGGATCCAATGTTCATCAAATGATCAAAGGCCTGAAGCCCTGGACATGAAATCTTTCTTTCCATTTCCTTTTCTTAAAGAATGAATTGCACGAGTGGCAAAGAATGCCCTTTCCAAAGCTTTTATGTGGAGTGCGAGGGCTAACTTCAGAGTCCTTCAGCGCTAAACATAAAAATCTAAGTGCACTTTCAATCTGGGCCCAGCTGCAAGGCCAGCATCTAGTAACATTTCTTTCAAAAAGGCTTTTAAGGATTAAGGCCTTCAGTCTTTCAAAAACAAAACAAAATAAGAAAAAAAAAAAAATGGACTTTTAAGAATAAACTTAGAATAATTTGAGTTTCTTGTTCCACTGTCTGGTTTATTAGAAAGTAGACAATAATGCATTTTTAAATCAAAGTAAATAGAGGAGTACTTAGTTTCGGCAGTGGGAAAGTAGAAAGCAATCAATAAATGCCTTGGTTCTTTAGTAGGGTTTTTAATAGGGTGGGCTGAGAAAAGGAGCTCCTTTTTCATGTAATGATTTACTTCCCTGCATTCTCTTGGACAGTTAACTGTAAATGCCTTTGTCATTTACAATTTCTTCTCCTACTGCTCATTGAATTAGTGGTAATACTTAGTCTATTAAACACATTATAAATTCATATCTTCTCCTGTCTTGCCTGTTGAAGTCCCTCATGTTATTTTAGATGCTGAAAACCACCAGCAGTGGACCTGTTCCAAAAGCCTAAAGCAAGGGAAAAGAAACCAAGGTGGGGAGGATTTTGTGCCATGTCTATCTAACGGCCCCAAACCCCTTCAAAGCAGGAGGGAAGTTTAAATAAATGCAAAGCACCCTATTTTACTGTACTTGCAGGATGGTAAGAGTTGGTAACCAACTCTGCACAGCACTAGGATGTCCTTTTGGGTCAGGTTTTCAATGAATTTCACTGCCTTCTGTGCAGTAGATATAATGACTACATCTGTGCATTCACTCCAAAAAGCCACATTAAATAATCTTACATACCAAAACAGTCAGAGAACAACAGTGTCTAGTCACTGCTATCATTCCTGTGTCATGTCAATGGAAAGTAATAATTGCAAGTGTCTACTTTTGGTTAGTTGTTCCAGTTACTTAGTGCTCCTATTTATCATGTAGTTTCTATAATTACTTTTCTTACTAGATTGATATACAGAGTAGTTACAAGACCATGATTCTATACACATCAAAGTAATAATAAAGAGGAAACAGTATTGAATCTGGCCTTATGGTAACACATTTAAATACTATTTAACATGATTTAGCTATGGTAACTTAACTATGGTAAGTTAAATAACTGTGGTACTATTTTTACATGGGTGTTACAATTTTAGGGCAGTTACCAAGTCACTTCTCATTTCCCTGACAGACAGCTTAGGCCCAGCTTTAGTTTTGAGTGAGAAGCTGAGAAAGGCTTTATTTCAACTCCATGTGTGCTTCTGTAATTTAAATAAATACAGAAAATGATAATGGATTGTTTTCGGAGATAACAATGCTTGCTGGATTTTTGACAGAAACTGTTTTTCTGAGTCTGATTTCTGCTAAGAATTTCAACATTCTTGATGTATTTACAAGTTTTATCCTTTGTTACTAGGAAAGATGAACCGATTTAGAATTAGCCTACTTGATATTCTTTCCTCACACCAAACTCACAGTAACTCTGAGCTGATGAGGTTTTTTCTTTTTGTGTGATCTAGAGAAAAGTTGAGGTTTTTCTCATTTCTCATCTTTCCTACAGGCTTATTGTAGTGACTAAAAGTTTTATATATTGCAAGACATTTTTATTGAGTGTTTCCAAAACACACGCACACAAAAGGAAAAAAAAAAAAGGAGAGATAATGAGATTATGTGTCTTCCCACTTTCATTTTTCTGAACTGAGAGGCTTGGATAGTGTAGATAATAGTTTGATTTTTAGATATTAGTCCAGCCAGCAGCTGCTTAGGGTTTGCTGACCATCCATTTTCTTGTGTTTGAACTAGCTGGAACGAGATGACTCAAAGGGAAGGCAAATATGAATTTTAAAATCCTTTTAAAGTATTGATTTCTGAATTCTAAAACCCAGCAAAAAGATTCAATTTAGCAAAGCTGAACCAAGGATTTATTCTCTCGTATTCAAAAGCTTGGATTATAATTGATGAGCACAAACACTCTGGCCTGGGCTGGCTGTGGAGGTTATCTCCCCAAGTCCTTTCCTTGCCCCCATTACCCTATTGTCTGAGGGTCTTGTGAGTCAGCTCCTGAGCAGATGCAGTTTATACCGTGACATTTTAAGGCAAAACAAAAGATTCCTTAATTCGCCTTCTGACTCATCGTGATCAAATGATTTTGGCTAATCTGAACCCTTGCTGAGGTTTTAGTTATCTGCTGTGTGGATTTAACACTCATCATGAAGTTGTGGGGTTAGGTCCTCTCTGAAAGGATTTTACGAAAGAAAATGCATGCCCATATTCATGTTAAAATGGATTTGGCCTGCTTGTTTTTAGTCCTTATGCAAAGTCTGAGAAAATTCTATTGTTCAGTTCTGCTGGTACAAGTCTAGAGCAGAGTATTTCTGACATGCTCTTGGTGAATGAGGGAATGTTTCTTCAGCCCAAGATCCAGTTTCTGCCATGAAAATAAAACTTAATATGCTGTGTGTCATATAGTGGTTGAGAGAATGTATATTGCAAAAGAGAGATTGCTTTTTAAAAATGGTATTTAATGGTAAGAAGACAAGATTTAGAACTAGGTGTTTTTTCCAGAGAAAAATCTACAGCATAAAAATTGAGGACTTAAAAATTCGATTGTTTTCATATTCTGAGTCAGTCACATTGCTGGTATTTGAGATTTGTGAGAGATAATTATCTCTAGGAAAAAAAAAAAAGGGCTGGTAAAGCCAAAAACTTAGGTTTTGATTTGTGCACTATTGTGCTACCCACAAGACTGTCTCAGTCCTCAGCAGCAGTAATGCTAACCATGTAAATCTGAAATGTTGCTATTTCAGTTTCTAAAGGAAGTTCTTGGTGTCCATGTAAACATATCATATGCTGTAAGGCCTGTTTTTCAAATGAGCTGCATTTATGTATTGTAACTTTTATGTAATGAGTTACCCTGGAAACACAATTAGGCAAATAGTGCTCATTCTTGCAGCCTTTCCCAGCAGATAATTAATCACAATGAGAGCTGGGCCCCCAGCTACATGCAAAAGTGTATGGGGAATGTATAGGACAGTTTTTCACTGTCCAGCCTGTGTTGCTCGGCGAACTCTTGCTATTTAGAACAAGCTGCTTAAAACAGTGTTTATTTTCTTTGCAAAACACATTTTGACATACAGAGCTTCAAAGCTTTTGACACAGTAGTGACACTATAGGGGCATCAATTAATAGTTCATAACATGAAGATAAAAATGTAGCATGTTCTACAAGCTTATGTTGTGAAAAGTATTTGTGACCACAGGAAAGGTATTGTTGGTTGATGTTTCCTAGTGTATGTTGTAGGGACTGCATTTTTAGACTCCTTTATGGCACATAGAGATTTCAAACAAAAGGCAAACAAATTATTGATGTAATTTCTTTGGCTTTTTTCTTTTTTATCTTGTTTAGTGGTCAGGGATTATTCTAAAAGAGCTATATTTCTTGAGTTATTTGCTGTTCTGGGTATTTTTTTGGAAAAGCATTGGGGCTAGGAGATTGTGGTAGAAAGCAATCCTTATTATTCAGGGTTTTGGGCAAATGAATTGTGAAGAAAGACTGATCAGACATGGGCTATTCCTTGGGAAAGGGTGCACGAAGGGGGGTCCCCATAGAGCGTTAGAAGACCCTGAAAGGAATGTATTGATGTCAGTAAGCAGCTTGAGATAGTGACTAATTTGAAAACAAGAGGTCATTGACTGAAACTAAGGAGGGGACAAGCAGATAAGGAATTTGGGCAGCATTTTTTCACACAATGGGTGGGTTGGAATATGAAGAAGTAAAAAACCTGGTCATGGAAGTACTGTGCTATCAGTTTGAGAAGCAGCTGGGCAAATGTTTGGAAAAGGAGGTTTATATACAGGGTGAAGAACTACTTTTTTTTTTTTTTTTTTTTGTAGCTAATCTCATGCAGTAGCATGCAGTGGTCCATAGAAGGATTTGAAGAGCAGTGTTTAATTGACCAGATGGTAGTCTTCTGGCTGTAAAGGGTGCAATGTATATTAGCTAACTAACGTTAACTAATTATTCCACAACTTCTATAGCTGCACTAGTTTAGTTACTTTTAAGGGTAAACTTTGTTAAAGAATTAATCCATAACAGTTTCATCCTGTATTCAGGTCACTCCATGTACTGTATTGTGAAAGCATTGCCACCTACATGCAATGTAAAATGAAAGTAATATAAGATGTAGTTCTTACAATTTAATAGATTCATGTGGGTGAGCTACTTCTGTGTTCCCTGTAAAGAAAATTCACATTTTCCAAAGGAGACTCCGGGATTTTTTAGGGATATCTAAGGCACACTTTCAGAAGTGTCATTTTTGCCATCAGCATCTTCATTTTGTTCATTGTTGATTCAGCATGTGTAGAAGAACTACCTTTCAGGTAATTCACTGATAGTTTCTGGAAGAGGTAGTAAAAGACACAAATTGTTTAGAACTGTATGGGAGCTGGGGAACATCTAGCTATAGGATGCTGGGGAACAGCTATAAGTTACTGGGGAGCACCTGTAAGTAAGTAGTAGCAGCACATCCACAATTCTTGCTATGTATACACTTTGTGTGTGTGCATGCATGTGTGTGTGCGCGTGTGCGCGTGTGCATGCACATGTTCATTGCGTTTAGATGTATGCAGTGGTATTTTCTAGAGTGACCATAGGTGATTATGGGGGATCTTACCCCACATGGAATATAACTCATCAACTTCTGTTTCTTGCATGTAGTAATTTAGGCATATTCCTTTTCCTTTTAACTTCTGGGGAGGGAAGAGGAAATCTCGGTGTAAAAGGGAAACAGTTCCTCTACGGTATAGAGTGTGATGTGACATATTCTCGTGCACAGTGGAAGTGAGGAAGGATCGGTCCCCAAATTAGCATCCATTTGCATTCAGTTAACACTGAGTGGTTTCTGCGTGTTTTTTCTGCCTTGACAAAGGATATTAGCTTGCAAGCTGACATGGCAGTAGTGAATTTCTATCCCTGCTAAAATCAGTGTAAGCTCAGAAGTATTATTTTCCTGTAGCTGTTTTTAAAATGTTAGTCTGTTCCTAGGTGTTCCATCTTCGGTATCACCTTCCTTTGGACTGTGTACTGACAAAGCCATAGCACTTACATATATGCATTTATAGCATGCAGTTTTTAAGTATTTATATAAAATGTACATACAGTAACACATTATGTCATGTATAACCTGTGTGTATATATAATTTTATACATTTATTGATTATATTTGTTATTGTTTTTATATATATGATTTTCATTACTTCACTTTTATTACATTAAATACTCCAAATATTCCATTTATATGCTTGCTTTGCCCACTGTGTTGGTTTTGTTTGGGTTGGGTTTTTATTTTAATAATGGAAGTGAAATTTTAATTTAGGTCATTGTTAGGTCTATAGAAGCACTTACATATTTTGTTTGAAATTGTAGATAGTTCTGAGATTCAGGTGTACATTGAGTCCATCCCTAACTACATACACGCATGCACACAGATTTTGTTCATCTTGGAGAGAGAATAAGGTTTTAATGAAAATGCCAGCCTGAATACATTTATCTTTTTTGTTATCTTTAAAAGTGTGTCCCTCAGTAGGTTTTTGCTGACGCTTTTCTCTTTCTATGAAAAGCATCAAATGATCCTTCTGGCCAATAGCAGAACTCCAGCAGCTACAGCAGCAGACATCTGGATAACTACAAATGAAAATTGCTTTTATTTTTGTAGTTTCTAGCTGTTGTTCAGCTCCCTTTTTTAGCTCTAATATTTACAAGTGTTTTTATTTGATGGGTATTCAGACAATGCAAGTTGAAGGAAGAAAATACTCTTGTTTCTTTGCAGCAGAGCACTATAAAAACAGCAGTTACTCTTTCAACACGTTTTTAGCTTCCATGGCCTTTCCTACACTATACTGCAACTGATTTATCGTTTCATTGTGGTTCCACGTTGGTTTTTCTTTTGCCATTTCCTTCAAAATTGCTAAACTGGGGGGTGAGGGAAGGGGGGGAACGCAACAGACACAAAACGCGGATCTCAAACACCATTAGATTTGACAGATTCTAGCAGTTAGGAGCCCAAAACTGCAGCGCAGAAACTCAGCTCTTTTCAACCCAGGTTCATTCCAGCTAACTTCAGCCATATAAAGCACCTAGCATTAAGCATCTCACCTAACCTAGTTGTCTGGGTCTCCTCAGTCATCAGTGGAGAATGATACGCACCTCTGGAGGATAATTCTTAAGCAAATGAATTGCCCATCAGAGCTTCCTCTCTCTCTCTTAGCTGTTGGGAGAGGAGATGACTAACTCTGATTCGAACTTCAAGGATGGCTGGAGTAGATGTGATGAGGCTGGGCCTTTGAGACTAAGCTAGTTAGTAAATGTTACTGGTATGCCATTAAAACTAATGGTCAGTGAAGAAGTGGTGTTACACTCCCCCTAGTTATGACCCTTTCTTCTTTAATCAGATTGAGTTTGCCCCTCATATGGTGTGATTAAATGTTTCGCTGCAACATTAAGCACTCAATGGAGCAAACACTTGCTGGAGCAGCTACGAAAGCTGTCCTTTAGAAGTTATCAGTGGGAAGCTGGAGGATCTAGAGCTTTGGGGGTACTGCAGATCTACAGCGTGTGTGTGCTACATCCATCTAGCTTGGGCATTGGGAACGGCATAGCTGTGACAGTGTAATAGTCCATGGGCACTGATATACCCTCATAACTCCCCAGAAAGCCCATTTCTATTTCTATGCACTATCACAGCCAGCAGTATAGATGGACCCTTTCTGTGTATAGGCTCCTGGGACACCTGGATCTGATTACTGCCTGTCCTTCTTCAGGAGGTTCCTGTCCTTGGGTCTCCACAGGTCACTGCCAGCCTCCTTCCTAGGCAAAGCTGGGCACAGAAAAGGGACAGGAAATGTACTAAACCCAAGAAAGCCTATTTATTAAAGTCCACACACAGAGAAGGAAGAAAGGCAGCGCAAAGCCTCTGTGCACGAGTTTGCTTTGACCATGAAGCATCACTTTCAGGCATGAGTCATGCAATCATCACCCAAACATGAAAAACACTTGTATTCTTCCTAAACACAGACACGCTGTGATGAGACAGCTCATTGTCCTTGCTGACACTGTATTTTTGCCTTTATTTTCCTTCTCACGTGTATTTTTGCTATTTCATAGTCTTATAAGTGATACTTCCATGGTGCTCCTGAGCGCCTGTGAATACTGCGCTGTACGTGACTCTGAGGTTAAAAGGCTGCCCATCAGCAGCATCTTGCAAATATTAATTGCATCTTTTCCAGCTTCTGGCAACAGCAGTGGAAAGAACCGTATTAGCGACTCTTCTTTTGAGGTTTTAACAAGCCATTTTTTAATCTGACCTAACAAGTCCTTTTACCCTTCAAGGCCTAATTCAAAACCTATACAATATAATAAATATATAAAGATGCATTAAGCAGGTAATATCTGACTGGAATACTTACTGTAGCAAAAAGAAAGGCACTTAACATGTCATTTCTGTATTCTCCTTAGTACTCCGTCTCTGGGGTTTTTTTTTCCTGTTGGGAAAAATGCTTATTCCCACACAGATCATCATCATCTCCTGAAGGAGAAATGGTAACAGTGCTAATAATCCCACATTTACAACTGCTCAGCATGACTCCTACATCATATATTCAGCTTTGTGATCATTTTGTGATCAAGGGGAACAGAAAGAGGACTGAGAAGTGTGCAAAGGGTATTGGAAAAAAAAAAACCCACAATAGAGTATCTATACAGATCTTCACCTCTCTAGTGTCCAAGTACCTTGTAATCATTAAAGGATTTACCTTCATATCAACTTACTAGGTAGGAAAAAGATGGTTCATTTTATAAATGATGCTGTGAAACAAAGGGTGAATTTAATGATTTAACCAAAGTGGTGCAGGAAGTCAGTCTTAGTCTGGCAGAGAACTCAGATCTATCTAAACATAGCAACCTAATGACCAAGCCATCCTTTAGGACACACAGTAACAAATTTACAGTGTTCTGCAGAGTTATAATTGTCTCTTTTTCAGGATATGTGCTGGTAGATCTGAAAGTTGTTCCCAGCTAGAAAAATCTTTTTTAATTTAATATTTATGAGTGACATGTATTTGTGAAACATCACAAAGAAGACTCTTCAGTTCGGGTTATTTAAAAAGAAACCCCTCCAAATAACTGCTTTGATGAAGTATTTAAGGATCATTTTATTTTTATAAATACACAGAAAATTCAGAGCATCTAGACTCTAAAATATTCCTTTTAATACAGCCCTTTAATATAAAATTCTATCAGTCTCACAGAATCTATGCTGCACTTTTCATTAGTAATGAATAAAATAGAACTTTTGACTTTGCTTGCAGTGCAAGCATGTTCAAGCCTATTGCATAAAAATAAAATCTCGAAGCTTGCCTTAATTAAGCCAAAATTTTCATACATTTATGTAACAAATGCTGATTGTTCTTATCGCTGGGAAAAAAAAAAAAAAAACAAACAAAAAACAAACGTTTTCAGGTGCACAGGCTCCATAGTGTGCTGAACGTGAAAACCACTTTTTAATGATACAGCTTCATGTTTTTTTCTTCCCAGCTGGTCCGTGAAAAGATGTTACCCCTCTCGACAAACTTTATCTGTCATATTCCTGTACCATCACAGTGACAGCAATGTTGCTATAATGTGGAAGGGGTTATCCTCCACAGAGTGCTTCTCTTGTGTCTTGTGCTTATCAAAAGGGGTCCCCTGACATGTTTAGGGGGAGGAGAGGAGAAGGAAGATTTCATTATCACAGTCTTAAAACTAACATTAGGTAATTCATGATGGCTTTAAATATTGTGAGGCGCTGCTGGTCACCTCGTGGAGCCTATTGCAGCCGAATTTGGCTACCTCATTATTTATTGCAGAAGGAAAAGGGAATTCAACTTTTCCCCATGTTTTTATGACATTCTGGATACTCTGCTTATGCTACTATCTAAGGGCAAACACTTTAACCCCTTGAGATCTGCTAATCAGGAGCACCAGCTGTTAAGTGCCAGCATGCATCCTGCATTGGTGCCTGCAGGGAGAGAAAGGGTTGCAAAGGATATGACCCTAAACTTCAGAAACTGCTTCTCTCCTTGGGGGCAAAATATCATTCAGCTTGCATCTTCTCTTGTTTTATTTTAGTTTATTCATTTAATGTTCCTGATGTGGGTTGTTGTGCATTCACTGTGAATGCTTCAAGCCTTTAGGAAGATGGTAGTTAATTACTGAAGTTAAAATCTGACTCACACTGGCATGGAAGTGCTTTTGATGGTATTTACTGAGGTAGCTCACTGAGCTGCTAAGGGCAGGGAGAAGGCTAGTTGTATCTGGCTCACAGTGAATTACTGCAAATGCATGTTCTGTTTAAAAAAAAAAAACCAAAATGCATTGCACAATGCACAGTCATTTTTCACAATACTGCTGGTACGATGCTGGCTCAGTCGCGCACTAAGTTACATTCGTACCTTCATTTAAAACAAGCCATGAAATCCTTTGTGAAAAAGGAACCTGTCACAAACACAAAATAAATTTATTCCCTGCAGAGTAAAATACAGTCGAAAGGTGAAAAGGCAGTTCTTTATTCTTTAACTGCTTCCTCTTTTATCCCCCTCTTTATTTTCTGAAATCAGGAGCACCATTAAGCAGACTGATACATATTGCTGGGGGGAAAAGAAAGAAAATACTGCCTTTTTGACATATTTTGTGTCCTCTTTTCCAATTGGCAATGCTCTCCACCCTAGTATTTTTAACCCTTCCTCTAGATTATTTGTTACATGACAATAAATTAATGTCTTTATCTATTACTGGACTTCATAGTTTAGTAGCCTGAGAAAAACACTTCCGATAATTCAGTATCCTTGAAACCAGTGGATCGAGTTCTTCCAGCTTTTACTCTAAACCACTGCATCAGATTTGGTTTGTAAGTGGGTTTTCCAGATAAGCAATGTTTAAAATACCTTAGCGGTGTGTGGGTATTTTGCAGCCATCTCAGTAAGAGCATGATTTGACCCTTAATTATATATCCCTCTCTCCCAATGTCATGTAACATATGCTGTGTTCTTTTATCACCTGAAATGTCCCAAAAGAATAACTGAAGTCTTTTTGGGTACTATGGAATGTTATGCCATGCTGTTGTACTCTCCGATTAAAGAGAAAGCATCAGCGTGGCAAAGAAGATGTTGAATTTGTGTTAGATTTCAACAAAATAATTCTAAAGAGAGTTGAAAGCTCACACTGCAGCTAAACACTGAGCTCCTCTCACCTGTGAAGGCAGCTTAGTTTCAGACCTCCCTTTGTGCCCTGACAATTTCTTCCTTTATCTGTCTTTGTCACCAAAGACTTTTCCTACAGACTATCGCACACGTCAGTGGAAGTGAGCTAAATTTACATAATATAGCAACAATCTAGCCTAAGTTTGACTAGGAAAAAAGCTTTCCTCACAGAATGAGATTTAATAGTAGACTACCAATACATATTTAAACTCATATTTTGGGGCACAATAAAGGAGCAGATGCAGTGGACAAAGAGAGGTTTTTTTCTCAGGCAGAGAGAAAAAAAGTCACACTGTCTTTCTTCTATGCCATTGATTTCATATTTCTTCCTGTGAATATTCTTCTTCCAAGATACTTTTCTTCCAAAACATCTGACCATCTTTGCAGCACTAAGTTTTGATGATCAGCCTCTCTAGGCACTTAGGTAGTTGTCAGCACCATAGTATCAAAGGCATTCAGAAATGGAAAAAGGGAGTAGTAAACCAGTCTCTGCTTCTGCTTTGCCTTGCCTCTAACTCCACGGCCTCTCAACAAGACATGTGATTCAGTCAAAATCGTACTTTGCTCTCCTTTTCCTTTTAATTACCCATGGCTGAGGACATCAGAAGTGCTTGTGGGTGACATGTTGACACAGCACGTGGGCTGGGGGACACTAATCAGTAAAGACTGATGTTTGAGAGACTTCTACTGACAAAACACCTCAAAACAACCTTCCCATTAAGCACACCGGCCCAGTAGGACTGTTCTTATGTTCCCGTGCAAGCATATGCTTTGGTGTTTTGCTAAATCAGGATTTTATAATTAGATGTTGTTCATACTATTAAGCATGTCATTCTGTTAATGATGATAAAAAAGCAAGCATCAGTTTGCTAGTAAATGCCTGCAATCTGCAGCACAGAAATGGAGCCATTAACTCTTTCAAAGGTAAGCTCAGAAGCCTGTGTGGCCATTAAAGAGTTTTGTCATGGTCCTTTTCCCTTTTTGTCCTGACACTAGATTATTTTCAAATAAAGACCATCCTTCATTGGAGGGGGGACATATATGTTTGCAACCATGGGAAGTCCACGTGGCACTTGAGCTTGCCAGTTCCACTGGAGGATCTCCATGTTCATCCTTGCAGCACACCTTGCAGACCCACTCGGAACTGTGGTTAACCTCATCCATGGATAGCAGTGCCTTAAATTTTTCTCATATTTTAATTTCTGAGAAAGAGAATTCCTCTTATGTTGAGCCAAGGTGCTGCTAGGACGTTTTAATTCCTGGTAATCTAATAAGGCCACAAGTAAGGCTGTGAAGCATGCTCACATAACTCTGCTCCCAGGGATGTCTGTGGTGGAACAGGAAAAACCCACCTAATTGCACATGGGTGTGTGAGACTAAACACTGAAATGAGCTACTGTGTTACACCAGTGCTAGGATTTACAAAGAGTGTACCTTTAATGATGCTTTCCAGATGAACTGCCACTGCAAAACCTGCAGCAGACTTAAGGTATAATTACTGTCACTGTTATCAGACTTTACAGCATATGTGTGTATTGCTTTGCACCATTGTAAGAAAGTTTGGGGGTTTTATTTTAAAAGAACACTTTCCATTTTTTCCAGAGGCCATCCCTGTAAACTCCTGTGCAGTGTGGGGAGTGGGGGGACAGTGGAGGGCAGAGAGTGGAGGGAGCAAAAGCCATACAATGCCCCAGTCTGTGGTAATTAACAAAAATATCTGTCAGATCCCTTTTGTAAGTTGTCACTCTTATATTTACTGAATGAATTCATTCCATTTCTGATATAGCTGAAGAACATATTTTCATTGATATGAAGAACATATTGCAAATCATTTATTCTTGTAGAGCTGATGTTATTTTTAAATATCTTCCCATATCTTTTATCAAAGGAAACCAAATTAAATCATCCATTATTACTTGCTTTTTTTTAAGATGGCATTGAGATACAAAGTTGAGTTGGGTAAATGAGGAGGTGTATGATGTTTACATTGCCATGAACCTAATTATGCTTAAACTTAAGTCCCTAAATTATGAGAGTTGTAGGAAGAGTGGTAAGCTTTGGGCCCAATCCTCCAAATCCAGTGATGGGAACTAAACAAGTTTATGTTCTAGGAAGTCTCAAACTGGCAGAGGCTGAGATGGGATATACCTATGGCCAGGCAATAGGAAATGGTTGTCAAATTGCACACCCAAGGGCCGCCATCATCTTCAGAGCACAGTATTACGTATCCTTTAAACTAGAGCGGGTTTCAGAATTGTAGCTGATCCTTCTCCTTGATAAATTGTCTAATGATGGAAGTGTATGTACAAAAGAGGAGAGCCCTGAGGTCAGCATCTTTCTGAGCTTCAGAAACTAGGGACCTATATCTGCCTGCCCTTGGAGAATGCACAGACAACCAGGGCAGTGGGGGACAGGGAAGTGGAGATGGGGAGATGGAGAAGTTACACTTCAGTTAGGATCCCTCTCTGCCCATCCGCCTGATGCTTGTGTGATGTTTTTTAAAGATGCGGAAGGGGATAGATGCAAGAGAGCCAAACTCTGTAGCTGAACTTCTCAGCAAAAAAGAATTTCCAGACAGGCTTGGGAGTGCATACAGGATGGGCCAAACATCATTATTTCTACTGAATCCCTTCAAAAAGCACGTATCAGGTTAGGTACTTAAGGAAAATTAGTATGGTGGTCTTGAAACATCTAAAACTGGAGGCAGTTGAGGAGAAAATCAGCATCTCCCTGTCCCTTTTGGTACTCCAGGCTCTGGGTTATTGTAAGAAAGGTGAGAGGCATAAGGACTTGCTTTGATCTCTATGGATCATGTCTTAAAAGAAGGCACCTCCATTTGTGCCAAGGGAGGGAGCCAGTCCCCCCAGCAGTTAGGGGACTCTACATGCTTATTTTCTGTGTCCTGGTGCTGCTGATCACTACATGACAGTGGGGTCCAGATGCCCCAAGTATAACCTACAGAAAATGCTGTAGATTTGCCAGCTGAAACAGTGATCATGCAGCAGGATGGTCTGGCAGGTCCTGAAGTAGGAAGCCACAGACAGGTTTTCTGGATTTCATCTGCAGGTATATAAAAGTTCACCTAAATCTTGCTTTAACAGCATAAATCTCTGTATGGTTCAGGCCCTTCATTCAGTGCATGCTCTTAGAAGTGACAAAGCGGCACTCGGTGGCATCGCCACAACGGATCCTTAGGTTCTGCAAGATATTTTCTGCTCTAGGTGTAGAGGTGTTTTTTAAAAATTTGTTTTTCTTTGGCTTTTCTTGAATTAATGTTAATAAAAGCTGCCCCAACCTCTTACTTTTCTATATGAACACAAAAATTGCAGCTGCCTGCCAAGTCTGCTGAGAGATGGATGTAATAATTTTCAATTGGACTGTTAGCCCAAAGGGAACCCGATAGCAAGAGATTGACAGATGCAGCATGGATTATCTTGTGCTCTGAACTCAGCCCAATTTGTGGTTTGTTGCAGGTGCTAAAGAGATTGATATTGCTGCTACCCTGGAGCACTTGAGGGACCAGAGACCAGGCATGGTCCAGACAAAGGTACTGTCAATAAATCCACTGGGATTTTAAATACATTAAAGGTCTTTCACAGTAGTTGTTTTCGTGACAGAAGAGAGAGGGTATGACCTAATTTAACGCAGGTCGCTTGCTGATTACTCTGTTTGGCTCCCTACCAACTGCGGTTTATTTATGCTGAAGATTTATCTAGGCTACTTTCTTTGGTGTTTACTGCTCTTTCTTGTAACATCTCTAGCATCTATCTTGATTACCATATATGAAGGGCAGTCAAGACAACAATCTATAGACTACTAAAGAAAATGTGCATTTGAAAAAACGCTCTTGCTTTCATCCCAAAATATGGATTATTTTCTTAGAGTATCTGGCTTGGTGTACATGTAATTTTTTTCTTAAAGCTCCAACTCATTAAAGAGAATGTAACTGCTGCATTTGATTTTTTTTTTTTATGAAAAGAAGGTTTTGAATTAAGGAAAATACAATTTTGTAGAAAATTGAGTCAGTTTTAGTATTTTTGAATGGAAGTGCTTACTTACATCATGCCTAAAACCATGACCTTTATGCATGTAGCATGGTAACTCTATTTCTGCCCCTTGGTAAGGTGAAGATCTTACTCTGTAATTCCTGTCAGTTCTAATATTTTTGACAGTTTTCCACAATGTAGAACTTTTAAAAGGTGGCTGATGGTTTGACTGTGGTCCCTTAAATTAGAAATGAAACTTTCTATTATCAACAATTTCAGTGATGTATGGAATGATATTTTGGGGTATTTGCTGCAAGTTAGGAGCTGCAAATATGATGATAAAGAAACTCCTCATGGCACAGAGACCAAATAAATCCGTATATGCCATTGTAAAATATCAAATGAGTGTTACAACCCCAAACTGAGAAACAAGAGCAATGTGACAGCACTCATGTCTTGGCCAAGCTGGAACTGACAGGAAAGTCTGCAGCATTTAGGGAGCTTAAATTGCTGATGGACAAAGGTGAAATAAATGTGTCTTGCAGAAATCATTGGTTCATAACTTTTCTTGAATCTCTTCCTAATTATTTTGTCTTCCCACTAATACTAGGAGAAGTGGTACTGGAGAACGGTTTGGGGGACGTTAGTTATTATTTACCAATTAAGTAAGTGCATGAAAAATAAAGATGAGCCAGTCAAATCTAGCTAATCTTTACCTGCAAGTAAGACATTATATTACACAAATCTTTTTTCTGCTGTGATTATTCAGACTGGAAAAAAAAAATGCATAGAGCACACAGTATCCAATGTCACCTATATTTACTCTGAGGAAAGATGCAAGACCTGAACTATTCTGTAAATGCATCCAAAATATGTGGTAGCTCTGTAGAAATATAGAGCTCAGATTCCAGTTTCTCTCTCAGGGCAGAGAAATTACAGCTTGTTGCCTTCAACAAAAGAAAAAAACATCTCTCCCAAACCAAAGAATGAGGTTATGTGAACAACTTCTCTTACTTAGCTGAGAAATAGTTACCCGAGTCCCATGAAAATCTCGCTCAAGGCGTGTTTTTCCCCTCTAAACATTTATCTGGAAGAACTCCAGAAAATAAATGTATCCTGTGTTTTCATCCAGGATGAAAAATTTTCTCAGGATATTGCTTATCTCTCCTCTTGCTCCTTCTTCCATCATTGTCATTTTCTCAAAACCACCCAAATCACTTATTCAAGCTAATGTCTTGCAAATTATAAATATCTGGTTACATGCTAGCAATGCACAATCCCAAGAGAATTTTTCTGATGGATTTAAACAAATCCCTGTGCTTTCCCAACTGAATACAAATGAGGAATATTAGACTCTTGGAGTAATTTAAAACGATGGATTAAAAGTCAGGTTAGAAATGCCAATTACAGAATATCCCTAGGCAAAATAAACACCAACTTACTTCAGCAATGTTATTGTGTTTCCAGCAGGCAGCGCTCCACATTTTCAATAAGCATGTGAAAGATTTGTTTGCAACATTTTGTCTTCTGGAAGGGATCTTTAATTCAAAAGCACTGTATATAATAAACGGTAATGAAATTATCATAACGACATTCTGCATTTCTGAGAAGCATAATGGAGGGTTTGTGGGTTTGGGGTTGCTTTTTGTTGTTTTTTTTTTTCCAGGGAAATCATAAAACAGAGTTGATATGCCACATGTGAGAGGGAAAAGTAATGAAGGAGGAAGTGTATTCTCTGTGATGGGAAAAATATATATTTCCTTTTTTTCTCTCTCTCCTGTATCTTTACTCTTACAATCTGTAATATTTAGCTAAGATTATTTATTGTGTCATAGATGCTACATGATTTAGTTTGTTTTCCTGGGTTTTTTTTTTTGTAGACTTAACAAAACATACCTTATTATATTTTACTAAAGATATTCTTGCCAGCTCTGCATGGACTGACATCCACGTGACTGGTGGACTGACACCACAAAACACTTGTCTAGCTCTGTTTCCTAGACAAAGCTAGATGTTAGAATTCATCTCCAGTCAGTCTTGTATATGTTAATAACATATGTGAATGACAGTGTAGCTGTACAAAACAACAAACTGAGCTCCTTTAAAAATTACTGAAATTTATTTGCTCTAACTGTGGTTGTTCTCAGAAAGTGTCAGAAAGACACGGAAGGTATGTAAAGGTTTTTCTGTGGAAGGTGGTGATACACACCAGTGTAGTGCATCAGAAGCTGCCCTATTTGCATTTCTCCTGTGCCTATTACCCAAAAAGGAGCGACAGGGAAGAGCTCAGCTGCACCATCCCAGAAAGACCGCGTCCTCACACATGTCACGTGTCTGCTCTACTGTCCCCTGTACTGCCG
Organism: Todiramphus chloris collaris; assembly: GCA_025345505.1. Lineage (NCBI taxonomy): Eukaryota > Metazoa > Chordata > Aves > Coraciiformes > Alcedinidae > Todiramphus > Todiramphus chloris. The sequence goes on along the minus strand of JANVCC010000019.1, from coordinate 27,054,289 downwards.
TGTTTTACAGCCAGCTTTGAGCTCTGGCTGTAAAGATTACACTTTGTAAGCTGTTCCACCTCAATAAGTTAAAAGTCACACCTAATGTTAGCTGGTGGTCTCCACTGAACTTGTCTCCAAAATCCATACTGAACTCTGGAGTTCATGCTGATCTGTCCACAGTTGTCAAGCAAGAGAGACACTTTTCCTCAGGGGGTGCCCTGTGTTTATGTGAGGAGTACCCCTCCATGAGGCATAAAGGCACTCAAAGGGCAGATGGTCTCCAGCCTGACAGACCTTCACACTAAGGTGAACATGTCTTGGTCCAACAAGGTTAAAGGGTAGATTTGCTCAGTGAATAACTTTACAGTAATAGAAGTTATTTTCAGCAGTGAGACTACTATTATTGTATTGTAGTCCCCGATCTTAGAAGCTTTTCCTGACTGTAAAATACTCAGATGAAGAGCAGATTAGGTAGCCCCATTATCATGGGCAGCTTCGCATCTTCCAAACCGACGCCCACATCTTTCAAGAGTCATCTGCACATCTCTGAAACTTGTCTGCATCACCATGTCAACTCCATCATGCTCAGACCATCCTCTTCTGTTGTTGTGCTCCCTGTGCTCCAAGGACTGGCAGCAACAGGGACCAGCTGTCCCACTCACATCTGAGTGCTGGCATCCTGGGAGCAACTGCTTTGCCCCGCTCATGCCAGCCCCAGCACAAGCTCTAGCACAAGGATCTCCCACCAGGCTAACCCACAGGTCTCCTGCCTCACAGCACTGCACTGATGGAGTCCAGTGGCTGCAGACTTTTCCTGCCAAGGCTCTTTTTCCCAGAAACGAGCATTTCTTATGCATCAGCCCAAATTTCCTGAAGCTTTTTGAGCTAGTACAAGCACCTGTTTTGTTTCTGTGTGGCATGGCCAGATGAATGCCTTCTCTGCCTCCGCAGCCCTCCAGTTCCTCTCACACTTTCAAAGTACTCCAGTTAAAATAGAGCTGATGCTCCTGGGTGACCATGAGCATTTCTAGTCTTTAATTGCCGAGACCTTGAGGAGTGCCGGGAGGCAGGCATGCACACCGTTTTCTGTGCCTAATGAGGAAGAGTTCTACTCTTTTGGGTGAATTGATGTCTGATTAAAAACTATTGGCTGCAGTCCAGCAAATGTACAAGGATGCCACTTTGACAGCACCAAGCAGACAGCAAAATTCTTGAATGTCACTGTCTCTGAGGAATTATTCTGAGTTTTGTTCTTTTTCTGCTCAGGAACTGTGCCCATCATTGCTTCACTCTGAGGCATCTCCACATGAGAGATGACTCTGTGGTGGGGTAAGACAAGGCAGAGAATTTTCTAATTTGAGACACAGTATCCCAGCAGTGATCTCAGGATGCTTTGGAGGGTGCATCTCAGACCTCCAATCTCAATATCGGATCTTGAGCAGCTCTTGACCCTGAACTAAACCACTGGAGTACTTCTAGAAAATCCAGAAATTCCTCAACAGTCCGTGTCTGGTGTCCTGATTTGCCTGTATTCTGAGTAAACAGCTTACTTTTTTTTTTTGTCTTCTGAAAAGTCACAGATGCCAAATCATTCCGTCAGATATTTAATAAGCTAAAATTTTCATAAAAATTGCTTGCTTGGAAAATATAACACCTGTTAACCTTGAGGAAGTAAAACTCCTTTGTCCTTCTGTAGGACTGCACAGTTCAGGAGTGTGTTAGGGTTGCGCTTAGAAGTGGTGGCCATTCATGGCTGTGTCCTTCACACCTCTCCCAGACCAGCACAGACGCCTGTTAGTAATTTTGGTTTTATGCTTACAGTAAATTAATTGCAGCAAAAAGCCTTCCTAAGTCTTTCTTAAATATGAGTGGTCTAAACATCGTTCAGTAGTTTGTGGGTGCAGCATGGCCATGAAAAAGAGAGGCTGAAAAAGAACAATAACAGGTAAACCAAAAAGCATGTATTGTTCTTTATAATAGATCCAAGATGAGGAGATATTTCTTCTAGCTCATTTAAACAAGAAACAGTCCGGAGAGAAGCCAAAGGCTCTGGTTTGCAGCATCTCACCTATTCGTATCTCAGCTGTGTTAACGAGTTTCCATCTCTTCAGGAGGAAATGGCTGGTGATCAACTACTCCCAAACCCTTCTGACCATGCAATTGCAATACATCATTGTGTCCCAATAGCTTAGTTTCTGCTACCAACATTTTTCTCCATTAAAATTACTCCAGCTTCAGGATGCTGTCAAACATGTTATATGGCATCAATAATTCCAGAACATTTTGTTCCTTTCCGCTGCAGCATACAGTTCGTCTTGCATATTCATATTTTCAACAATGTCTGGAGGATGCTCAGCTGCAGAATAGTGCAGCAGGCTTTGGGAAAGTGTTTTGTTTTATTATTCAGTGTATGCATTTGTTCTCTCCGCAGGAGCAGTTTGAGTTTGCTTTGACAGCGGTCGCAGAGGAGGTGAATGCAATACTCAAGGCACTTCCCCAGTGAGCAGCTCAGCCTCCCAAAGGTTCCCGCAGGATCTGGCCCTCGTTTTCCTCTTCCTCAGTCCCCGTGAATGTTCTTGGAAACCGTGACCTGACCTTAACTGTGTATCTTCTGTTGTAACCACATAGTGATAGGGTCTTTACAAACTCCTCTAGCTGGTAAAAGTTCAACAGTTAAAATGTGTATTCTGTTTTTTTGGGGTTTTAAAGAAATTTTTAAAAGTACATTGAAGCCTCAGATTAAGTGACAGAACAATCCATCTTAACTCCTTTCACATCCTCAAAGCCCTGAATGTCACACTTTGAAAGCACACATTCATGTTCTTAATAGCAAATATACAGTATTGTGGGTAATTAGTGCAGTCAATATAGTCTCAGAAAACAGTGTTCTGTTTTATTTTGTAACTTCTCAAAGGTTGAATAAGAGGGAGGGGGCCTGAAGAGGATGGTGATTGTTCCTATACAATGCCAAACTAGAGCATGAAACAGTGCTGAGGGTGTGAGTAAACACAGGTCCAGGCTCTGGCAAAGACAGCTTGCACCTTCTCATGCTGGGCTTTGGCAAGCAAACATCTTCTTAACTGTTGTTTACTTTTCAGCTTTGTGCTATGAATGGAAGAAAATCTGAACTATAAGTAAATAGGCCCGCACAGTTGTTGCAACTGGGGAGAACAAGTTGGTCATATTAATGGGAAGCCAGGGGGATAACGAGCACAGCAACGCTGACCGTGCACACTGACAGTGCAGAAAATGAGAACGTAGGTTCACCTCAAAGGATGGGGAAAGGTCCTGTCAGCAGTCAGGTAAATGTCCAGAGCTATTATGGAAACAGATTGTTGATTTTATGGGATTACTGAGGAAGAAAATGGGACTCTCCTCTATATTTTTGCATTTCCTTCTGTAAAACTGTACTGTGCCATACTTTTTAGCCAGGAAAATGTATTTCTGTAAGAGCCTGGCTGAAGGAGAAATCTCCAGTCTGCATTTTATGATTCTCACCGAGTTTGTCTGATCCAGATGTTCCTTGCAGCTTTCTGCAGAGGCTTTGCTCGCTCCTTGTTCTGAATGATACCTATTTCAGCAAACCAGTAAAGGGTAAAGAAGCACACGGGTTCGATTTCAGAGGTTCTTGTGTTCTCAAAATCCTATTGCCTACTGTTGCAAAGTAATGCTAAAATATGTCTGTAAATGGTTTGGTTATGCAATCTTGCTTATGTGAATGCACAGGTTTAATTGTGGTACTCTTCTGAAGGAATTTAAATTATTAATAGAAAGTACCCTGATACGTTTGAATGAAGGGCCTGAGAGTAAAATTATCAAAGGTACCTAAGTGATCTAGGCTCTTAATTTCATTTTCAAAAGTGAATATTTGGATGCTTTTTCATATGTTATTCTACATCTCTGTAAATTTAAGGATCTGGGGTGCTTTTTTCCAAAATCTTAAGTGTGTTGCGTGCTTGAAACCATATTAGGCTAATCATTTCACTTCAGCGCTGAAAAATACATCCTTTAATTTAATTTGGGAAGGGGAAGCTTTTATAAACCTAGAATCATTGAAATGTTAAAGATAATATCACTGAGTTTTGCTGGCACACGGGTAGCAGGCATCTATCACAATCAGCCATTTTGCAGTTTTGTGTTGTAGGTGTGGATATTGGTGATTTCTTCTTTATAGCAATTAAAGAGTTATTAAAAAAAACAGCAGAAGGCTTGTTACTTTTCGCCATACATTTTTGTATGCTTTACTTGGTATGTGCTGTTGCTTCATTTGTGCATTCCATTACTGTAGCAGTACAGAGCAGTTACTGCAGATGCCATCATCCTCTTAAGTACACATACTGTACATTAAGCCACATGTTTATTTTATGGCCTAAGCATTTTAGAGCTTTCCTAGCAATAACTAAAAAAACTAATGGAGTATGAATGAGAAAATTGCCTTTTTCATTTGATAATTTAGGTTTAACAGGATTCTTTTATTACTTTAGCTAACACAAAATTGCAGATCAGGGCAGATGAGATCATTTTGAGCAGTATCAGCAAGTGTTTGAAGTAGATTTACTGTGAGCCATGTACTGCAGCTTTCTGAAAATACAGGTAGTTATATCCAAACAAACTGTCCAAAGAACAAAAATTAGGGCATCCTAAGCCAAGCCCTCTGATTATCAGGTAGAATTATTTCCCAGTGCAAGTTGCTGTGCCATTACCTACTGCCAATGGGCTAATGGGTTTTTAGTCCAGATTTCTGCCCTGGGATTCATTAGTGTTCGCCTTCTGACTGTCCCTGTGCACACCACAAACATGGCTGATGAGCCTTTCGTTTGCACTTCAGGAATATTTTTTAATTGTTCTTTTGCAAATATTTGCATTTCATGATAGCAATTTCAGGGTGATCCCTATTAATTCGCAAGCAGCTGAGTGTAGGACTTAAATATTGCTCTTCATGCTTCAGAGTTTATTTAGCGTAGATTAGAGGGCATTAATCTTCCCCAAGGCTAATGGGGCAGGGATGTATTGTTTTATTCATACTCGTAGACCAGTTTACACAACAGAAAGATGCAGTCTTACTCAGAGAGTTAGATTATCTCCTACTGAATGTCATTGGCGAGCTTGTTATTTCAGCCGTGTTTTTTACAGTTCTTCCACAAAGAGGTGCCAGGCTTATTCTGTTGACCGTAAACTAGCACACAGAGTATTTTGTCTGTGCAGGTAGCATACTGTTCACACCTCTCAATAAATGCCCTGCTTCTGGGCGTGATAATCTGCTGCAGGGTGAATGCAGGTTTCAGTTGCACCAGGGCGACCCGGAGGGGTTTGATATTCTGTTTCCTGGGAAGATGCCAAAGCCATGGAGGAAGCCACAGCGATGGGATTTCTCATGCAGGGCAGGTATTTTTTTTACCCTTTACCACTGCAGTTAACTTAAACCTTGTGATTTGGCAAAGGATTTTGTTTAGGCCACCCTTGGTCACTTGTTCTGGATGTGGCACCTGCCCCATGTTCACTGGCAGCTTGAGTTGAGCTTCTTTCTGGAAGCCAGGATCACCTGAGAGCCCAGAGTCAAATGAAACCATCCTTCCCTGTTCGATATTCTGCTTGATCTTTATTAAATTCATTGCGATTGAGGCTTGGGCTGGTGCCTGATGCGTAGCCATAAACAACATGTGTTTAATATTGACCATCCTCTTGTTCTTGATATAGACAAATTGAATATACAGGTGCTGTTTGTGTGGTTGAATCTTTAAATGACATTGAAAGGTGGGGAGCTGCAGGAAAGCAATTTAACACCAGTTTCCTTCCTTTCTGGCCAGAGCCTGCAGCAGAGGGAGAAAACCCCGTTTTCCCACAGGCAGGGCAGCGAGCACAGCTGCTGGCCCCGAGCAGGGCAGGTACCTGACCAGACCCCACGCTTAGGTACTCACAGTGTGTGCAGATGTGAGGAGCACGGTTGTCACCGGTGTTTATAGTTCTTAGGTGTAACAGCACAGTTGTGCTCTCCAGCCTTCTCCCATATCATGACATAGACTGAGATTTAGAGGGATGGAGTGGCAAGACAGCACTGTTCCCCAGAACTCAGATCCTTTCCCTAGCCACTGGGAAAACCATGTGGGGTTTGCTGTGGGCTTCACGTGCTTCAGGTGTGAGCTCTAGCTATTGCTCTTGATCATCATCTGTGGGATCTGGTGCAGCCCAGGTAACAAATAGTGGAAGTCCATGGCAATTGTGAGGGCCAAGAATTAATTTCAGCAGAAAATCTCATATCGAAATCTCAACCCAGTAGCAAAACGAGCAAGATTATTTTTATAGATGCTACTAAATGTTAAACATTTTAAAATATTTTTTAAATCTACACCAATAACTAAACCTTGTTCCTGTCTCTAGCATGCATGCAGAACCAATCTCCATCCATCCCCGGGGGGAATGACAGTTATAGAACCTGTAAGGAGTTCATGCTTTATTAGTCAAGTGGAACATTAATAAACCCAGCCCACTTCATAATTTCCAGAATAATCATTAATTAAAAAAACTGTTTATTGGAATAGAAAACAAGTATTTGATTAGCTTTGTTACAGAACAATAGCTCTCCTAATTTTTATTCTGCATATTTTATTCTTTGTTTAGAAAATTCTCTTAAGAAGCAGTTGAGATAATTCGCTTTTTAAAACTGTACAGTTTCTATGGTTTTGCTTTTTAAATGAGAGTACACTTTGTAGATTTGATTATTATATTTTTCTGTTAAGATTACATTGGGCATTACAAAAGCATTCCCCACCACAGTGAAAAGAAAGCTATCCTGTTGGTTTATTATAAAAGAAAATAAAAACTAATTAAAACAAAATTGTAGAGCTGTGGCATACTCAATCCAATTAGAGCATGACTCTTTACTACTCTTCGTTTACCACATTAGAAATAAAGTTACACCAGCAAGATTTCATTTGAAGCTGTTCTTGCATGCTGTTTGTACTGTATTTGATGGCATAATATTGCTTTGTTTACAACCTTTTCTTTCTTGTCATTCTATGATATTCTTTATATGTATATATTTAAAAAAAAAAAAAGATTATAAAAAGTATTTTGTTCTACCTCTGTAAAAATCATATTTGTGAATAAAGTCACATTGTCTGTGGGGTATGGTATTATGAACAGCTGGTGCTTTGCTTTTATTTGGGGTTGGGAGCGGGACCTCCATTCATTGCCGGAGAGCTGGATTCTGAGTGTCTGAGCTGAGCATGTGGGGCTGACAGAGAAGGGCACAAACATCCTGCTGACAGCTTAGATGTGCATGTTTAACTTGCTCTGAGCAGAAGAGATTGAAGCCATCTCTGGCTTGGGCATGTGGCCTGTAATATTGCTGCTTCCAACATTCTGACCAAGGCAGACTACTGTGTTCAGACCAGAAAGTGAAACAGGCAAAAAAACCAACAAAATTACAGTGACCCTTCTTGTACAACTGGGAAGAGAAAAAAAATGGCCTATAGCATGTGTCACAGAGTATATGTTAGCAAATGGAACAAATGATACCCTCCTTCAGGAAAACTAAAGGCAGGAAAATGTTTTTGGGGAGAGAAGGCTGGTGGATCAGAGCATCACATAATGGGTATCATGGGCTGCCCAAGGATTTATAGTTTTAAAATAGTAGCAGGATTCACAGAAGGATTTGAATGGGTAATGGAAAATACTCCCTGTTACATTAGGTAAGGTTAAGAGGAATAAAGTCTCAAATTCCCACATAAACACAGCATAAAATAACCAGTCTTTTCCCCCAGGGGATAGGAAGTAATTTCCCCATAAGCATTGTTCACTATATGAAGGTTTGTATCTTCCCATGAAATATCTATTGTTAGTTGTTATTGGAGGCAGTCTTTAGGATTAGCCAGCCCTGGTATGGCAATTTTCATGGTCCTGTATTGTGTGTTAAAATTTCACTTGTGTTTTGAAGACAAAATAGTTTTCTGCTTACGTAGAAATAACTAGAAAAATGTAAACAGAAAGGTAGAAACTGTCCTGGTCCAGCTCACTCCCTTCCCATCATAAGAATCACATTTTACATTCTTTAACCTTGTTTACGTAGTTTCATGTTTTAATAGCTATGGTTTTCTCAGCGACTTTCATCTTGGAAGCAAAATATATGCACTATTACAGCTATTTTCCTGGTGGTGTAATTTAGGTCTTTCATCTACAAGATAGCTTTCTGAAGCCTCTGGTAACATCGTGTGGAGGACAAAAAGAGAAATACATTTAACCATATAACTACTGGAGGATTATGTATCTTCTAGGCAAGCATGAAAGCCATCAGTTGCACAGACACTGATTCATGTAGCCAGCACTTGCTTTTGCTTCATGCCACATAGATACACGCAGCCTGACCCTCTCCGATGCTCTGACAGTAGGGTGCTGTCTCAGGAGCTGCTAAGGGATGTTGCTTTGTTGCTGTTACTCTTGCTTTTGTATTTATGGCTCTGGCACGTTTCCCCAGCACACCTGAATACTCTGGTTGCACAGCCCGTGTTGCGGCAGCACACCTCCTCTGAGCCTGACCTGTTCATGCTTTTGGGGAAGCAGGAGGACACGGCACTCAGCAAACTAGGGGAGAGGAGGAAAAAAGCTCATCTGATGCTCTGCTTGGTACCAGTGCAAAAGGGAGAGACTTGCTTCTGCTCCCAGCTGAACTACTGCAGCCCCTCATATAGAGACTTAAAACTAAGTTTTGGGCTAGGTGACTCATCTTCACCAACCTCTGAGTAGCTTTTGCATGGACTTCTATGGACAAGTGCCTCGTTGCAAGCTTTCTTTGTAGTCAATGAAGGAAAAGAAGCATTTTTGTGATGTCATTGACCCATGAATTTATAGACATCCTATTCCTCCTCAGCTTCTCCTATTCCACGCTGAAGACTCATTTCTCCTCTTGCAGCAGTTGTCTGGTGCCTCTGATCACCTTCACTACCTTACCTTGTCCATTTCTGTTTCTACTACGCTTGCTCTGAGGTGCACAGGGCCTAGGCTGCAGTCCATTGTCAGGTAGCGATGGTTTTATAATTTTTTCCTTTTCTTTGGAATTTCTAACACTCCATTGCCTTTCTCCACTGCTAAGCACTAGGCTGGCACTCACAGATCACCTTCATCTGCTGCAATACCAAACCAAATCCTTCGCTTCAGGGCGATAGGTCACCCAGAGGTCACCGATTTGTCTTTGTTGTTAGGGATGTGTGTTTCATGATGTGCGTTGATTATATTGGGGTATCACCACCACTGCAAAAGCAGTCCCTTTCATCACCATCTGTTTCTTATCTTTTAATTACTCAGTAGCCCACGGAAAACTTTCCCCTAACCCAATGGCCGTTCAGTTTCTGTAAGAACCTTTCATGAGACAGCCTTTGCCAACGATTTGTGAATTTTTAGATTTGACTTCCCCCTACAAAAGCCACATTGCTTCTCCCTCCCCTTTACACTTTCAATTATATCGGATCTAGACACAGGGGAGTGGATGCAGCTTATAAAGTAAGATACCTACTAAAATAGCTTTTGTCGCTGTTTATACCAGGAGCGAAGAGATGCAGCAACACAAAATCAGTAAAGAGAGAGACAGGAGAGGAAGAAGAAGAAGACACTTTATTAATTTATAACCTCGTTTTATATACCCTAGCCCCATAGGACGATTGGTCAGTGCTCACCCATCTCCTAGGGTGATTGGCTGAAGTCCTACAACACCCATTTCCAAATATTTTTCCAATGTACCATAAACAGAACGTAGCAAAACACCAGGTGTTGGTCCAGCTTACAAAAAACATCCTGCTGTTTTTCATAACACTGGTGAGAAAGGCAGGATTCTCACCGAATACTGTGAGAACCTGAGAAAATTCCTCTGCTAGAAGCCTTTCAGCATCCACAAGCTTTGGTATCCTTTTGGAGTCAGTTGAGAGCTGCTGAATGGACTTTAAACTTGCAGCTCAGCAAGTGCAACCCCTCCCCCGCACACACTCAACGCAGCACTTGCAGCACAATGCTCAAGGTCATTTCCAGACAAGTTTTGTGTATCTCCAGAGATGCAGGTTCCTCTGGGTCCTCTTTGTGAAAAATAACTTTTCAAGACTAATGGAAATTTCCCTTGATGCAGATCAATTGTTACTCAGTTCCCCAAAAGGAAACCCCTTGCTTGAACAGACAAATTCTTTTCTAGGCTCCACCAACAAGGTTGTCATTTACTGTAGTGGACGCTCAGGCATGTAGCACATATGGAAGCACTTATATTTAACTGTCTTAATCCATGAGCTGAATCCCACCCTTTGGGCAGGATTCAGTGCTTGTTTTAAAGTGTTTGATGTCACTGCAGATGCTGTGGGTATCCTACCTAGCCTCCAGCTCTCATGCCAAGTGACTGAGGCTCTGAAGTCTTGTACTTTGCTTGCCAGTCCTGTGCTAGTGGCTTAAATCTCCTGAGATGCCTCAAATGACCTTGGATGCCTACAGTCAGGGAACTGAGTGTACACATCATGTGTATACCAGTTGGATTTTGTAGATGCTACTGAAATTCAGACTATGGGAAGGAATTTCACAGGGCAGTAGTTTCCCAGATACAGCCCACTACTCCCAAACTGGCAGCACCTTTTAAAAACCCTCATTATGCCTGTTTGAACATCCACAAGCACTGGATTAAAGGTCAGGCTATGACTTCAGCAGCAGACAGCGTTGTTTGAGCGTACGCCAAGCCCAGGCACAAGGTGCCCACAGCAGGGCACAACTGGAGAGTAGCCTTTGTGCTGGGAAGTGCTTAATGGTTTTGTGTACCTCACAGCCAGTGACAGCGTTGTGTGGGAGCATAGGCACTGTTGCTTTCCAGCACAAGAGGGGAAAAAAAGGAAAAGTGGCCAAAAACATGGTATTTACTTTTGAGTTCATGTAAAAAAACCCAGAGGAACAGCAGTGTTCTAGTAGCACTTGTTTCTAAATGTGGCATCCGTTCCCTTCATGCAGGAAATCTGCTCTGTTTTCCAGCAGATTTCATTTGTGTTGTCCAAGTTAGAAATGTTTGTTCCTGCATACGGATATTACGAGAGACAGTGAGCATGAGCAAGACCAGTTCTTGCAGTGTTACTGATGCTACACCTAATCTGTTGGGCAGAAGCCAAAGTGGACCCACAGCTTTGCAATCCTGATAAAAGCATTGCCGAGGCTAAAAGGAAGCCAGTGCTCTTGTGAGTGACTGAAGGGGAAAAACAAACCATCACTTGTTCCAGAATTACTTTTTGATTATTTATAGATTTGAGTCCATGAGCAGGAACACACATCTCTTTTTGAAAAGGAAGATTAATTTAATATCTAGTGTGTCTAGCCATGCATGGTTGAAGGAGCTAAGTGACCTGACTCAGTGAGACGTTCCTTACAGAACAGGTCCTTAGCATTGACTTTTTTATCTGCTTTACTGCTCAGTCTAAGTAGATCCCATGTTTTGATTTTATATTTTTAAATAAGGTATTATAGAAGCTAAAGTAACAAGCTGGGATCTATTAGGATTCATCTGAAATGAATCGCAGTTCCGCCCCTCCCATATCCCTCCATTGCAAAGATCCACAAGACAGGTAACAAAGCCAAACTGTGTTCCTAAGTGGTTAGGTAGGACTTCGCCTTGCTTACAGTTTTAGCACTACATGCTGAGCCTTTTGGAGAAACTCACAGGTTATGCCTGTTATGTTAAATGACCACCTTTACTTTCCTCTGAGGTCGAGGGAGTAAAGACACTATAACAACATGATGAGATAATGAGATGACTTGGGAAAGAAAACATTTTTGATGTAGTGCTGGCTTGTACACGGTCAGGTATTTCGTTCTGAAAGCTTTTGTTATAGCCATGTTTGCTGAGCCAGACTCTATGCCATGTCTTGCTTGGAATCTCATTTTTTGACAAATTCCTGTACTGCTTGACTTCCACCTGCCTTATGTCCCTTGGCCAAGATGCCAAATGGAAATGGACGTGGTTTATAGACTGGTGCCCCTCTGACATGAGAATGTAAAGCATAAGAATAGAAATCTTGAAGGTAAGACTATGTTAAGATGTTATCTGCAGGAAAAATGTGGGTCCTTGCCCTATAGCAGAGAGGTTACAGCCATAAACTCATGCCATGTCATTTGCCAAGAAACGGCATGGATGGACACCTTGGTAGTGATGTGCCAGTGCTGTCACCTCACTGCCGGGCCATGTGTCTAACAATGTTGTTCTTCTCAGTAAGAAGACATTTCTTGTCAGTGCTGTAGGCATTTACCCTGGGAGACCTTCTCAGAACCTCCTGTTCTGCATCCACCCAAATCTGCTTTTCTGTAAGTTACTAACACAACATCTAATGTGCAGAAAACAATGGAAATGCCCACAAAGCTCCCTTTCATCAGAATGATAGTTTATAGAAGCTTTTTAATTTTCCTTGCTGAATTCCAGTCCTGTAAAAACAGGACTTCCGTAGATGGCAGGCACAAACAGCCCTGCCATACATAACCAATGCTATTCCCCCCATCCTAAAGCAGACTCCTGAGGCTATATATACAAGTCTAACTGGGTCTTACCACCACGAGTCACTGAGACCGTCACATTCTAAAGGTTTGTTCTGAATAGATGGCCGATGCTGCATGTGTTACACTATTTCTTATGTACATCAATTAATTAATTCAATACTGTCTGAAAATGCCATTATAGCTTTTACTTTTGGCATCTGTGAAAGCTCATTTAATATTATTAGTCTTTTTTAAGTCAGAGAAAAGTAATTTGATTAGTTGTCTGAATTTCCCTTTAATGTACAGTGAGATATGGAGGGTTAGGCAAGAGGGAAAGGAAGCACCGGGATCTTGATAAACTCCTCCTGCCTGTACCAAGGATCAGGGAATGCCTGGTGCCTCTGTGTGGGTTAGACCATCCAGGAGATGACAGAGCAGATAACATCACAGCAGTGTGCAACTAACAGATATTTTTATAAACCCCCTAATAAGTATTCGCTTACACACACCCCAACTTTCCCCTTCCCATCCCATCCGATCCTTCAATCCTTCAGTCTGTAATGTAGGCACAGAGGGTGGGATTTGCTTCCTCTAATTCAGCCAGCTAAAAACTAAGTGGTAGTCTCTGCTAATCCTTTCAGCTTCCTCCCAAATCAGCAGAGAGAGATATGCAGTGGTAAGTTATTTAGCCCAGATTTGTTTGGGGCCTGAGAGTGGAAGAATACTGCTACCAGAGGAAGATACAGGCTGGGCGTTAAGTAGGCAGGGCATTACTGGAAGAGTCTCTCTCACACAAGGAGAGCATCACACGATGTGGAAGGACTCCCACCTGTCTCTGGGCTTTAGCTCTCCCCTGAAAGGTGCCATTTCCCAGCGTGCCCAGGGCTGTGGTCAGGGAAACTGCATCTCTTATGGGAGCATTGCGTTGCCAACAGGCAACTGCTAGACCCAGCTCCCACAATGCCTCCCTGATGTGCCAGGATGCCTGCAACACACAGCTGAGAGCAAGGGTTGTCCATGTATAGGCTAAGTTTGTGTGAGGATTATGAATAATAGACATTTTAAAGTTGCATAGAAAACAAACAAACAATCAAAATTTTTGGTTTTCCTTTTTAGCCACAGAGTATAAAACCAATACCAAACAGTATTCCAGCTCTTGTGGTTGTCCTATGTTCTGTGACACCATCTTCAAACTGCAGGTGGCGGGGGTCCTGAACTTGATGTGAGAAGCTGCCCTGGCACAGTGTGAAATGACTCAGAAATAGAAGGGGATGGAAAGTATCCTGTCTTTAACAAAGTTCGAAGCTACCTGAATGATGTTATAGTCATATGCGTTAGTACCCTGCCCACACTAGAGAATCACCTCCTATCCCAACTGCAACCAAAGTCCAGCCTTCTTTTGACCACGTTTTGGCCAAAATTTCACCTTTTTTCAACCTTTAAGTGAAGGATGGGGAGCCTATTCCACTTGGTTTCTACCCAAGTAGCATTGATGAAGGAGCTTTTTGTACTGTAACAGGGTAAGCAGCTCCTGATCTGAGAAAGTACAAAGCTGTGGGGTTTCTTCACTGCACACCATGGTCCCTCCTAACCTCACTAGCTCTGAGATAGGGCAGCAGACCTTAAGCAGAGCAGTATTAGAGCTAAGCAATGACCTGCCTGCTTGCAGCAGCAAGCACAGGAGGAAGGAGAGACCAGCACCAACGAAACTGAGCAGAGATTTCTTTTCCTGCCTCGCCTCATCGTGAGATGTACTGATAATGGCATCACTTTGTGAATGACAAGATCTTCTGTCCCTGGAGAGAGGGACATAAATTCATTAGCCAAATGAAGAGCTTGGAGGTGAATCATGACAGGCCTGGTAATCTGATAAAAAAGTAATGTTTCCTTATTAAAATACAAATGGAAAGCTTTATTATTGTTATTTAAAAACCCTGCCTCCCCCACTGAAAGGCCAGCAGGTAAAGGATGCGGTACCGATCACTTTTGCTGGCTCTGGGAAAGAGTGAGCTATGGAAAGCAGAGGACAAGACAGGTTTGCACTTTTCACCTGGCTGGTCTGGAGATTTTATTGCTTCTATTCCTTTATGTCTTTTCTCCTTCCTGTTTACCAGGCTACTATAATCTGGTCTACTTTCCTTCCATATTTGACTTAACATCAATAGCTCCACTGTCTCTGAACACCTTTTGGCACATGAAGAGCATCAAAATGAGTTTGTAGAGCCTTGTTAACTATCTTCCTGATTTTTTTCTTTTAAGCTTTGTTTACTTTTGAAAATGCATTTTGTTGGGCATTTGTAACTAGTAAGAGTGGACCTGTGACTTTTGAATGCAAAATAATGTTAATTTCTCTGCTAAGACAGGGTGGGTTTTTTCCCCACTGTGGACCATACCTTGCCTACAGATGTTTATCTGTGCAAGTGTCTCTGGAGCTGACATATATTTGTCACAGGTTTATACATACATAAACAACAGCAGGCAAAATAAGAAAAAATAAGAGCACAGATATGTGGCTAGCCAACAGATGGATAAGTGTACCTCCAGACATTTGTGCTGGATAAAATAGTGTCACAGCACTCCTACCAGGCACGTGTTTGCTTACTCATGGTTGGGCATCTATAGCTTTTAGTGTAGGAGACATCCACCCCTTCCCTTTTGGCTCTGCAAGGAGCTGGGAGTCATTTTGCCTATACTGGTTTCCCTCCACCAGGCTGGCAGCACTGCCTCTCCCACTCATTCCCTCCCCTGACTCCATCAATATAGGATGGTTCTAACTGGTAGGAAACTGCAAACCTGAGAGCCTCCCAGTAAGCTCTCTTTCATCGTAGCTGTGATTTTTGATGTGTCTAATTAATAAAAGGAAGTAGTTGGGAACAAAATTCTAAAGAGGAAGCCAGTAAATTTAATTTCCTAATGGAACTTCAAAGATACACAAATACCTTAATTGTGCCATATATAAAATAAGGATGTTTATGTTTTTTCGGGGGTTTTTTGAGTACTGGAATGTGCATGTAGTTAGTGGCACAATCTGTGGTTGATCCTTCTCTGCCCCTTGTGTGGCTATACAGAGTGGGTCAGGGAGAAAAATACAAGGTTAAAATATCTGAATTACTGTAAGTATTCCTGAAGCTAATCTAAGAATTAATTGGAAATCTTTAAATTGTTTTAGAATATATATATAAGATGTCCAGTTGCAAAAGAGTCAGCAGCAAAACTGACAGATTTCCAGTGAAAGAAATCCAATATTTGCTGAAAAAGAAAAAATGGCAAAAATTTCACTTAAAATTTGTTCTTTGGGACCCTCTGGTTCAAAAGAGGAACCTTTTCCTGAGGCTTGGATATCTCAAACTGAGACTTTAGCCCAGGCTCCATACCTTCTAGTTTGAGTAAGAAACTCTCCATTTTTATTTTTCATTGCATAAAAACTCAGGCTGGGTTCTGTGCATTTGCCACCTGCTGGGTTCTGAGGGAAAAAGAATTATCACCCACCATGTCCAGAAACATTCAACCACAAAAATCACCACAGCCTTTGAGGAGCTTCATGCCTTCAGAGACAGTCAGAAATACTTTGTCTACCATTAGCCTTACAGGCAAAAACTAGAAGGCAATTCAGAACCCAAATGGGTGTTCAGAAGGTTGTGATAGATGTCATTTTAAGCTTCCTTACCCTTGGGTTTTCAGTCCTAATGGTTCCATGCCTAGGCGTTGGCATATGTCCCCTGGTATTCTGTCCCACAGCTGAGAATATTGTGTCGCCTGCGATGTCCCAGCAGGACAGGCCAGCAGTGGGCATTAAACACACTAACAAATTGCTCGCGTCTGTAGTTGGTGGGAGGGAGGGAGGGAGGGAGGTACCCCAAGCAGGGCCTGCATGAGTTTTTCTTATTGCATCCTTCCCAGGAAGGTTCCAGGGTTGTTGTCTCGGCCAACAGACAATGGGGCAGGTGAGGCAAGGGTTGTGTCTGCCCCTCCAGACGTCCCCCTCTGAAGGGGCTTGTGCAGTCCAGTACTGCTGGTGTGCTAATGCTTCACCGTCAACACCCACTGGGATACACTGGCTACTCTTTACACCATCCTTCATTTAAGGAATGCCTGTAGGATGCATTTACTGTTTATTTCCTCCTCTGGATGAGCAGCCTTAATACTGCAGATCCAATTCTGACAGCGCTCAGTCCCACAGAAGGGGCACTGAGTGTTCTGTTCCTACCCAGCCACACTGCACAAGAGGGCACTGGCCTCTGCCCCAGTGCAGCTTTGGGATACTGGACTCTTTTGTCTCTCCAGCCTCTGCCCAGCCCAGCTGCCTGCTGGAAGCCCACGTGCTCAAATCCTGGCTGTGTATGTCCCTGTGCTCACTGGGACAGCGTGTGCTTCCACATGCTAATTCCTTTGCAGCCAACACTTGGAAAGTCACCCCTGCCAGCTCCAGGGACTGGAGTCCTTCAACTGCAGCACAGGGACAGGAACACTTTTAATAAGGCTAAAAGGAGACTACTCTGTCTCTGAAAGCAATCCACTCTCCTTCAGCCCTCACCTGCTCGTTGCTGATGGCTAATACCATAGGCACCGGGGGACATATTTGCATCAGCTTCTTCATGTGTCTGAATTACAGGCCCTAAATTAGCAGCCTGAAGTTACTAGCTCATGAGTGGTCGGAGGTAAATGCTGGACCCTGTGGCTAAGCAAACCTGCTCCCATTGCCACAGAGGGAGCTGAAATCTCACCAGCAGCATTTAACCGAGACGCCAAAATTTGTGTGAACATGGCTCCTCTCTCAGAGGGAGGTGAGCCTCGGTACATACCTGCCAGTCCCCTGAGCAGGTCATGGTGGCTTTCCCAGCTTCAGTCCACCCCCAGGGAAGCGCAGGGCAAGGGAAGCTTCACTGCTGTGTTATTAGAGTGGGAGAATGAATAATTTTCACAGATTCAGTTAGGAGCTTTCAGACAAATTGCTAAGACATATCAAATGTACGTGACGGAAGACTAAAAGGTGAAACTCTGAAAACATAAAATTATTCTTGCTCTTAGCCTTATCTAGCAAAAGCTTTACTTGGTTTTCCGTACAGCACTACTGGTTTCAGGAATGACGTTCACAGCGTGTTGTATAGAATTGGGTCCTTATTTTATCCATCTGCATTTCTCCTCTAATTTATTGACTTCTCCAGTTCTGATGATTAGGTCAGGTGGTGTCACATGCTTCAAGTACTGAGGCCAATTAACACTTTTTCTGGGTGACCAGGATTGTTGATCGATTAAGCTGCTCTGTCCCACTGAGATTCCTTGCTGTTGCAAAGGCGGACGTGCGGTCATATAAAATACACTGAAATAGAATTAATGAAAAGGCAGGCCTGAATGACAGCTGAAATGATTTTTTTTCCTGGAAGGAACCCAAGATGGGGTTTATTGGACTCCTCTTCCCAGCACTTGGAAAGAAATAACAGCTGTTATTAAAAAGAAAGCCTTTTTGGGGAGGGGGGAAGGAATTCAGTTCAGCAAAATGGATAGAATAAGCTAAAAGAACCTCTGAACCAAATATCCCCCTTCCTTCCGGAAAATGTTGGAAGTGGGAAATCAAACCAATAGTAAAATTGAGGCTCTTTTAGTTTAAAATCATTACACCTTGTCCTGTCGCAACAGGCCCTGCTGAAGAGTCTGTCCTCATCTTATAAGCCCCCATTAAGTACTGAAAGACTGCAACAAGATCTCCCTGGAGCCTTCTCTTCTCCAGGCTGAACAACCCCAACCCTCTCAGCCTTTCTTCACAGGAGAGGTGTTCCAGCCCTCTGATCATTTCTGTGGCCACCCCCTGGACCTGCTCTAACAGGTCCATGTCTTCCCTGTGTTGAGGACTCTGCTGGACACAGTACTCCAGGTGGGGTCTCATCAGAGTGGACTAGAAGGGCAGAATCAACTTCCTTCACCTGCTGGCCACACTTCTTATGATGCAGCACAGGATATGGTTGGCCTTCTAGGCTGTGAGCTCACATTCCTGGCTCATGTCCAGCTTTCATCCACCAGTACCCCAAGTCCTTCTCCACAGGGCTACTCTTAATCCCTTCATCACTCAGCCTGTATTGATACTAAGGGCTGACCCAACCCACGTGCAGGACCTTGCACTTGACCTTGTTGAACCTCATGAGATTCACATGGGCTCACTTCTTGAGCTTGTCCAGGCCCCTCAGAATGGCATCATGCCCCTCAGATGTGTTTTCTCTACCACTCAGTTTGGTGTCATCTTCAGACTTGCTGAGGGTGCACTTGATCCTGCTGTCAATGTCATTGATGAAGATATGAAACAGCACTGGTCCCAGTGCAGAATGCTGAGGGACTCCACTTTTCACTGACATCCACCTGAACATTGAGCAGTTGGCCATTATATTCTGGATATGATCATCCAACCAATTCCTCATCTATAAAACAGTCCAACCAATTCCTCATCTATAAAACAGTCCACCCATCAAACCTGTATCTCTCCAACTTAAAGAGAAGGATATTGTGGGGGACCATGTCAAAGGCCTTACAGAGGTCTAGAGAGATGACATTTTTATCTCTCCCCTTGTCCACTGTTGTTGTTACTCCATCACAGAAGGCCACTAGGTGGGTCAGGCAGGAGTTAAACTTGATGAAGCCATGATGGCTGTCTCAAATCACCCTGTCCTCCATGTGCCTTAGCATAGCTTTTGGGAGGATCTGTCCCATGTTCTTAGCAGGCACAGAGATGACTCTGAAAGGTTGGTAGTTGCCAGGGTTCTCCTTTCCAACCTTTTTTAAAGTGGGTGCAATATTTCCTTTTTTCCAGTCATCAGGGACTTCACCTGATGCCATGACTTTTTAAATACCCTGAAGAGTGGCTTGGCAACTACAACAGCCATTTCATCAGGTCCCACAGATTTATGTATATTCAGGTTCCTCATGTGGTCATGAACCTGATCCTTTCTTACAGGTGGAGTTTGCCACCCTAGTCCCTGCCTTGCAGTCCATCCACTTGAGAGGTGTAGGAATATAAGTTGCCAATGAAGACTGAGGCAAAACAACCCAGAGTTCATGTGTGTTGTGAGTGGCCCATGCAGAGCAGGGCCAGAGCCATGGCAGAAAGGGAAGCTGAATCACTGGTTGACAACAGCTTTTATCAGCTTTTTCCAGGTAACTGGAGCCTCAGGCCTCACAGAGAAGCCCAGCATAGGCACTCTACCACATTTCACATTAAATAATGCTCGGATTTCCATTTTCTCTTTTGTAAACTGCCAAGAGATACTTCTCTGACACTAATGTGAGCTGAGCTGACACTGATGTTTACAGTCTCTGAAAAAAAATAAATCAGTAAGAGCACAGTCAGAAACGGGGTTTGGGAAAGGAAGGACAAAGCCAGAGTGAAAGGCAGACAGAGGGTCCTTCCTCCAGGGGAGGGGTATGGGAGCATCAAGGTGAAAGAACATAACACACAAGACATTTGCATTTTCCTTTCAGTTGAAAACTGCTGTTTACCCAAGGGCAGCTATAATGACCCCAGCTCAGATTAACACACCCTGTACCAAGCACAAGCACACCACAAGGGCCAGCTCCAGAGGTTGAAGCCTAACTGCACAAGACAGATGAAAGATGGAAGAAGACTAATTATTGTTTCAGCAGCAGGTATGTAGAAAACCTGAAGAGGTTGCCAGTCTGATAGGCTGGGCTTGCTTGTCAGAACACCTTTCTGAGGGACAAGGTCCTGTTCCTAGTCTTGACTCCTCATCCTGGGATTTGCACACATGGCAAATTCAGCCTCAACCTGACTGAAGATCTGACATTTTATGGAAGGAAGAGGGATATTTGGTTTAGAGGTTCTTTTAGTTCATTCTGTCTACGTGAAGTATTCTCTTAGCTCTTCTAAAGATGTGGATACAACAGCCCCACACAGGGCATTGTGAAAAAGGGATTGTGCTGTTTCCAAACCTTCTCTTGGGTATGCGGCAATTTCCCTTGTGATCTATACCTTCTGGCTCCTTGGCTTGGATGGTCTCTAATGCCAGTCAGGTCATCAGCTTTCTGCAAAAAGAGAGTAATTTTGGAAAGCTGAAACATGGTCTTAATTAACATGCTATTGCAGTTAATCTGTTTTACCAATCCCTTAATACAGAGAATCAATAGTTACAGACATCAAAGTTGATGAGTTCCCTCACAGGAAAAGAAAAATCTATAAAACATAGACGGTTACACTTCTCAAAGTGGCAAATTAAAAACAATGAGTTCCACTAAACCTTACCCCAAGGTGAAAATTGCTGGTGTTTTAACCCAGCATACAGCTGTCTCCTGGACTAAAATTTTTGTACAGCCCTTTGAGCAACAAGAGGATGGTGACAACTGCCCTCATAAACGTCCTGGCTTTAATGGCACCTCAGTGCATAACTTGGTGGATTTGCAAAAGTAATAATATTTTTCTTAGTCCAGACCATTCAGTGGTAGGAGGCTCTGGCAGTTACCTAAATACAGTAGTAGAAACATTTACCCTTGCAGACTTGTTGAGAAAATTTACCAGGAACAGGATTAACTGACTTTTACTGTAATTGATCGAAGTCAAATGTGAATCATAAGGTACTTACCTGGAAAAAAATTCTCTAGAATTAAGTATCATATTTTTCAATTTCAAAGTATGCAAGAAAGATTTATCATTGAAATAATCAGTTGACTACATTCTACGGACTGAAAAAAACTGAGACCTGGCCAAATTCCTCCCTGCCTGGGTGGAGTGAAAACCCAGCCACTGGGGGTAAGAACTTCTTCCATCTTTGCAGTTGGTTGTTATGGTCTAAGTTAAGTAGCTCTTGAGCTGGTTGTCTGTATAGAGGTTGTTCCTTTGTCTCTGATAGAAAGAGAAAATGTAAAATGTTTTTAAACTTCTCATAGCAGATTATATGCATGGCTATTCCTGATGTTCCTAGTGAGTAGGATAACTCTAGGAGAGCTAACTCACATGCCATACTGATAGGATCCACAGAAATACTAGACACAATGGAATGGCTAAGCCATTAGGGAAGGTCCTTTCAGATATGGAGCCGAAACCAAATTTCAACTTATAACTCCTTAGATGTTGGTGCAAGAGACATACATTAGCCTCAAAATAGCATTCAAACAAAACCCATGTTTTGTCATAGCAACCAGATGGCTTTGCATCAGAGGAATGACTACCTTGTTTTCGTGTGGAGGTTGCTATAATGTGACACACGTGTACAGACAAGTTGAACTGCCAAAACTTGTGAGGTCAAGCTGGGAGTCCTTCAGTTCCTCCAGGGAGTAGCTGTAGAGCATGTGTCGGTGAGGCATGCAACTGGACACAGCCAACAGGACAGCATCAGGGTGTAGGGGAGGAAAAGGGCAATTTCCTGTAGGGAATATGTAGTATCGAGGCTTACTGCCTGTGCCTAACCACATTTAATTTTACACTTACAGTTTTTTTTATTACTCTTTTCTTTACAGGTCTGCTGCAAAAGGCCAACAAAATACCATCTCAGACACTGTGAATATTGGAGAATTTACTGTGTGGGAGAGTTGTAGTTCTGGCTCTGGGAAGACAAACAGCCATTGACCAGCAACCTGCAGTTTCAGTTCCAAAGTCCTACTTCATTTCTTGTAGCCTCCCTATGCTAAAAGCCATTTCCATTAGGTACTTACAACTCCTAGAAGAGAGGACCTAATTAAGCAAGATCATTTATGGACCATGTAATGGGAAACAAGGAATCCCATGGTATCTTTCCTTGGACATTGGCATCAACATGATCCCTTTGGGTGTGAAATGACACAAGATAGTTTACCATAAAGGTCTAGGGTTGTGGCAAGCACAGATTCCCCTTTATACTGATGTATCTCCTATAGGAATACTGCCATTTTCCAGACTTTGAGGTTTTTCTATATTCCTTGGAGAAAAAAATTTACAGACGTGCCCAAAAGCAAAGCAAGAATAGAGTAAGGAACATTGGATCAGTGTAGTACTCAATCCCTGCTCAGAAGAGCTTTTGCAATCTCAAATACCATGGTTTAAGCCTTTATTTATAGCTATAGCTGTCTGAACAAGGCTTTCACTCAGGAAGCTGAGCAAACAGGTACCTCTTCTGTAAAGGCAAAGCAGTCTTTGGGGTCTCAGGGCTTCTGAACAAATAGCTGAGCTCATGGTTGGGATTCTTGCTGCTGCACATGCAGCATTCAAATAACGTAGCTCTGATTGTGCGTCTGCTGGCCTGCCTTGAGGGGACAAGCAGGGTGGGTAAGGTGTGCCACCATGAACCCAGCTATCAAAGTAGACCCTTCACTGTACATTTGTTATCACAACTGTGTCAGAAATATTCTCTTCCAATTTTCTGATAAATCCTGACTGCTGTCAGCCTGAGGTACTGATGCAACTTTTCACCTTTTGAGTATGTCCTTCCCAAAGTGGTTCATTTTACTGGACTTGTATAAAGATTATGGCTTTAGTGAAACGTCAATACGATGTGCCTTGATTCACAATGTGATTTCTGGGGCTCCTATGAAGACTGATGTCATTGTGACAGGGCCTGAACAAGGAGTCCCAAATGGTCTAGTTCGTGGAACCATGATGTCACTGGGGGAATCATAGAAAGAATCATAGAATGGTAGGGGTTGGAAGGGACCTCTGGAGATCATCAAGTCCAACCCCCCTGCCAATGCAGGAACATGCAGGGCAGGTCACAGAGGAACAGATCCAGGCAAGTCTTGAAAGTCTCCAGAGAAGGAGACTCCAAAGTTTCTCTGGGCAATCTGTTCCAGTGCTCTGTCACTCTCACACTGAAGAAGTTTTTCCTTGTGTTGAGGTGGAACTTCCTGTATTTCACCTTGCTGCCATTACCTCTCATCCTACCACAGGGCATTCATACTATCACAGGGCACAATCACAGATGTTCTACGTGGAATAAAAAAGAAAAATTAAAAAAAAAAAATAATAAAAAGGAAAACCAAATTAAGTACTATTCCTCTTGTCTCTAAGCAATAAAATTCCCAAAGAATTTTTGTAAATCATCCCCCATAATATCTGTTTCTCCATCTGATTAAAATTTCTTCTTTGTTTAAAAATAGGACTCCCATTCTTTCAGTTTTCTAAAAATATTCACACTTCTAGCTGAGATGCTACTAATTGGTGACATCTTTGTCTTCTGAGTCTTACTCATTCCTCATCAAATAGACGAGTCAGTCTTTACTAATTCTTTGTGTTGGTGTTAAAAGCTTTACGCACTGGAGGTACCTTCCCCATCTTATAAAAAACAGAGCTTGTTTTTCTGGCTTTTTCCCATCAACCTGCATGGGAATTTGAAGGTAATTTTTCCTGCTATGGCTCCTGACCTGCCTTGTTACTGTTTTCATATGTTTCTGTTTCCTTTCTATGGCATCCTCTTTGTAACAACTGAAAGAAGCTGCATAATTTAAAGGTCTACTGGTGAAACAAAGTCATGTCCATGAATAATTGGGCCCCAATACAGTGCTATAATCTATGTGGGCAAGAGGTAGATCCATTAATTCCATTAGAAGTCTGTATGTAGGACAATCCTGTGAATAAACCCAGGGAAATGAATGACTTCTACTGAGTTAAATTCATCATCAAGAACAGGGCTTGCATAAGAGATAGAAGCAACAGCACAGATAGGATGAGATCCTGGGCCTGTCCATGGCAGGAATGGGAGGGTTAAGCCAATAGTTTAGATTCCACTCATGGTTTGTTGTTTTCCTCCCTCCAAGTTTTAAAGACATGCAATTATTTGCTCAAGTAGAACAGGACTGGCAAATTCAATAAGGCAAGTTTTTGATATAGGTCTTTTGCTAATTTACTACCAGACTAAGAAAAAAAAATACATAGCTTTAGGTTGTTGAGAGTAATGAAGTGCATTTTGGAGTTGTCTTGAACTGGATGCATTAGCCAAAAAAACACCAGCAGACAGCACCAGCAGAAGATCAAGCAAGAACTGGAGAGCACACTGAGACAGAAGTAAATAACGCCACAGTGCAATAGGGATGCAATGGGCTACTAATCACTGTGGGTGGAGCTGATACAGAGCACCCTACATGGAAAGAGAAAGAAAATGGGAAATCCCTCTAGAAGATGTCAGGCTGACATTGCCTCTGTACAGTAAAGCATGGATGAGCAAGCCACCTCTCATTATCACTTCCATCTCTCATGCTGGGTTTTGTAGTGTGGTAAAGAATTAGGTTTAGCAAATTAAGTAAGGGAAAGGGAATTTGGAAATGACACCCCCAATGATTGATGATACTAATAAGTATTGTGCCAAGGAGATCTCCTTCCCTTATCAAACGGGGCACATGCACACACAGCCTTGCACACTGTCTGAACATAAACATCACTGTATACAACATAGATTGAGGTATTAAGAGAGGGGAACTAAGCAATGTATACAACAGCCTTTTTTCTCTGAAATATGTGTACACTGCTGCTAAATATACACATGCTATTCATCTAAGTAGAATCATGCAAAGAAGTAGACAATTTATATGCACAGAAATATGTATATTTTAAAAATCCCCCTGCACACCTATCTGCCTTTACAAAACGGTAATGGAACCAAACCATGACAGATGATTGTTAATCTTGTGCTGCAGGACACTCCAGCTCAGTTCTCTGGTTTTGCTTCATTTGAGGCAAAATTTGAACCTTTCCCCTGAGGGGAAGGTGTTCTGCAGAGGAAACCTTTTTGCTTCAGCCTGTTCATTCAAACAGGCAGAACTGGAAGTAGGGTTATGGTAGGATGTGGAAGAAGGATATATACTTCTGTGCTTCAAATGATTCAGAGTAAAATTTGAAACTGTCTGTCACGCATCAGTGCTTTAAATACCAAAATGTACGGGGCTGCCAGGATGGCAAGCCTGGCAGGTATAAAAATGAATATATGGACATGCTTGTTCCTACATTGTCCTCTGGGTGAGCCACAGCTCTTTTAACCATCTTCCCAGGGTGTTTCCAAGGAACTGAAGAGTTGAGTGCAGAAATTCTCACTTTGAGGCTCTGTCTTCAAGCCCTGTTTTGGCCTAAGCTGGATCCCTTAGCAACTTCTCAGCTATGGGCAACATCTGTATTCAGGAACCTTGGACACGCAGAGCACCCAGTTGGTAGAGCTGGGTGCTGAAGGACACCTAAATACTCTTTAAAGAGCTGGACCTCTGTTGCTATGGTGATAAGTACTGTATAAAAAGCTACACAGAATTAAATAAAATATCGTATTTAAATAGATCTGTGGAGATCTACAAGTTTATTTCTTTTCTAGGTTTCGTATCAATGAGCACTGATGTGTACTTGACATAGGTTCAGTCTTCTTCAGTTTGATACATGTGATTAGATGAACTGTCAGTGTACTATCTGCCTTCTGTGCAGCAGCCAGCCCACGTGGTCCAAGACCTGTCATACAGTGCAAACTGGAAATTTGACTCCTGCCTACTCATCAGGAATGTGTTAATCACATAGGAAGCAAGTGGTGAGTGGTGCTAGAAGGTATTTGAAAGATGGTGTAGATGTGTGTGTACATTGACAGCAGACTTCTTTGTTGCAGACTAAACTGGGGGCTATTGCTACATGGATGACTGCAAGCCTGGGACCTTGTCATTACTCACTCCCAAAACCAGTAACAGTAAAATTAATGTTGTCTTATTTTCTCAGGGTATTTCCTTCTCTCTTCCTAAAATTTTAATCCAGAGAACTATCAGTATCAAGAGGTGGATGGTGCTCCACACACACACTAGTTCCTCAGGTTCCATAAGAATCATTTTAGAGCATCAAAAGACTTTGTTCTGTTGTCATCTGAGAGGCAGCTTTTCACCACTTCAGCATGCAAAATCTCCTTCCAGCAGGTTCCTTCTGGAACCCAGCTCTTTGTACCATGACAGGAGACTCACAGTCAGTCAGTTCAATGCAATGGTGAACACGCAGCTTCTCTTATACCAGCATATGGATAAAATTATTCCAGTCTTCTGGACTTAGGACAAAAAACTTTTACTCTCAGATTTTTTTCCTCTAGTCTCCTGGTCTGACTCAGTCTCATTTCAGAGGCCTGGAACTGCATTTTTGCTGCAGATAACAGCTATAAAAATGTCCAGAATTGTCTAAATCACAGAATCACAGAAATGTTGGTTGGAATGGACATCTGGAGATCTCTAGTCTCCATCTTCCTAATCAGGTGGACTATGAGACCAGGTCTGTGGCTTTGTGTAGCTGAGACTTGCAAACATGAAAAGATGGAGGTCGCATGACACTTCTGGCAAGGTCTTCCACTGCTGTGCTCTCCTGATGAAACGTATTTTCTTAATGTCCAAACTGAAATCTCAAATACCAGTTTGTCGTCTTTGCCTTTCTTATAGTACCTGGCACTACCAAGACGGATTTAAGTCTTCCATCTCTGTAGCTGCCATCAAGCCATCTGAATTACAAGTTTGTCCCTTAGCCTTCTCTCCACAAAAGCCGAAGAAGTTCAACTCCCTCAGCCTCTCATTGTGTGAGCATTGAGCTCACAGCCTCATGCCATTCTGTTAGCCTCGTATTAGACCTTCTGCAGGTTCTTCCTATCCCTCTTCAGCTAGGGAACCAAAGCAGAAAAAATATCACAATTGGGATCTCACCCAAGCCCTGTATTCTGCTCACTGCTGGCCACCAGCCAGACCTCAAGCCATTGATTACTCCTGTTTGAGAACTGTCAATAAAACTGTTTGCCTGTACTGCAAAAAGGATCCTGTGAAACTCTACTACTGTCATACCTAAGTCCTTCTAATCTAGCTGTGGAGAAATTTAGGACAGAAAGCACCAGCACCATGGTCAGCTTTGTCATAAAGCTATATCCTGGGCTGCACAAAAAGAAGCATGGCCAGCAGGTTAGAAGATGTGATTCTGCCCTTCTACTCTGCTCTCATGAGACCTCCACTCAGAGTACTGTGTCCAGCTCTGGAGCCCTCAGTACAAGAAAGACATGGAGGTCCATGTTGGAGTAGGTCCAGAGGAGGGCTACAGAAATGATTAGAGGGATGCAGCACCTCTCTTATGAGGAAAGACAGAGTTGTAGCTATTCTGTCTGGAGAAAAGAAGGCTCCAAGGAGACCTTACTGCAGCCTTTTGATACTTAAAGAGGGCTTATAAGAAAGATGGGGACAGTCTTTTCAGACAGGACAGGGAGTGACAGTTTTAAACTAAAAGTGGGTAGATTCAGATAAGATATAAGGAAGAAAAAATTTACAATGAGAGTGAAGAAACACTGCCACAGGTTGCCCAGAGAGGTGGTAGAATCCCCATCCCTGGAAACTTTCAAGGTCAGACTGGTCAGGGCTCTGCACCCAAGCACCCTGCCACACAAAGGAACGGGCACTCCCAAGACCTCTCAGCTCCCCATACAATACCCAGCAGGAGCTCTAATGCTATATCTCTGTAACCCACCACCCACCCCACCTGGGGATCCAGCAAAACTGTGGAGCAGAGGTGATTCCCTGTGACTTGCACAGAAACATCAAGGACTTATCAGCCTACATAACAAGTAAATACTATTAAGACTTAAGACCTAAAAAGGTGGTACCCTCAAAACCATTCCTTCATGAAACCTGGGGGCACCGAAAAATCTATGGCCATGACAACCTCAAGCACCAGTGTTCCTGAGGCAACTAATTTTTTTTTCAGACGTGCCCAGAAGTTTCTCAGTTTTAACAGGTCTGAGCAATTCAACATCTATTTTGGACATGACTCCTGTTGGTATCCACAAATTAGGCATCTGTCAGGAACACGGGGGAGCCTAAGCTAGTAATTCAGGGGCAAAAGACCAGATGATACATGTAGAGAAAGACAGCAAACAACCAGCAAAGTCTACTGTGACAACTCACTGCCAGTCCCCTGTCAGTGTCCCTGCAGATCTTCTCTTTTTCAGGATATTGGCTGCCTGTGACATTTTTTTCTTCATCCAACATTCAAATTAGAGCGATCAGAGGCTGACCCGCAGAGTCTAGTTCATCATGAATTTTTTCCAACTGATTACATAAATAATCACAGGAAGGAAAGTGCCTTTTACATTACTACACAATTGCACAAGCTTTTCTAAGAACACAAGGAGAAGTATGTTGAGTGGTAAAGCCATGCTTGAATTGTCTTATTTATCTTGTGAGTCTAAAGGGCTGTCATCTGCAAAGTGACAAAGCTGTCTGTTTAACCTAAACTCATCTCCATTTTGTAACCTATTAATGCATTTGGAGTGCATGGGTAAACAACAGTATTTAGCACTGATGTTCCTCGTGCTACTCGTTTCTCTGGGTTCCGGGAGAGTCTGTACAAACAAACCCTTTGGGTTTGGTTTGGTTGGTTGGTTGGTTGGTTGATCGTTGGGGTTTTTTTGAGGGATTAATGGCAGAATCATGGGCAAATTCAAGAGATTAGGATGGCATACTTTCTTAAACAAAAGAAATGTGCAAAAGCAAAGGAATAGGCAACCTGCCATGCAAATCAAAACTGTGGGGTCAAGTAGAAAACAGATCTGAATTGCCTAGAGGAATATGATGAAAAGAGGCCCAAAGCTGTGAAAACATGACAAGGGTAAGCTTATCAGTTTTATTCATTCAAGAAAATATAGAGAATGTACTGTAAGGTCAGAATGATGGAAAAATTGTATGACCCACCTTATCTTTGGTCTTCAAGGAAAGATGGGCAAATGCAGCACAGAAGTTTCTTCGTCTCAGTTAGTGAAATTTCTGAAATAAACTCTCCCAATTTCATCCTAATGATGCGACTTTCCAACAGATGATTGAAGGTGATAGGAAAGAACATTGGAACCTCCGTGTTTGGTTGCGCAGTTGGGGGAGCATATAGAAAAAATGAGTCACCAGCTCTAATATTAAACATATGTCTTTACATTTCCCAGAAATTAGTCTCTATACCTAGGCTCTGCAGCCACTCAGCCAGCTGGCACAAGACCATGAGACACCTTTTGAGCACTCTTTCATGTCACCATGGCAGAAGTTTCCTCTGTTCCCTTCTATTCTGGCACAGTTACGGAGCCTGCTTGCGGCTGGTCAGAGTCTTCAAGCTTTAGATCTGTGTTCAGCTTCACAGCTGGGTCCTGCTGCTACCAGAGCTAATTAGAGTCCTGAAGGTCACTGCCTTCATGAAGATGTTTTTGTTGTTCTGGTACAGAGTACCCTGTTCCTTTGCTACTGGCACTTATCCTGCTTTCAGCACAGAGTCCTAAAGCTCCAAGATGTCAGTGAAGACAGACTCTCTGCACAATAATTAGGCTCAAACACAGAAGGAAAGCAGTCCATTTTCTCCTGCCACAGCAAGTATCTTCTTAGGTCCTTTCTCCCATCCCAAATTGCTTTGTAGTATGTGCAATGGTTGCATGCTCTAATTAAGGCTTTTGGGTCTAGTTTGTTGCACCCATGCTAGATAAGGAGCTCTGCTGGAAGGCTCGTGGTGTGGATCACACAGAGGAATGACATCTACTCACCTCCAAAGGTGAAGCTTCACAGGCAGATTGGTGAAGCTCGCAGCACACTGCTCTCATGGGCAGCCCCCATCCCTTCACATCTTCCCGCTGCTGACAGCACTGCCCTATTGTGTTCCTTGCATTGGCTCAGCCAGGAATACAGGGAGACAGATCAGCTCACTGATCTAACTTTCACTTCTTCTTTTCTTTCTCCACATTAATCTTTTTTTTTTTCTCTTTAATGATACAGACTGGATGCCAAAAAGCCCAAAGAACTGAATGAATGGAAGGGAAACAGACGACAGGATCTGGAGGAGGACATTACATTTTTGTAGACTATGAGTTGTAAGGCTGAGCTGTCTCATGAAGCCTTATCCTAAGAAGTACCTGGGCTGTAACTCACTGGGGGCTCACAATGGAAAAGGGACTCCAGTATTAACAAGTTCTTAAGTTTAACATTAAAAACTTGCATGTACTAAGCAAAGATCCCTTCCATATAGTACTTGTGGCATTCTGTTAAGGGCATTACACTTATCTGCATTATTTTAGGTCAAGAAAATGAACACTGACTACTGCAGCCAGAGCACGGGTAAAAGCAGCCAGCAAGAAAAAAGAAGGTCTGTATTTTCTGTGTAAATTGTGGAGCCTTTAGATATGTGGTGAATGTCCAAAGAGAAAATGTTATAACAATGGTAAAACAAGTGAGATACTTTCTTCTACAGGAGTATGGATTAGTCTGATGACAACACTGTTATCTGGTTAGGTAAGGAATAAATCCCATTCTCACAGAGGCGAAGGTGAAACACTGTTTTGCTGATTGGCTTCAGTGATACTTATCAAGAGTTATATCAGTGCAGCATCTAGAATAAGGCCCTTTGTGCTTAATTTTCAGGGAAGGTAAAAAATCTTTTTGAGTAATCAAAATATGTGAATATGGATTGCATATTGTGCTGGAGCCTTTGGAACTAGATTCACTGGGGTGTTGCAGGTATCTAACTGATGCTCTATGGGCTAACTTCCAAAACAGCTATCCTTCAGACCTCCTCTGTACCTAAATTACATAGATATCAGGGCTCTCCCCTCCTCTACAGAAATCCCCACAGCACCTGAATTTCAGCTACTGCTGCTCCCTATCTCAGACTCACAAATCAAACATTCCCCTGCTTGCTGTGCTCATGGGACCTGAGCTATTCCATGATGCAATAAAGATATAAATATTCATTAAGTCACAGGGAACAAGAAGTGGTAAAGAGTTGATTCTGCAGCCTTGGGGGCTGAATCTTTACCTGCACTGGGGGAGAGGCATGGCCAGGTCCTTTAGTCCATGAATACTGAATTGCAAATGCAAAGGAAAGGCCTCCTATGAAATTCAAAATGACTTACGGGATTGAGTGAGGCAGCTCCATCCTATCTCACTCAGTACCCCACTGGTAGAAAGTCTCCAGAAAAAGGGGAGATCTGGCTGTGAGTTTCTGTCCCAAACCAGACAGAGCAGGGTTTTGATTGCTAGGATTAACAGAAGAACTGGTAAAAGGGTGTGTAGCAGGGAGGAGTGTTTGCCTACGTTTTGTGAGAAGATGCAGGGAAGTGGGGGGAAGGCAGGCTCCAAGGGAGGCTGCAGGAACACCTACTCTGGGATAGAGCAACAATTTCTCAGTGAAAAAGATGTTAAGCATCTCAGAGTCACCCAATTGTGGGTACGTCTGTGCAAGCCCATGGCACCTGGAAAACTTTACCAATGGAAATTTTGGTGTTTAGGGAGTTAAGTGTTTCCTGAGAGGGGAGAGGAAAGGGTTCGGAAATCTACATTTGGACATAGAGCATAAAATGTCTGATCCTGAGTTGTCCTTGTAAATCCAGCCCCAAGGCCGTTACTCATTTTTAATTCCAAGTTGGTGTTTTTAACCACTTGCTCCTTCTCTCCAGGATTTTCTAAAAATAGTAGGAATAATAATACAGGGGGAAAAATAACCACAAGATCCTATGGGGCAGAGCCAGCAGCACACAAATGATCACTCTCTCCCCTGACTGTATGACAGGCAGTTATCAACGTCAGTCTAATTCCCCATCTCTGCTCTTGTGATATCAGCTGAACAAAAGGGGCCAAGCAAATCCCTGGTGTCACTTCAAGGAAGTTGCTGGAGCTACCGCAGTCATGGGTTTGTCTAGTACGGTCACCAGTGCAGTGTGGGCATCTCCCCGGGTGGATCTGCACCTGCTCTGTGGTCTAGACCAAGTATCTGTCTGTCACTTCATTTCCCTACTTGTCTTTTGGATTCCTACGAAATATATTCTTGCTTCTTTTGTTTAACCTTTGTCTTCCAGTTTTTTTCTGCCTTGTGAATGCTGCCTAATTAGGAACCTTTCAAATTCCCTTGTGGCCTCAAGTTTTCTCATGCAGAATTTGGAATTAGTGCAATTTTTGTGGCTAGTTTTCAGGGACAGGTTCATGCTTTCAAAGCATTAAAATAACAATTAACAATACTTTGCACTTCCTTTTTTTTTTTTTTCCTCTGGAGGTCTCAAAGTACTTTATAAGTAGAGATTAATTAAGATTCAACATTATGAGGGGAGGAATGCATAGGGACAATTTCTTTTCCACTGTAGGAACGAAACCATTTCTGGAGTAGATAGTAATAACTGGTTTAAGAGTGTTACTACAAAATATTGTATACCAGATGGCAGTTTTTAGGCTGGAAAGTAAAAAACAATACAATACCCAATTGAATGTGCAAAAGATCTTTACAGAATCAAAATGAAACTACACACGTGAATTTTAACTACGATGCCAAGGTCAGTCCTTCTCCCACCCGGTGCCAGAAACACAGCTTTACATCTTCTACAGAAACAACCAGCCCAGATAACAGACTTAAACAGGGCACTTCGGCCTTACGGCTCCCCACACCCCGTGCCGGGACTCGGGTTTGGTCCTAAATCAAGAGGAAATAGTGCCATCTACTGAACCACCAGCCCCACCAACCACCAGTGCTCAGGGGTGATTTCCCAGCCAGATGCAGTAGTGATACCCATGCCCAGCACGTAAAATACAGCATGCTTTCTAAGTGATGTACATGCAACACATACACAACAAGATAGACAACAGAAGAGTCAGTACGGCGGAAAAGATACACATCTGGGCTGTGGATTTATGCCACTTTTTTATTATGGTCACAAGAAAAGACCTGAGCATGGACTGAAGCACCAGGTGGAAGCTGTGTATTTCAAGGCCCCACGGTAGCTAGCAGTCATGTCTCGCCTTTGCTTCCATAGTCTTCAGAATATTAATGAAGGAAAGAGTGTTTATTATTTTCAACACTCCTCCCTACAAGGATAGTATTAATGATGTAAGGAAGTAAACAATTCACTGAGCCACAGAGCTCTAACAGTTATTAATTTCTGAGGAACTATCCTCACACCAATCTAGGAGTTGGAATATTGGAGAATGGTGTGAATAAATATGAACACAGACACACTCTAGTTTACAAATATCAGACTTTGGTCCAGTTCACCAAAAAGACTCCTTTTCAACAATTGCATCTTTGGACATTGACAGCTAAATCGATACAGATTTAGCTTGAACCTTGCCCAGGGTCTTTTCTTCAGTTGCTGATGCAGGTGGCATGGTTGAGGCTTCCAGTCCCAAAGCAGGTGGCAAGTGTAGGCAAAAAGGCAACTACACCCTGCCTCAGTTTCCGGATGAGTCAGAATTTCTGATACCACCAAGTGAGTGCAGTCATTTCCTATTGCTTTTATGGCTGCAGCATGGTAGGGCATCTCTGCTGTTACAGTTCAGCATCACTGGATAAAAAGCAGGAGAAAGCCATGGCAAAACCCAGCACTGCTCTTGCATGGTCGATGAGTGCCTGGCTGCTGACTGCTGCCCAGTTCCTTCCTCCTTGCTGTCTCTTCCATGTGACTCTTGACAGCCTGGCTGTACCACAGCTTGACTTGCAAAGAAGAGTTGGTGACTGCTCTCACCCAGGATACAGGGTGGTTTGCTGGTCAGGGCATTCTGAAAATAGGAGAATGTTTCTACCTGCATCAGAGGAAAGCTGAGTGCTAGATATTTCCCATCCTAGGTCAGTGCTCTAACACCACATAGTTCAAAACATAAGGAATGGCACACAAGTAGATTTCCAAGGCACAAAGACAACTAACATTTCCAGTTCTTCCCCTCTATTTTCATTACACCTTACAAGTGGAGGAGACAGGAGTGACCTTTGCAATCTTTATAGTTGATCATGCCTTTGTACTGATTTGCAATGAGATTTAGGTAGATGCATCCCTCTCTTTTTCCTTTTTTTCCACTAAAATTTCAGCCATTCACGCAAATCTGAGCAACAGAGTTCCACATGCTGGCAGTAGTCCTCATTACCCCTTTGTGGTAACCCCTCAGGTCTTTTTGTGCAGTGCCAGAAGGACCAGACCTCAGAGAGCTCTGCAAAATCCAGGCAGAAAGGTACATTTCAGGATCAGCTCTCAGAAGAGTTTAAGAGCCCAATGCCAGCTCAGGGCTCATCCTTACTGCAGGTAAAACTCAATTCTGCAAAAGCAAAGAGAAGATTTAGAGGAAGGGTGTAGAAAAAGCTGGAACACACCTGTTTGGGGGAAAGATTGCTTTTCTAAGTTCCCTCTGGGCTACCAGGCCATCTGTCTGAACGCTTCATGAGTGGGGAATGGGAGATGCTGGATCAGGTGAGAGAGGGAAGTGACAGGCCTGGGAAGGTGAAATGGATTTGCTTCTTTAATTGTTGCTGAGGAGGAGGAAAGTGGGGTGATAATTCCCAGAACAGTAATAGTTGCCTCCTACAGTGTCTACCATCAGCTGTGCAGCTAGAGACTGGCCAAACTGGGAACAGGGCAGTGTTATGCTACATACCTTGTCCAGGTAAGTCAAACTGCCAGCCCCCGCTACTGCAGAGAACCACCCGCTGTGCCCGTCTGTAAAGGTGGCCCAGGGAGAATAAAGAAAAGGGTAAGTTTCTATCTTGAAGCTTGATTTTTCCAAAAAGCTCTGTACTGGTGTGGAAATTCATCTTGCTGGGGTCGTATGGAGATATGGGACCTTCCTAAAGAAGCTTCACTGAACACCGTGGTAACTATCCTTTTCAACCACCACCATCTGAGCTTGTGTTATCGACGTGTTAGGAAGGGAATTCAATTTTTTTCTGAAAGGGAATAGCTGGTTTCATTTTCTTATATATGAATCCACATTCGATTGCAAGCTGTTTGTACATGGTACAGAGCACAGGGGCCCTAATGCTCACCAAAGCCTCTGGGTGAGCCTTCACTACAGGAACAAATAAAAACAGTGATTGCATTAAGTATACATTCATCAAACCTGGGTGCCATCGAAGGATGCTGCTTCTTACTGCCCCTCTGTAGTGCATTATCTTCCAAAACAAAAATAATTTCAAATACTAATTTAAGTTTCAAGTTGCTCAAAGCCAGACACTCATAAGGGAAGGCTGTCAACTTTCTAGAACCAATTAATGTATTGATAAAGCTTCTGCAGTAGTGACATTAACAGCACCTTCTTAACAAAGATACCTGCAGGTAATATCAACCCAATTACTATTGAATCTGAAGTAGGAGAACCGGTGAGCCCGCCTTAATAGAATTACAAAGATACATTGAATTATTTCTACCAATATGGAAACTTATATAAGAGCAAAGCACTGAGTGAGACATATTTGTCTTTGTTGAGCAAAGCTGAAGCACAGATGTTCCCCAGGCCATTCTGGCCCACGCTGGTGATATATTCAGAACTCTGGATGTTTCAAGTAAATACATCCTTAGCCACACTCCCTCGGCTGTCCCTACTGATTTTGATTAAAGAAACAGACCCTTGAAACAAAGAGACAGCCACCAACAGAAAGGTGATTTATACCCAAAACACCAGTCAGGAAGGAGGCTTAGTACCAAGGTGGGATATCAAAAGAAGATGTTTTTACCACAGTATGGACTGGCACAAATCATTCATTCACTTTCACTCCTGTAGCAAAACCCAGTGGCCAATCTAGTGTTTAACATCCTTTGGACCTACTCCAGTCAATTCAGAGATGTTAGCTTCAGGGTGAGGAGAGTGGGGAATGTGATCAGACAGGAACAGTCACAGGGCACTTCAGTGCAAACAAAAGGAAAGGATGCTGGATGAAGGAAAGCTAGGATGTGTCCATTTTAACCCTATGTGGCAAATGCTTCTATTCTTTCAAAAAATTGAGTGTATTCTTTAAACAGACTTTTTTTTAAAAATCCTAATCTGCTCAGCCATGCTCTGTCACTTTTTCACTTAAACCCTATATATATGCACCTATATGTATGTATGTACATATACAAATATATAATTTCTATTATTCAGTCACCTGTTAAAGAAACAAAGAAGCAAACAACACACAGGGTGAACAATCCTACTCAGAGACACTGCTTTGACTGTTTCATTTGCTCTGGTAGATTGGTGTATCGTGCAGTGATATCTTCTCACTGTTTTCTCTTAATTATCCTTAATTCTATTAAACAGACAAACATCAGCTGCAAATAATACATGCTCCATTACGCAGTGTTGGTGGTTGATACTGTATTAACACCAGCTTTTCTTTTTAATATTTTGGCAGCACATGAATGAAACTGCTACAATATGTTTCAATAGCCCCTATCAGAGTAATGGTCATGAAACAATCACAGTCACTGCACCTCTGCACACAGAAGGCCAGCGGAGATGGTGAAAGGGAGCAGCTCCCATCCCAAATGAGCTTCCAGATGCCCTTGCTCGATATGGATCTGATGACAGAAGGCTAGGAAATGGTTGCCCAGTGACCTGGGAGACAGGCTGAAAATGCCCTTACGCAACACAAAACAATCATTTTCAAAATAAAACAAAAATTCTCTGGGTTTTGTCATCATTATTATTTGTAATCACTTCTGAGTACGGAGGAGGCTTATGAAGCTAGATGGGATCAACATATATAATCAATGACACAGTAGACTGCAGAGGAACCAGAGGTTGCTGAAAGCAATAGGGCCCCAGGACAGTCACTGTTGAGTTAGGAGGAACAGATCCACAGGGAAGTATGTAAAAGATGCAGCCATTTTCACAAAGACATTGCAAAGATGCCATACGTCAGACAGCATTTTTCACCTGCAAACATAAAAATCCAGCGTAGTCTGGTACAGCAGCCACTGGAGCCACTCTTTGGATGTGCCATGATAGCCTTGGTCTGGTCCTCCAAGGGTCTAGGATCTTGAGTTTGGCTTTGTGTGGCATATTTGCCACAGAGGTTGTAATTAAAACCAGAATAATTTGGTTTATGTTGAACATCTCCAGGAACAAATCTAGCTGTAAAAACCACTGTGAGATGGGATTTATTTTGCTAGGTGCTTTACTTTGCTTTATTGTCTTTATCATCTTTTCCATCTACATACTGAGTGTGTAGAACTGGTGCACTTTTCTGCCATCATCACATAACAGCTAAAACAGATCCATGAGCCACATCCCCATTTCAGAGGCCACGGAACACCTCAGGGTGGCCCTGTGCTTCAGCCTTGCCCTTGGCAACCTGACATCATTTACCAGCGTCCAGGCAATGAGATGCACTGAAGTGATTCCTAGGCTACATGGCAGTAGGCCTAAAGGATTGGGAATTAACTAGCTAGGACACAGACACTGCAGTGAATTGGTCAAACTCTTCCAATCGGATTTGTCCTTGTGATAATTTACAGGAGTAAATTCTGCTTGAAGACACTGCATTTGCTTGGAATGAGACTATGAAGAAGATTCACCCCTTAACCCATTGAGTATACACCATACCAAATGTAACATGCCAGATTCAGTTCTCCTTCCAGACCCATCCAAAATACTTTAAATGGGTTGGGCAAAATAAGTCTCAAGCCAATGCTGGGCGTGCTTGAATTGGTGGTTTGGACGAGGCCCTTTTCAATGCTGGGACAGTGCAGTGATGAGAAAGAAGCCTGGGCACCGTGAAGCCCATTCAGAGCTCCTGAAGCATCCTCATATTGCCAAAAGTGCCAGGAGTAGAGACTCCCTTCTTTGCCATCTTCTTACAGTGGCGACTAACCACTTTGCTTAAGAGCTTAAAAGCCGTTCATGGCGAAGAAGCAGCTCCCTGCATTAACACAGCTGAGTCACAGAGGCCAGAGACAGCCTTCCGCTAACTCAAGACTGGCACAAAAGCTGAATAATGAGGAGAAGCTTACGTTGCTGCTGCTGCTTCTGCTGCTGCTGCTGCTGCCTTTGCTCCAGGATTCGTTTTATCCTTGCAAGCTCTCAGGCAGTCACCATTCATGCACAGGTGCAACCATAAAGGGGCCAAATTTGGAAGGCAGGGTGTGACTAAGCCCAAAAATGAGCGACACAAATGCATTATTCATGCCAAAAGCTTACAATGCTCCGCGATTCCTTTCTTTAGAGATCATTCCACTATCAGCACCGGCTACGCAATTCTTTATTTCTGACACCTGCCTTTGTTTCTTTTCTACCTCGGAAGTGAGGCGACCTGGGCATTTGCATGAAACGCTTGTTCAGGCCAAGCTTCCCAGCAATGCTGAGTAACTCCCCGGGATTTTAAGGGAGTAGCAGTGACACAAGTGGCAACAGGGTCCAGCCGTTTTATGCTGTCTGAGCACAGCAGTCAGCGTGTTGGCAGGAACTTTTGGAGGAAAAGAAGGGTAGAAAAAGAGGAAGAGAAGATCAGAGAAAGCGAAACAGGGAAGTGAGGATGGGAAGAGAAACAAACTTCCAGTCAACATAAAAAAAGCTGGAAGCTTGACTTCATTGTTGAAAATAATGGGGTTTTTAACAGTTAAAAGGTTTTAAAAGGTCATTATGCATTTAGCTGCAAAAGAGCAATATGAATTTCTAAGCAGCAACATCTGGAAGATCAAAAGAAATCATACTTCAATCAACATGAAAATCTCTGCTCATTACATGCAATCATATTTAGTTATTAATAGACACTGGCTAGACAGTGACATTTTACACATTTCATCCTATGATGCGCCAGGGACACTTCTGGCATTTAGTTTATCATTTTCATCAGTGTCATGGAAAGAGTGACCGATATGACCCCAAAAAATCTCACACTGTCAGTCATCGTAAGTGAATTTATCAACACATATGAAATCGGAATCCACATGAGAGTTTTAACTGTTTGCATACTAAATTACTTCATTCTTCACGCTTCAAAAAAAAATCAGTTTTGCATAATAAATAACGATAAGGGCCAGCGGACAATTACATAGGTGGAAACAGTATGCAAAATACTCAGAATTCAAATTTGTTGTATGAATATATCCAGAAGTTGCTTAAGTAATCAGCTCCGTGGCTTTATTACCCATTGTTAGAGCTTAATACAAAAGCTCTTCAGCTTATATTAAAAGCAGCCCAACTTAAACTGCAGTTGGCACATGTGCTATTATTATTTTCCTTTTGTTAGACAGCTTCCAACTGATTCAGATGCGCAATTAGGTCAATATTAAAATTAAACGGTCTGTTGTTTCAGTTCAGAATATGAAGAGGTCTTTGGGAGGAAGGAAGTCAGTCCAAAAATGATGTTGACTCCACCATGAGCACAAAAGGAGAGTGTTGCAAGCCAGTGGCCCTGGCCTAAACCTCTGCGTTGTGGTGTGAGAGGTGAGGCTCTTGGCTGAGAATGGTTTACAAACTGGCATATTCGATTTCATGACTGATTTTTTTTGTGTAATAATTGCATTAAAAAAGTAATGAGAGTGAGTATCTTTCTAGTTTTACCAATCACTATGGCAAACATGCTGAGACGCTTCAGACAGAAATGTGATTTTACTCCTAATGACAATTATTTTTGGACTGAATTGTAATTTAGTTCGTTAATTAGATCTGTCACTGCATTTTCTAACTCGGTTATTGCATCCTTTGATGATTTTACCAGAATTATACTTCTATTTCTGCCACTTTGCATTCTATGCTTTAATAATTCTTCAGACAAATATGCTAGGCAGTTGATTACATTTTGTGGCAGCAGTAACGTAAACCCTCTCCTATGTTACACTGAGTCAAAAATCATGCTGATCACTGAACCAACAAGTTAAGCCAATACCACCCTGAACGAGTGAACTATTCAGGGGAATTCAGCCACAGACAGATTGTGGACATGCTTTTTTAGTTATTAAATGGATATAAACAGTTACAAGCTATCATAAATAAAAAGAAGATTAAAAAAAAAAAAACCACAACACACACAAAAAAACCCACACAAAAACAAACAAGGCAAACAAGCATTAAAAAACCTCAACGCCTTTAAGAGCATTCTCATGTTGATTGTAATGTTTTTTTCAAAATAACTGTGCAGTTTCCTAGGAAGTTATCCTGTGATCCAGCATTTTACCATCTGGCTTTGGGGATGCTGTGAGTTTCTTCGTAATGCACTCCAGGACTTCCAGGAGACAGGGCCATAAGATCACTTCCCAATAGCCTTCCTCGTGCATTTCATTTCATTTGTCCAAGTGGACTCGATTTTCAATCCACTAACCAAAAGCAGAGGGTAAAAATATTTTTAATTATAATAGTTAATTTCTAATTATTTCTTAACTTCTATGGAGTTCTTTTCCGTAAGGCAATCTTTTCTTCAAACGTTGGGCTGCAAAATAGAAATGGGTGTTGCTTTAAAAGTCCCTAAAATATGGAATATGGAGCAATGCTCATGTACCAGACTAGTGCTTGGAAAGGCCTGGCCAGGGTGGGAAGGAAACACTGAATGAACATGGCCCCATGAGGAGGCTGTGTATTTTTCTATAATCCAGTCACTGAAACTGAGCACTAATTCTCTTTGTTTAAATCTTCTTCTGCATGGTTTTCAATCATAACAGCTCATTTCCAAATAACTAGACTTTAAAATAATAGTTTTTAATCTGAATTGTTAAAAATTCCAAGAATCTGATTACAAATAGCCAAGAATTCCTTACAACGTTGCTTTTCCAACTGAGGCACGCACCCCGAGCAGGAAATGCTGGTGGGGATGAGCTCATGGTCTTGGGAGCAGAATTGCAAGAGGTGACATCTGGGAATTTCTGCCTTAGCATCTCTCATTTTGGTATAGTTGTCATGGTTTAATTTTGGCAATTTACCTCTTCTACTAAAAATGTAGTTAGAAAACTAAGAGGGTGTCCACTTGTGGGTTTTTTTTGAACGAGGGTTTTTCTATCCATGCCATGCAAAATACTGATAATTTAATTTCTGCTGTGCTCTCTGTAGAGAGGAGAGAGGGTAAAAAAGTTGTTAAACAGGTAAGACAGAGACAGTTAAAGCACATGGACATGTGGAAAAGGTGGGACATTCAGCCTATTATTGCAAAATTAAACACTTGGAACAAAACAAAGCTGTTAAAAGTACAAAGCTGTAGGAGCACCATATGAGCAGGGCAGGACGGGGGTGGGTTTGAAGGGAAACAGCAAAAAACAAAAGAATCACTGGTCTTAAAATGCCCACTAGTTATACCTACTTAAAACTTTGCAAAATCAGGTGAAGAACTTTAGGTAGAGGGAGCAGAAAGAGAGCACCTTGTTACGGCTGTAATGCCACCCATGTTCCTCAGATGTGGTAGGGTGCTGGCCCTTGTCCCCATCAGTGCTTTCCTCCTGCATGCTCTGGCCCAGACACTGGTAGGAGCAGTGAGGACTGGACAGGTTCTTCTCCCAAGAAGAGAGCTCTGAGAAATCCTGGGATGCAGCATCCCCATTGGGTCAGTAGTTGAGTGAAAGAGGGAAGGAGGGGGGAAAGCAAAAGGATGTCAGGCAAGCAAGCAGAAAAGAGAAGGAGTGGAAGTGGTTATCTCAGCACAGAAACTGCCCTGTGACATCTGGTCAGGATGCTTGTAGAGCAGTAGGGTTCATAGCAGGTAAAAAAAAAAAAACAAACCAGACTGATGGAGGCCTGAAGCAAGGCAAGGTGGGCTAGCTGTGGGAGGACTGTCAGAAGGGATGTAGTCACTCTGAAATAGAGATGCCTCCACACAAAACTTGTACCAGTGCAACTCATTCCAAAACAGAGTCATGCTGCTTCCAAAGTGGTTTAATTAAAGCAGAATCAAAATGTCAGCTTAAAAAAAAAAAAAAAAAGAAAAAGAAAAGAAAAGAACTTTTGTATGAGGACACAAGGCAGCTGATGCCAAAAAACAAAAGTTACAGGGGAGGGGAAAAAAAAAAAATCCCAACATTTCCATGTTGCCAAAGCCCTTTCTCACTGGAGGGAGTTTGGGTTGAATAGTTGACACTGCCGGCAGCTGGAGTTGCACACTGAGCAGGGGAGCAGCAGGGTTCTCATTCTCCCACCTTGCTGACCGAGGACTCTGAGAATCCAGCTCATTATTTTCAAAGGTGCAGCTCAAAGCAGTAGGGCCAGCGCTTGCTGGGCCCACATTAGTCCATTTACAGCATTTGTACCAGGCAGTGACTGGGATTCTGGCAGGGACTGAGATGAAAACCATATCGGAAAGGAGGTTTGGTGAACATCAGTGCTGAAAAGCAGTTCTGCTTTTGTCATGCAGGGAGAATTGGATGAGCTAGCCAGCACAAGGCTGCACCCTGCTGCAGTTGGGGTGGGATCACTTTTACCCCAAGAAGAGAAGGCATAGGTGCCATTCTTCCACTGAAATTTAGTGGCAGGTTGATGGACATCCGCATGCACTTTCAAAGGGGGACTGAGGAAAGTGAACTTGTCATCGAGGCTTTTGCCCCAAGCTGGCTTGGACATCTGAGCAGTTCCTTAACTGCAAAGCAGCACCTGCCTTTTCCTCACCCTCATGCACACCAAACAAAAGCCCAAGTAGAAGCTCAGGAGCTGATTTTGGAAATGCCAGTTTAATGACAGACTAGGACAAGCCAGCTCATGATGAGAAGATATCCAGAAAACCTGCCACAAAGGATATTATTTTTGTTAGACATTGTTATGGATTTTCTAGTCTAAAAACAACAGTAAACAAAATCTAGCAACATTTCCTCTAATTGAGAAATTTCACCGTGGAGCAAATTTTCATGCCCGAGTTATAAACTCAATGAATTAACAATGCCACAACGGCAGTGATAGTAAAATCCATACTACAATAGTGCTATTGGGAATGCCTAATTCTAGTAGATGTTCTTCCCTTTGTCTTGTTACGGTTTCTTTCTTCCCAAGCTAGAAATAAATGTATAAGTTAAATGGAATAAAAATGCCCATGTAATTGTGAAGATGCATAGTTAATTAATCACTTAATTTAACCCACTTAGCTTCAATAGGAAAGATATGTAATCTGACAGTCAAGGCAGCAATATTTTTCCATTCACTCTGGTGTTTGGAAACATCTACATTTTTTAAATAGCGCCTGCATTCAGTGGATTGATGTTAATGTTTTTGTTTAATTTGGTTTTAGAAAGGTTGTATAACATTTAATAGGTAAAGCATGCACCCTGGGTAAAAATAACAGTGCCATTATGTGTCTGGTAAATATTAACAAATTTTATTAAAAAGAAATATATATATTTGTGGATAGATATATTAGAGAGCTACTTAGCTGAGAAAATTTGCTTTGGGCTGAAACTGGATCAAAAAAATTATGTGTTTATGACTCCAGAGGACACACTGCTACAAAACACTGAATTGTGTGGTTTGTTATACACTAAATCTAAGATTCCCATGTTAATGGCTCTCCGGTGTGCATTAACATAATGCTGCATTAAACAAGATATGCTACACTGCCTCCACAATGCGTTTCTGTCCATCAGTGGGGAGCTGGGCATTGGGGACCTGATCTGTAGCTCTGTTCAGCCAGAGGCTGATTTGCTTGTTTTCACTTGCTTTGCAGTCACCTACAGAATGAGGTGGCACCTGCGCCCTGACAGAGCGCTCACGTTAAGCACCGCTGAGCACGTTGTGCTGGCCTTGCTGTACCTCTTGCTCGACACACACTATCCAAACATCAAAGCAAAGGATGCTCAATATGACTCTGAGGGCAGGCAAAATTAAGATATGGCCTTGAGGATCAAGGATCAGGGCCAGGTTGCTGGATCCATGCCCACTGTAGAAGGCTTGGAGCTGAATTTACTGATCCCGACATTGCCAGGGATGGCATCAAGCACACCTTCTCCCAGAGCTGCATCTTTCTTACCCCAAGCAGTAACTACTGCCCACACCACCTTATACAGCATCAGTAGTAACGGCAGATCTGCTCTCCAAGGCATGTGGACCATGACTCTTATAGAGCCCCGCTTGCTTTGTCTGCTCTTAGATGTG
This sequence comes from Todiramphus chloris collaris, assembly GCA_025345505.1. Taxonomy (NCBI): domain Eukaryota; kingdom Metazoa; phylum Chordata; class Aves; order Coraciiformes; family Alcedinidae; genus Todiramphus; species Todiramphus chloris. The sequence goes on along the minus strand of JANVCC010000019.1, from coordinate 27,010,129 downwards.
TCCCTGTTTGAGGGAACCAAAGAAAAGCTGGGTTCCAAATACTTAGCACATACATCACGCAAGTCTAAGCTGCATATGCACATGTTGTGTCTTGGTGGTTTCCAAAACAGAAGAATATTATATATATATAAGTGATATTGGGGACTATTAAAAGGGTTAGTAACAAAATCCCACACTGTATATTCGTGGAAGACTTTCAGCAAGGAAAACTTTCAAGCAAAGCTCAGTGCAATTACTGACATACTTAAACATAAGTATGTGCTTAAATATAGGACTGGGTCCAAAAATGTAAAAAAATATCTGCAATAATGCAGACTATATGCCTCTCCATAAGCTATACTGAGCTCCTATATTTGAGGGCAAAACTGCTACGGTACAATGTACTTGTTGTTTACAGATATACACTCACACATTCATATATGCATATATATAAACACACACATATATAGGAGTTATATATTCTATATATACATACTTAAGTGCACAGCATCTACCATCTAAAGATCACAAGATGCTTTCAGCATAACACTCATCACTTAGACTGTCGTCTGAGCTTTACAAATAACAGATTTTTATCTCACTAGTAGCGCTGGAAAAATGTCATTGAAATAATTGTGTCTGGTTTGTCACTTATCAGCAAACAGAGAAATGTTTTTAAAGCCATTGTATCAGGCAAAACAAACTGCTTTATGTACCAAAATAATTTAGCTTACTTTTGATGTTAAGATTTCAAAACTTTTTCAAAATCGGTTTTCATGCAATTTTGAGCTGAAATTATTTTCCAGTTAAAAAGTAGATCATTCCAGCCTGACATTATTAAAAATGAGCACGCTTTCTGCAAAATTCACCAGAAATTTTACATAAAATAGTTCATCCATTTCTGTCTTTTGGGCCCAGCATCTGGCTCCTGTTGTAATTTTGAAGTTGTAGACAGATTGGAAGAAGTTTAAGATAAATCCCTTCTCCCTCAATCTTTTTTGTGCGGTGATATATATTTGTGTTGTTGGGGTAAGAGACAATAAGGGAGGGAATACGTATGAAATAAATGGTACTTGGGCTGCATTAGTAGTGGGAAATGAAACATTTAATTTGGCAATGAATGTATTAACAACCAGAAAAAAAGTGTAAAGAGTCATTACTTGTCCACAGGGTAGCAAACTGTTTTGCTGAACATGCTTCTGACATGCATCACGGCCAACAAGTCCCCACAGGTTTTATCCATCCAGATTTGCCTTTGTCCGGAAGACAACTCAGCAAACTCAGTAGGTGAGCACGCTCTCCTGCCTTCATCCACACCCATTACCTGCATGCTGCCCCACCAGTGCAGGGTGGGGAGGGAAAACCAGATGTGGTCCAGCCATCCCTGGGATGCTGCCCCTGCATCTGTATCTTCTCTTCCCACCCTCACTGAGGAGTGAGGGAAAAGGGAAGATAGAAATGGAAGAAGCTCAAAACTAAGAACCACTGGTGTGGCTGCTGTAACCTACAATAAGCAGTTTATCTCTTGCTTCACACATAATGATGTCATGTTTGTCAAAGGCACCCTTCTCCTAGGACAAAAATTGGGGTCCATGGTTAGTCCTGGCACTGCTGGAGTCTCCAGCTGTCCACAGCCAACAGAGTCTGACAGTTCTATGTCCAGGGAGCTAGGAAGGAAACTGTCCTTCAGGAGCCGGAGACAGGTACAGGAAATTAAAGAAAGCCTAAAAATTGATATTGCCTAAACACATAGAAATAGAATTTAATGAATATTCAGATGAAAAGATAAGCATGAGCAGTTGGAAGAAACCCTGAGCTGTAAATAACAAGAGAAAGGCCAGGCTATGCTATGATTTATTTAATCAGAAATATAATGAATACCGGTGAAGGACAAGATCTTGCCAGTAACGCAGTATAGCTGGATCCTTAGCGAGGCATAAGCTTTACTCTCAGAAAGTCTTTCTTGAAAAATAAATTCATATTGGCTTGAATATGGGCATTGTCACACAGAGTGACATCTGGCTGAGTGGCTGTAAACAAAAGGTAATGATAAATGACACTGCATCAGGTCGGCGTGTCTGCATGAAAGTGACGGCCAACAAGATACCATCGAGGAGAGGCTGAAGCTGTCAGAGAGTTAGCCCAGTTTTATGTAACATTTTTGCTAATGATCTGGAAAAGGAAGGAGAAATGCATGGTATTTACCTCATTTGATTTTCAAGAAAAGAGGCAAGACTCTCACCTGCTCCTGGGAGACCCCTAATATCAAAGCCCTGTTATCCTACTGTCTGCAGAGAGATGGATTGCTCCGAGGCTGCGCAGACGATTGTTTGAGAAACCCCCGATGGTGGAGGTGGTGGCAGCAATACAAAAGAACACGTAGCAATTATCTGCCTGGTGAGGGGGCTGTACAGGAGCAATCCAGCTCTTGACGTAAGCAAAATGCAGTAAAGCAGATAAATAAATCTGTGTGTGTCAAGGGGGTGGGGGGGGGGGGGATGTTTTCGGTAAACCTGCAGGGATTTTTGCTCCAAATTATTTTATGTATCTGTGATATTTCCATGGGGGATTTTTTTATCTCCTCCTTCCATTGTGACTGGGTTCATTCAAATCGCAGAAATACCAGTAAAGAGAAAGAGGCAAGATGGCATTCATTACCTGGATGGTGAGGTTTTACATGACAAGGGGGAAAAAGAGTAGCAAGAGGGACATTTGAGCGGACACACCAAAGGAGCAGGCACAAAGAAAAGGGAATGGTGTGAGTCAGACGGAGATCCCACAAAATAAGCCAAAGGGTGAAGTACTCTTTCCTTTCTGCCTTTTAGATTAAGGTGGGCCTGGCTCTCTGTGTCCTGCACGCCTTGCTGCCAAAACCAGAGCAACAGTGTTTAAATGAGAGAGGAAAAACATCAAGACAGGGAAAACAGTAAATGGCAGACAAAAAGAGGTCACAAATAACCCTTACTGCTGGGGGAAGGGATAATCCCTCCAGACCACGACAGGCCAAAGGGATTGAGATTGCTTTGGTCCACCTCTGTGGCTAGAGGAAAGAGGGGAAAAAAAACAGCAAACTCTGTTGGATTTCTCCTACACTGCATATGGCTTCTCTCATTCAGGATGCTCAAGAAGCGAATCATTTAACCACTCCCCTTATTTCTTGATCATTTCTGCTGTATTGCATAGGTGGTGCTATTGTCAGATGCTGAAAGCCATCAGGATTTAAGTAAGAAAGAGACAGAGCAATTGAGGAAAAAGAAAACAAATTAAGTTCTTCAGGAATTCGGTGACTCTAGAAAATGCAGGTTTATGTTTCTGCTCAGGTTTTGGCAAACTGAACATGCTCTTGCCTTTTCTCAGTTTTGTCTTATTTTCCTAAAGGTATTTGTAAAAGTGTTCTTCCCCTTACTGATGCACTATAAGCCATGGAATAGCATCCACACAGAGAGAGGAGTCCTGCCATTTTATTGTAATGTGTAGTGGTGGGGGGGGGATGTTGTTGTTGAAGGTCAGTACACTTGCAATACCTTGAATATTGAAGCTGAGGGGTGGGTGAATGTTCGCAACAGCCTGAGTCACATCCTCAGATTGTACAAATAGTGCAGTGGGTGAGGTGAACTGACACCGTTTCATGGCAGTCAGTGTTGTTCTCACTGTCATCTGCCCTGAGAGCTAGAAATGATGGACTTGCAAGTAATGTCACATTTGGACGAGATACATGAATACATAGGTGCTGTTGGAGTACAAATAATAAAGATGACCAAGAGTGTGTTCAGTAACTGCTCCAGCCAAGGAACATCAAGTATCAATATGCAATGGCCTTTCAAAAAAATCTTTTCACATTGCCATCATAAAATAGAATCAGCCCTTGACTCCTTAGAAGGTTATTTCTCTCAGGTCTCAGTAGTATAAATACAATACTATTTCATGGCTTTAGACATGTGGTACTGTCCAGAGCAGGCTGTTCTGTATCACCAAGATGCCAAAATCTGGCTAACAGAAATGGAAACACAGCAGGTAACAATCCAGCATAGGCAGGCTGGTCAAACTGCTTTATTCTGTTCTGCTCTGTGACCCACGTTACAACAGAAAATTATATTAGGTTGTTGTTCTCACCTTGCAAGACAAAAAGAAGGGAGAGCCGTCATGCCTCCTTGAGACACAGTCATGACCCCAGGTCAAGAATTACTAACAAGATGGTCCAATAAAACTCTTCTCTTTGACTATGCCAATCAGATTGTGCTGGGAAACTTCCACCTCTCTTCTTGTAAGAGATTCAACAGTCAGAATTCAATCCCACTCCTATTCAAGGGTAAAGATACCACCAGCATCAATAGAAGCAGCACTGGTATGAAAGAGTTCAAATGTCAAGTGTGTATTTGCAGAAACTGTTTCCACTGAAGACTATGCAGATATAATTATGCTGCTCTCTTCCCCATTGCTCTCCTTTTATATTATCTAAGGCAAAGTGCCCACAGAGGACACAGATGCACTCTATTAGATGTAGAGTGAGTATTGTTAAAAATATCCCCTTTAATACCAACTACATATTTATTCCTTTGTAACCTCATCAACTGTGACACTATGTAATTATAGATTGTTCAAGAGTCTTGTCTGCCCACTCAGTGCCAGAATGAAAAACAACGAAAGAAAACATAAAAAGCAAAACAGACAACTGAACATGAGCCCTCCACCATGTTCACAAGATGCTCAGTCACTGAATATACACTCTCAAGGGACATAATGCCCATCTACAGCACTCTCCTCCTCAGCAAGACACTTTTACTACACTGAAGTTGCTAACAGAAGAAAAATAGCAACATGTGGGAAAGTAAAGGTTAGACAGAATCAACATGGATGAGTCACTTTTAATTTCTTAGTTCTGTTGTATGAGATTTCAAAAAAAAAAGTCTATGATTTTTTTCTGTATAATGATCTCTTCTCTTGTGTCGTGTTGGTGTACCCAGTGTTACACCAGGGCTCTGCCTAAATGCCCCATGAAGTGCTGTCCCTGTTGCCCAAACCTCAGTCCTCATCCTGCAATCAGCCCCACAGAGCATCGGTATATGCAGAGTTTGGGGAGCTCTTCATGGATGAGACAATCTTCCCATGCAGATGAAGGTTTAAGAGTGAGGCTTAAGAGAGAAAGTAACAAACAAAAGGATGAAATCCACTGTGAAATACTGGCTAATTTTTTTAATGTAGTTTAGCAGGTGTTTAGTTATTACCCTGAAAATAAGGCACGAACGTTTTCATGACTCAGATTTGTGCTTTAGTTTAATTCTCTCTTCCATGCTATAGCTGTAATTTAAAACATTTGCTTCATCCTGAGAGAAAAAAAAATGATGTTTGAAATAAATCACTGCTGCAGAACTTACCCCTGTAGGGTATACACAGAAACTACACCACTGGCAAATGTTGAATTCTGATCATGGTTTCTCCTTGGGGGAGAGCTGTACTCACCTTCTTTCAGATCCCTTGTTCCTTCTACACTAAATGCTTTGATCTGGTCAGCTATAAATAGCTTATGTTCCAGCCCCACAAGGTTGCTGGGATGGGGACTGAATTACATTTCTGTCCTAATCTAGTGATGTCCTGGACTGCAGGTCTATCCTGATGTTTTCATAATGTAAAAGTTAAGTGCTAATTAAATATATGAATAAATGGATGGGTAGAGTGAGAAACTAGACTTCTCCACAGAAGACTGGTAGTGAAATATTTACTATTCCTTTATGTTTAAGATGGACTTATGAAGTTAAGTGGTTGGGCTTTTCTATGATTGCACTGTGACTCCGCTCCCCACCCAAGGTTTGAAGAGCCCTAATTTTTTACTAAAGATAGGAGAATTAAAGATACAGAGAAACATACAGGATGCTACAGGTTATCACTGCTTCAGCCAGTGTTACTTAACATGCATATGACTCTTTGTAAAGCACTTTCTACATCCTCAGATGATGCAAGGAGTGACAGCTCCCCTGGCAAGAACCGACCTCACTGATTTCTGTCAGGTCTGGTCAAGGACAGGGCATTGTTCTTCAAACATTTAGTATCAGTATTGTAGAAGTGAGCTGACAGCCTTTCTGGGAATAAGCTGGGAATGTTTAGCAGAGATTTGTTTTTCAAGAAAAAAGAGTCTCTTCCAAATACATGAACGGTGATCAATCATCAAGCATTTGCTCTTGATTTTTTCCTCTTGCTTTCTTAGATAATTTCTTCCTCTCTTCATCACTTGCTAGAAGACAATGTTGGTTTGTGATCATGCAACATATAGAAGAAAAGAATCTCTGTCAGGGAGATGTGAGGAAAGCAAGAATTGGATGTGCTTTTTAGAGTCAGAACTTCAGGTAAGTTCCAGAATGACTCTATCAGTTTATATGGGTATTTCCTGTCAGAAATGATACCTAATAAAGGACTTGCAATAGTGTTGACAAAAGCTTGAACAAGATTGAATGGCTGAAAGTTGAAGTTAGAAAAATTCAACCTTGAAACAAGGTGTAATTTTCTTGCAGACAGGGTAATTAAACACTAAAAGATTAGCAGTGAAGGTGAAGGTCTTACTATTGGCTGGAGGTCTCAAGGCAATACCACGTATCTTCCTAAAAGATGTGGTTTAATACAACCTCAGAGCAAGGCAGGGTAGGAGGGATTCCCTCTCCCTCTCACACACAACTGGCCAGATGGGGATGACTGGGGGTTTGGAGATTGGGAATTTTTTGTTTATTTTCCCGTTTGAGGGTTTGTTTTGTTTTGTTTTCAAAGTTACAGACTTGCTGTAACTGACAAGAAGGCAACAAATACATCTGTGTCGTGAATGGGTAGAGACAAATATTCCTAGATACTATGTTTGCACTCCTGGCTTAAATGCAGAGAATCATATTGATGGGCAGATTTAAGATTAGAAAGAATTTCTCAGGTCAAATTGGAAATAAATTAGTTAAAAGATGGAAGAAGGTGTTACTTTCACTAATTGGGATCAATAAGGCATGTGCCATTTAATAAACTCTCCATCATCACTGGAGCCTCATGCATATTTGGCAATACAGCTTGTTCTTTCAGTTCCATGCCCGTGGCATGCAATTGTTACCCCTGAAGAAACAAATTCTTTAACTCAAATCATCGTGCTGAAAATACACGTGAATCGTGTGAAACTGAATAGACTGTGTTATACAGGAGACCAAACTAGATGAACTTACAATGCTTTTTTACCTCAGAGGAAATGACCCTTGAGAAATCAAGGCTCAATGATGTTTCCATTGATCATAAGTTTTGATACCAATGCCCACATAATTCCTATAAATTCAAAACAATACACAACACAGCAGCCCACTGTGTTACATGGGGTTTGCCAAAAGGGAACTGGAGCTTTTGCTTGCAAACAAGCTGAGTAACATTAATAATTGCACAGTAATTATCTATGCTATCCATTTTATTGACACAACCAGCTACCATTTCTGCAACATGGACACTTACTCCTTATGGAACACCCACAGTTCTGGTATCATGGTCCTTTTGCCAGAAAGATCCTACCCATCATGGGACCTTTTCATTCCAGGCTATACATGATAGGAGCTATTTGTAATACAGTAGAATTATGGCATGTGGGATCTACATCCAAAGTCCCATTATTCCTCTCATGTCATGGGATAAATGGCAACATTTTGACTGATTCTATTTGACCACAGAACATGATCAAACAGTACGGCGTGTCACTATGGTGATCGCTGCAAATCCACAGTGGTTTCTGGAGATGTATTAGACATCTCACTGCTGGCTGGCATCAGCTTCCCAAGCCAGCTGCCAGATGATTTGGAAAGCTGAAGCAGATACCAAGCTACTTTTAAAGCAATTTCTGTGGCTATGCTTGCAGTGATCCTACCAACAGCTGCTGCACAAGGAGTGGGAAGGGAAGGCCAGTAACCAGTTGCTTTGGAGTAGTAGTTCTTAGCTCATTCAGAAAAAGGCTCAGAAACAAGTTTTGTGTGGAAGAGGATTGTGCAGCAGACAGCAAAGACCAATGTGGATGAGACACTTCATAGAATCATAGAGCCATTTAGGCTGGAAAGGACCCTTAAGATCATTGAGTCCAACCATAAAGCTAGCACTGACACTAGCACTACTAAACACTGTGTCCCTGAAGTGCCACATCTACACATCTTTTAAATATCTCTAGGAATGATGACTCAACCACTTCCCTAGGCATCCTGTTCCGGTGTTTTACAACCATTTCAGTGAAGAAAATTTTCCTAATTGTCAACCTAAACCTCCCCTAGTGCAACTTGAGGCCATTTCCTCTTGTCTTACTGCAACAAGCAAGTAACAACTTGCGAGAAGAGTCCGACTCCCACCTCACTGCAACCTCCTTTCAAGTAGTTGTAGAGAGCGATAAGAACACGCCTGAGCCTCCATTTCTCGAGGTCAAACCACCCCCAGTTCCCTCAGCTGTTTCTCATAACACTTGTGCTCTAGACCCTTCACCAGCTTCACTGCTCTTCTTTGGACATGATCCAGCACCTCAATGTCCCTCTTGGAGTGAGGGACACAAAACTGAACACAGCATTCGAGGTGCAGCCCCACCAGTGCCTAGTACAAGGGGATGATCACTTTCCTAGTCCTGCTGGCCATGCTATTTCTGACACAAGCCAGGATGCCATTGGCCTTCTTGGCCACCTGGGCACACTGGTGGCTCATATTCAGCCAGCTGTTGACCACCACCCCCAGGTCCTTCTCTGCTGGGCAGCTTTCCATCCACTCTTCCCCAAGCCTGTAGTGTTACATGGGGCTGTTGTGACTCAGATGCAAGACCCAGCACTTGGCCTTGTTGAACCTCATACTACTGGCCTTGGCCATCAATCCATCCTGTCCAGGTCCCTCTTTAGCCCCTTTCTACACTCAAGCAGATCAACACTCCTGTGCAGCTTGGTGCCATCTGAAAATTTACTGACAGTGCCCTCAATGTCCTTGCCCAGATCATTGATAAAAATAATAAACAGAACAGGCCCCAGTACTGAGCCCTGGGGAACACCACTTGTGACTAGCCGTACTCCATTCACCATCACTCTTTGGGCCTGACCATCCAGACAATTTTTTATCCAGCAAAGCATATGCCCTTCCAAGCCATGAGCTGCCAGTTCCTCCAGGAGAATGCTGTGGGAAATGGTGCCCAAGGCTTTACTAAAGCCTAGATAGAGAACATCCACAGCCTCTTCCTCATCCACTATGCAGGTCACTTTGTCATAGAAGGTGATCAGGTTAGTCAAGCAGGATCTGCCTTTCATAAAGCCATGTTGACCAGGTGTGGTCACCTGTTTGTCCTGCTCTTTTGAAGGACACATAGAGTTTCCTGAAGACCCTGGATCACAACAACCCATCATGACAGCATACTGTTTTGGGCGTTGTGGTCTCCACACACATACTTCCAGGACAACCAAAATTTCTTGTATATCCCAGAAGACTTGGTGCACATCTGTTGGACATCTACAGGAAACTGGGGTACAGAAAGTGCCTGTTATGGCTCTGAAGTTACAGGGCCAAGCTGCATTGCCGCTCATTCCAGAGTGGATGTCAACATGCTTCTAATTTTGCAGCACCTTGCTGGGGTCGTTTTGTCAAGCAGTATCAGCACATACCATGTTTGCTCTCCAAAACCAGGTCCTCTGCTTCCTAGTCACATGAAATAGTGCCTCATCTTCCATGAAATGGCTACCTATCGAAAGGTTCATCAAGCTATTAACCTGCCCACACTCTGGTCCTATTTCTTCAGAAGTTGCTCGTGACAATTTAGTGTTGTAGCAAGAGGTACAACTCCCTTAAGTGTTGATAAACAAAGTACACTCACCACCCACCATCTAAATGCTCCACAGTAGTACACCAAAGTGCTTGAAGGCAAAGGTGTGCAAGATGGAAATGGGCTTGACAGAGGTACTATTAAATGCCTTGGAAGAAAAACAAGGGGTGAAGAAAGATCCTTGCTGTCATGTAAAGTTAAAAAAAGGGCAGTTGTCCACTATTTTCTGCACCTAGGAGTAGGATTTTCACTAAAATTGTGGCCTTTATCGAACCTGATGGGGAACATAAGAAAGACCAAAGAGAGCATGTTTTGAAAAAACTCTTAGCAATCCCACAGAGGTGAGGCCAAATGGGATGGATTTGTGTCTGGGAAGATAGAAGGAGGTCTAGGGATAGATTAAAAAGGACTCACCATATCCTTGTTCATACTAATAACAGGAGCTGCCTGTCTTTGGGTTTGCTAACAGAGTGTTCCCAATGCCCTTGACCTGAAACTCACTTTACTTTTGACATTTCCTGAGCAGCTGGCATTAAACAGTGGGTTTCTTTATCTGGGCTGTGATACTCCACTTTATCCTTTGTTGATTCTCATCAGCTTCATCACACTATACAATGTTTGTGGATTAATGTAAACTCTATGAAGATTACTGAAAGTATAAACTGGTTGAAACTACTTCAGCAGAAAATGTTTTAAATGATAGAAGAATCTTTGTGAAGAATATGTTTGTGCTAAAGCACTATTTAAAAACTATTACAATTAAAAATGCAAAGATTTTTGTTTATACAGTCCTTAATAGAAAAGGAGCTTTAGAAAATTTTCATTCTTTGTAAGTAAATTGAAAGAAGGCCTTTGTTTCTAAAAGAAAAAACTTCTACTGAAACAATAACAGTGAAAATTTTGTGTGAAAAAATATAGCTTTGATATATTCTGTGGAAATAGATTGGGGTTTTTTTCAATCAGATGCTACAGATATAAATAATAATTAAAAAAAAAAAAAAAACAAAAAACAAAACAATTTACTTCCTCTCCTTCCTTTCTCATAACCACTCCTGCTTTCTGAAGATTGCCTCCTGCTCCACCCTGGCCACACACCAAACTCCTACTCAGCATGCACCAAAGAGTTCCCTTCCCTCATTCAGCTCTTTCCTTAAGAGCTGCTTCTTTTGTGAAAGCTTCCTGCATCATTTTTCTCCCTGTTGATGACTCAAGACCTTCTTGCACTTGAACTATTGTCCAGTATGTATTGTATCCATTTGAGTCAGGTTGTTAGGTCCATACCATAAAGGCTTCCAGCCCCTCCTCCACCCCTCCACCCCTCAGCACAGGAACACAGCAAAGGGAATTATAAAATCTTAATGAGGAAAACTCAGCAAGGTTCCTCCTGAGGAGCTGCCTACAAAATGTCCTGGGGGAGATGCAAGGCTTGCTGGAGTTGAGGTCTCTCTGCCCTGAAGGTTCAAGCACTCTTTTACTGAAGTTAGGACCAACGCATGAAGGCAAAAGCTATGCTGCAGACATCATTACGATGCCCAGCTCTGCTAAGACTTTTGCAGAACCTGACAGCATAGCTACAGAAAGAGCTTGGTTGCTGCTGGTTGAATTTCCTGTGTCTCCTCAACAGAAAGCATGGGATGATACGAAGGCCTTTTATAGCACTGGAACTATCTATTTGTCTAAATTGCACATGTGCTTAAGAAGTCATTTGCTGCCTCTTTGCTGTCTATTTAAGCTATTCCCAATCTCCTGGTGCATGCTGTATTTATGTAAGTGTCGGATAATCATTCTCCAATTGGATAGGCATGGAGAATTATATACAAAAATAAGGATCACTAAATGAAAACTTTAAACCACAATTATTTGGTTGACAAAAACATAACCTACATTTCCCGCAAGTACAAACCATTAACACATTTTTTGGTTTAATGTATGTTGCACAGAACCACTGTCACAAAAAAAACCCCAAACAAACAAAAAAGCAAACAAATTGAACACATCCATATACGCAAATGTTAATACTGTGTTTTCGGTAAACTGAATCTCAGACATTTCCTAGTTTAAGCATCATTGTGTCTCTAATGACACATCTATAGCCTGGATTTATGTTTTTTAATGGAGTTTGATGGATGCCCTGTCAGGAATGAGTGGGATAGGCAATACAGTTTTGCCTAAACCATTTTCTTCAATACAAAACATTTTAATAATAGATAATAATAAAACATAAAGGCCACTGCAGATGAAGATTTTAGGTCCTGCCTGGTGGACAGAGTTGAGTGTGTTTTTTACTCCTATGTGCAGTGTTTCACAGACTTATTAATTTTCTTTTTTTTTTTTTTAGTGCTCATTGGTTTTTACACAACAGAACATTTTGCTCAATAATCCTAGAAATAAGGTATGATTCTACTGTGAATCGCAGGAGAGTCAAATGTATTTCGCCTTCATCTCAGAGCTCTTGTTTAAGTCATTTACTTCTCCCTGAGGAAGAACCATGAACCTGTCAGGATCTGAGGTGTAAAAAGCATAGATTTCATGATACAAAATCTGTAGAAGTTAATCTAATTGTCCAGTCATTTCCTTGTTGAGTAAATGGCTTAGTTGCCTTAAAAACAGAGCTCTGAGGAGGAGTGGGATGGCCTTGTCCCTCACACCACTTGTGAACCTTCAAAGTACCAAGAGACCTCCACTGAGGTCAATATTTGGACAGCTGAGGAATGCCACACTTGGCTGAGTCTGGCCAAAATTACACTATCTGACTCAAAATAAGGGTCAGGCTCATTACTTACTATAAAATTAATACTTTTTTTCAATTCACTTTTGTCCACAGAGGCTTGACACAGAAAGGATTTAAATAATTTGTCACCAGCATGACTGGGGAGTTACCTGTGGGTGCCAACATCCAGTTTTGTACCCGTGTGAAGCAGGCATATTATAGATGTGGCACTCACAGGGAAACTCTCTTCAACCAAAGGCTTTTGAAACCATTAATGAAGGCCTGAGCTTCACGAATTACACCAACAAAAGGTCTTAGGTCATACTCAGGCGAAGACGCCTTTTACAAGAGGAGAAAAGCCAGCATGATGGCCGAGCTGGCTGCGGGATTCCTCCTCCTCCATCGTGCTCCAAGGGGACAATTTCCTCTCCAACTGTTAGAAAATACCACTTCTGGTGTTTATATCCTATTTTGTCTCTGAACCAAAGGGGGGGGGGGGAATAATACCCCAACGGGTCACAGAGTTCAGTGAAAATCCTACAAGCTTTTCCTGAACAAATAACAGATAGTGACCTCTGGCCCTGCCTTTGCATAAGAATTAACTTCAGTATTCAGGAGCCACTGCTGTGACCGGGGAGGACGCAAATGACAGATTCTGATTTTAAACTCTGATTTTTTTTTTTTTTTTTACTCTTTTTTTGTTTTTCTTATTAAATTTTTGAATTTTTATTTATTTATTTTTTAAATGCAGAAGAAAAGGGGGGGGGGCCGTGCAGCTCATCTGCATTACAGATCAGGCCCCTTCAGAGAAAATCAGCCATCCATAATTCATGGCATGTTTCCTGCAGGGCCTGGCGACGGCCGGGGCCCTAGCAACAGAGTCATAGCAACAGCAGCGGCACCCAGCCAATCGGCGGCCGCCTTTCTGACTCCTCTCAGCCAATCGGGAGGAGCGGTAGAGGCCGAGGCGCCGGCAGCAGCGCCGGGCCGGTTGCGAGCCTGCGCGGGGAGGGCGCCGTTAACGGCTGGCCCAGCGGCGGCGGCGGGAAGGCGGGAAGGCGGGAAGGCGGGAGGGCGGCGGGCTTGGGAGGCGGCTGTGGCTGTGGCTGTGGCTGTGGCTGTGGCCGCGGCTGCGCGGGCAGGCGGCGGGATGGGTGCTGGGGGAAGTATTAGGCAACGTAGGAAAAAATGGCTTTGTACTTGCCCAAAATCTATGTAATTTTTTTTTTTTTTTTTTTTCCCCACAATAAAGATTCTTAACTGCAAGTAGCTGCATATATGGAAAAACACGATCTGTATTCTATTAGTCTTCATGAAGCAGAAATACTCTGCTGCAACTCACTGCTGTACTCTGTAACTGAGACATTACTTTGGAAAAAAAAATAAAAATCTGGGTTTTTTTCCTCAGTTGACAAATAATTACAGTTTTGTGCCTTTGCCCTTCCGTGCCTGTAGCTTGTCAACACGGGCATTGTTCTCGAAAGACATAGGGGAGAACAAAGCAAAAATGCAGGGATTGTGGAAACAGCACCGTTGCAAAAACAACCCCAACAATTTGCTGCGATAGAAGCTGCACTGGGAAACAAAAGTGCAGAAAGCGTTGAGCCTTCCTGCGTGCAATTCTCGTGTGAAGTTTTGTTAACTCTTGTCACAGTGCTGCTACACACACCAAAATGTGTAATTTCCTTTCTTTGGGGGGGAAGGGATTGAGCTTTGTTTATATTAAATAAGAATTGTGAAGCCAGAACAGCTCGTTAATCACTAAAAGCACACTGCAGCCATCACATCCTGTAAAATAGTATCATTTTGCTCAGAATGGCATAAGGAAAAACTTGCTTTTGCAATATTTGTATCTAAAGTACGTTTTGAATGAAATACCCGATGTCCATGTATATGCGGGTGCAGAGGTCTACTATAGTATAAAACTATATCTTTTATCATTTATCTTTGGGGAAAATGAAAAGCAATCATTTATCCGAACCTGAACATTACACTTGAAGCCGAGATACTGCAGGTTATCTAAGTAAGAGTTTCACCCCTGAACCTAAAAGCCGAACCAAAATTCCACTCTAATGCATATGTTGCTCAGATAGTGAAAGTGGAGATTAGAAGATTTGCTATGGATGCTTCAAAGTACATTTTGGGACCCGGTGCCCTGTACTGAACTTTAACAGATGATGCATAAATTGACTAAAGCTGTGAAGGCTGTGAGGGGAAGATTGAAAAATACATTCCAATCTCCTGTCATATATTTTATAAAACGTTGCAAACAACCTGCTTTGTCAAGGCCATGCCTTCTGAGATTCCACAGATGAAAAAATACCCTATCACTACCTTTCTCGATCTGAAAGATGGCTGAGAACTCCGCTGTATCATTGATTTATTTCAACAAATTAGTAGGACTAATTACTGCGTTCTCCGTTTAGAAGTGGTACGTTTTCCCTTGTTTGAAGAGAAGCCATGTTAATTATTTTACAGCAGTGTTTTGCAGCAGTTAAACCTGAAACCAAACTGTTTATTTTACCTTAAAAAAAAACAAAAAACCAAAAAAACTAACACAACAAAACCTGGTCAAAATTATTTTGAAAACATAATTACTGACTGTAAATTAAAATTTGTGGGTTTTTCCTTGTCAAGAAAGAACAATTTAGCAATTTCATATTTTGCTTGCACTTAGATACAAATGAAGATTTGAATGTCAGGCCTATGACTGCTCATTAAAATCAAGTAATGAACCCTGTGGTCTGCACAGTTAAAAATCCGAAATTGCCTTCCAGGATGGTTAAGTTGTCCCATACCTTTATCCTTAACTTTGACAGATTCCACGTAGGGCTGGAGGCATGTTCACTCTGAAAGGCACAGCGCTTTCTAATGAGCTGTTACAATCACACAACTTAAGCTAATGAATTTCTTATCCTCTTAGGCGGATAAAAGTTTCTGTTAGAAGTCAAAAGATCTCCGGTTTTTAAGTGGATTTGCACTTTGCAGTTGGAGAAGGAGGGGAGGAAAGGATGCTCATTGTGGTGTTCTTAACAAGCGGCACTGTGTGGCAGTAACAAAATCCTCACAATAAGGAAACCTTGCATGATCAGTTTGAAGTGTGGAACATGCCAGGGCAGAGCCACAGTTCCATGGGCACGGGTGGAAATTGGTGCTCACACTTGAATGGTTCGGGCGAGTCTCTGCAGGAGAGCAGATCCTCGTTCCCCTTACATCCTTCAGAAAGGTTCAGTGCTGTGCAGCTGACCAGTGTTCCACCTATGTGCAACCCAGTCTGTAGAATGATATGTCACTTCTAATTTCAAAGGCTAAATCCTTCATTTGTAAGGGGGCTCATCTGAAGCACTGATGAACAGCATTGGTCCTGCACTCCACAGTGCTGAGGTGCTGTAGAATACCAGTACCGCGCACTTACACGGGGATCTCAAACCATTTTGTAGCCATTTCCCACCCAAACCTCACAGCATCACAGACATCTATTTCACCCGGGACATAAAACCTATGTTGTTCTACATTTAAGTCCTACAGCTTCTATAGAAACAATGCATTATCTCAAGAGCTGGGTGAGTCCTGAATTATTTCTGTGTGCTGAAATGTGCAGGCTGCCATCACAGTACCATGGTCAACATCTGCCTTAGAGAATTTGTTCTGACTTTGCAGAGGAAGTGGGGAAGAGGAGAAAAGAAAGGAAGAAGTCTCGACTACAATTTGTTCTCCTGTAAATGGTCTTGAAGCCTTTCCAAGGGGCTTTGAATCTTGCTAAGGAGTTCCATGTGGAGGTTCTGGGTACATACATGTTAATTTATGCGGCAGAATTAGTTTCTCTACTCAGTCTTAGGAGTATGTAGAAAGTCTACGTGTCTTTCTTGACCAGCTTGCTCTTCCTGTCATTTAAAAATGTAAAGGCTGAAACTGTAGGATGCCTTAACAATGTAAAAGTGCCTTTTCTACTTCAATTTTAGGGCCAAATTCTTGTTCCAGGGTACACAGCTACACACTGCTTATTTCCCTTGGATCTGCTTTTTAGGTGGAAAAGACTATCTCACCAAATTCAGTAGGAACTGTAAATCCCTATCTCTGAACCAAATTTGGCCCAAAGACTGGAAAGAATCAGAAGATCATCTGTGAAAAGGCAGCTCTTGACAAGAACTCTTAATTCCACATTAGCTCCTTAAAGCTCTTCCCAGAGACTAATGTAAAGACTGGAGGCTGATAGTGGCCTGACCTAGAGCACATGAAACTCAGCCAGAACACTTGAATTATTTCAAAGGTTTCAGATCAGGCTCTAGTCACCTGAAACATTTCAAATCCCAAACAAGGAGCAGGATAGATATTATTTATTGTTTCTTGTCTGATGACACAGAATCTGAATTTTCCAGTGTATTTCACACCATCCATGCTTTCTTACGGTGCTTCACAGGACCTTAGTGTGTTCCTCAGATTTAGGGCTGGTGCATACCCAGAGGTCAGTAGAAATTTTGCTGTGGATTTGCAGTCGTGCTGGGCAATGTCACCAAAACCTCCAAACGGTTCAAAACCTACACTTCAGCGTTTCACTTTTATTTGGATTTCAAAGCTTTGCTCAGCTAATTCTACTATGCCTCAGCAGCCTGAAAAATTGTCAGGAAAAAAAAACAAACCAAACTAGGAACTGCCCTTTTGCTATTGTCTCTTTCTGAAAGGGGCCCAGGTAGCATCTTGTGAGTTCCCTCATACAAAGCAGATAGAGGAAAAAAGAACTCATCTCCCCTTCCCCCCCCCCCCCGTGTGCAAGAGAAAGCGAACGCACAGGAGAGTGTGTGTCCGCAGAGAGAGAGCAGGGCTGGGGAGGGGGGGACCTCCGCTGCCTATCCCCCACAAAGGGACCGTGGCATTGACATAGCCTAACTGCTCTCCTTCAGAAGGGGCAGATTGAGAGGAAGTGACCCTTGGTGCCCCTCTTCTGCAGGGGACCTTGTGAAATAACTGTTGCTCTTCTCTTCCTTCCTTCCTTGGGTAGGTCAAAGAAATTAATGATGAGAAATCTCTCTTTTGTCATTTGGAGAGTAAGAAAAAAATACTTTTTCCTTGACAGGGATAAGGAGGAAGTGTAGAGGTGCTAACCTTGACTATTTACTTGGGAAATGCAGAGTGGTTCCAAAACCAGTCCATTGGGTTCATGGATTAGAGGGCAGCAAGCAGCAGCAGCAGGAGCTCTGGGTGAGGCTGTGAGTCTGTCTGGGTTCGTTTTCTAAGGGGACTCTTAAAGTGATCCCTGCAGCTCTGTTCCCAAGAGCCAGGAACATCAGGAATTTCAGAGCTGTTCAACACCACTCCCTATGGCATCTGGTTAATTCCTTGTGAAACCCAGGTCTGGCAGGAGAAGGAGGATCCTGGGGACTGTGGGAAAGAGAAGGCTGATTTGGGGAATAGGGAAGGAAGCAGAAGCATTTAGGCCCGTTGCCACGAGCAATCTCTGCCCATCCCTGCTGAAGTTCACAAAGTGCTGAACTTTGAAACCGAGGCCAGGCCTGAGTAGGTTTGAGCATCAAGGTAAACATTTCATGCACTGCCCTGGTTCCTATCTCTTAGCTGCTGAGGGGCAGTAGGTAAAGCACACAGACTCAATCTCTCCCCTCCCTCTTTGGAGGAGTTTTAAATGTCTCTCAGATGCACTTGGGGTGAGTTGGGGAGGGAGGGAATGACCTTTGGATTCTCCCTCCAAGAGGGAACCTGAGAAAATGACCTTTTGGCCCTTAGCTCCGCGGGGGCTCGGGAGAGGTCGGGAGGAATGACTCTTGGTCCAATCTTGCTCTCCACAGGGGCTAGAGGGGGAAAAAAAGAGAAAGAGCTCCAGGAATATGTGATCACGGGAATTTTTGTCTTCTTCTGAAAAAGGGGCATGTTTACTTTGTAGCCCCTGTAAGAAAAATAGCCTGCCACTGAGAAACAAGCACGTCCATTTAAAGCAAGAAAGAGCCTCAACTCTGTGACCTAGAAATCAAGGCAGAAAGTAAAAGCTAATAAATAAATAAATAAGTAAATAAAATAATCAGGGATGTCGCGCAAAATCAAGGGGTGCCCTCTGAAGAGGTGTAATCAAGGCTCTGAGCCATCAGTTATAATGGTTTTGATTAAAGAAAGCTGTGCAGAAGTAATCCATTTTATTTTTAAATGGCCTGATTTTCCCTTGCTTCTCTCTTTGGAGGCTGAACCTAGAACAATTTGAAGGAGGACATGCAATGTTCTATGAAAAAAGGCAAGTGAAAAGACAGGCATTTAATAACATAGAAACCCCACATCTATTTAAATTACTTTGAGGTTTTGATGGCACACAGTAAGATTGGCTGAAAATAGCAATGCTTTAGTAAAATAAAAACATGAAAGACCTTCCAAATCCTGGCTGATCAAGCCACACAGTTCTGTAATTCTTCCACAACACCTGAAATGTAATTTTAGGAGCAGTTGAACTGAACTGTCAATGGGGCTCCCTATATGCTGTGTACCTAGCAGCGTGAGGGTTTTTATTTACTCTCTGTATTCTTCACAGTGTAAAAACAAAACTTAAAATAAAAACTTTCTTCCTACAACTTCATATTTATTCACAATTTTGAACTTCTTCATTTGTTTCCATCACAGCTGAAGGCTTCTTTAAGTCTGAGTGTCATCTGTTCTTATATAGGGTCAAACATATTGTCTTTGCTTGATAAATAAAGACAAATAGTAGAAAAGAACCTCAAAAGAATCACAGCTGGGGTGGGAGGGGAGGGGAGGGAGGTTTACATTTTCTTCCTCAAGAAGGTCAGATGTTTATTCAAGCCTATCCAAGCCTTTTGAACAGAGCATGGTCTGTGCTGGAAATCTCATGAGAACAGCGTTTCCTGGAGAGTGGAAGGGAGAGGTGTCTTCACAACAGCCGGCCACAGAGCACTCTGATGGTTTTAGCACCCGACAGCGCCAAAGGTGCGCTGAAATACAAGGTGCAGAAACACAGCCTATTTCCAAAACAGTTATTTGAATAAAGTGAGTGTAATAAAGTGTGCTGTGGCAGCAAGAATTGTGTGTTATTTCCTGACAGTTATGCTCTGCCCAGCACTGAGAGCTCCTCCCACATGACCTATGTGTTGGAAAGGGGGGAGGCTGTGTCGGACCTCAGGTTTTGTGGGTCACCATTTTTAGTCAGTGTTTTTAGGAGAACTTTGGGAAAAAAAAAAAAAAAGGAAAGTTGCATAAAATATTAAGAGTCTGGAAAAGCAAAAGGAATCCAAAAATTCCACTAAGTGTCAAACTTTGATTTGGGAAGTTACATGTTTCAATGCATTCAGTTGTTGCTAAAAACCAGTCCGACTAATATACACAGAAAGAAGTATGTTTTCATGAAAAAAAAACCCCAAAATATTGTGTAATTTAGCCTATAAAAGCATCATCAGCAGATTTACAACATGGCAGAGCTGTTGAAAGCTGAACATCATTAACACTGATTCATGGAGGATGGCTGTGAACATGAGCACAGACAAGATGCCGATGTCCTCTTCCCTAAGGTAGGCAACATTAGACAGGGCCTGTAGCCACAGCTTCCCTGCAAGGACGAGGAGCTGGAAATGCTACTATCCTGATAAAATACAAGAATCCAAACAGACCAATGAAATACAATTTTGCAGAGTCTTAGAAATTATCTTTGGCCACAATGAATGGGCAAAATCTTGTTGTGTCCTGCACTCCCGCCTCATAATTAACATTTGATTTCTGAAAGCATGACAATCTTGTATGTTCCTTTCAGTAACAGCATGTGTTCTCTATTCATAGGAAATCAAAGTTGTACGATGTTTACATTTCAGCAGCGTGTTTCAGAGAACAAATTTAGCCACTCAAAGCAGAGCTAGTTTTAAATAATATTAAGATAAGAGGGAAATCATGGAACAGAGAAGCAAATGAAATTACATTCCTCACCTGCTAAAATAATTTCCTTAATATGCCATCTGTTGCCTTAGCTTCTAAGGTCTGGAGGTAGAATAAGCAATTAAAAGTCTAAAATAAAGCTGCTTAGCCCATTTGTGAGGAATAATGTAATGGCACTCTTGGCTTTGCCTGTATCTGGACCATCCCTCCCCCAACATGAGCCTCACCCTCCCCAACTATCTGGGAGCATCCTACTCAGCAGCCACGTGTCACTTCTGCCAGAAGAAGGTTTGAGATCCTTTCATGAAAATTCTTACAGGATACCTGCACATAGGTATTCTGCACATTCAGAGTGACAGTTATCAGAAAGCAGCCCAGGGAACGTTTGTAAGGGCTGTGGTACCCTAAGGTACCCTGATTATCTCTGCATAATGCTGAACCATACTGTTTAGGTACAGCTTTGTGTTGCTTTTCAGGAGATAATGTACTCCTTTAACCACAAGGAGAAGCTGGACAAAATCTTATTTATTCAGAAGTAATGTCTTTTTTTGTCTGCTTTAGATAGCATTTGTTTAGGCAGTAGCAAGAGACCTCTTTCACTAGGTGTATAAAGAAGGAAAAAATAGTCATCTGTAAGATACACTATCACTTTAAGCAAACTGGAATTCACCACCTTATTTCTCACATCACTTTGGTGTATGAATGCACTGGGCAAGTCCCCATGTTTATTAAGGATGGAGAGGTCGCTTGGTGTGTCACCTACAAAGCTAGGGACTCCTTCAGCTGGTGGTTCTCTCGGTGTTTGTTCTAGTCTTGGTCAGTTCACGTGAACTCTACAAGTTACACAGGGATCCTTGGAGCACTCATTCCATGTAGGTGAAATGTAAATCCACTGAATTTTTTCCATTAACAATTGAAAAATGTGTATAGCATGTTATTAAGTGACAAAAGGCAACATGTGACTGAAATCCATGCCTTTGACATCAGTGAAGTTCTTTCTGTTAATATTGGTGAGCTGTGGTTAGAAATATATCTGCATTTGTGTGAACAAGATGGAAAATAATCAGAAATGACTGGAATCACAGTACAGGGTACAGATACAACCACAACTGCCATACGAGGGTCGTTTGCCATGCCCTTGGCATGTGTTTTTTCTCAAAATACCACTGAGCAATACATGTTTGCTGGGTATAGATTATAGCACATACTGACACAGAAAGGGGAGGGGGCATTCAGTGGCACATTCTGATTAATTGGTTAGCAGGAGCTTCCTCATACTCATTACAGCTATTCATCCATATCACTTTCTAAATCTGAATACATATTTTTATCTGAGAGTCCATATGGCTTATCAGGAAACTGTGCATATAGAAAACGACCACAATCCTGAACCAAGATAATATTTATCTAATAGACCATAAAAGCTCAGAAAGAGTCAATATGGTCTCTCATTTGAGCATGTATTTTGATATGCATTCTACCTATCCAAACACAAGTCATTTACACTGCAAGCTATCTGCCTCGTAAATCCATGTTTAGGTAATTCTTGTAACGGTGGATTTTTTTTACAAGAGAGATTATAAAGATCACTTGAAAGTATTGTAGTCCATGGACTAATTTGGAAATTACTATTTGCCTGATGGATTGTAATGGAGTCTGATGGAGCTGTAGGCTTTTATCAGCAAAACCCATATTTTGATATGTAAGCAAATTTGAAAAAGCAAAATATTTGCAGAATAATCACCCAGGCTGCTCTGCCTGACCTGCAGCATCCTGCCTGCTTTGAGTTACCAGGTTGATGACAGGAGCGGACTGTCTGCTACCAAGGACCAGGTCTGTCAGAAATGAGCCTTTACTGTAAATTTTCTCTTATCCCTTCAACTCAGAGAAACCCAGGAGTATGAAGAGCAGATTGCTGGGGGTTAATGGCTGAGCAGAAAGTGAAGAGGTAACCCTGCTCACCTAATCCCATACAACTCTGCAGAGAATATGCTATGGTGTAGCCATACTTGTCCTGAGAGTCTTGAGTGGGTCCCTGGCTGTGTGTTCAGAGAGCCTTTAACAGTGTAGTTAAATAGGCTTAATCTTCCTCTCTCTCTGTATTTTATGTTCTGCTTTCCCTCGGTTGGAAATGCAAAGGAAAAATGGAGAGCAAGCAGGGAGAATTGGAATATGGAAAAATAAAATCAGGAATAAATTATTGTTTAGGTTTTATTTAAGTGTTTGGATATTATTCAAAGTGAAGGATCAGAAGAATTTCAAAGAACACAGGGTTTTTTTGTGAAAAACACACTGAAAGAGAATATTTTTGTCTATGTATATATTTCTAAGGAAACGTTTTTGCAAACGACAGCCAAGGAAAAGTGAGTCTTCCTGAGGAGGGACTGTCCAAAATCACAGGGGCCCCTCAGCTCTGCGAGCCCACAGTAAGGTGAATGAAGGTGTCTCTCCACTGAATGCAGAGGGACCCCACGTGGCTGGTGTAGACTATGTGCCTTCTTCCTAAATGGCTTAAATTAGGGGAGACGAAACATACTCGAATCCTGCTTTTTCACCAGATCCTCTCACTGAAGAAAAATGGGAAAGCAGCCAGGCAGTACTGGCCTTTCTAGCAATTTTCCCTAAGTTATCAAAGCAAATCTCCCCATATATCAAAGTTCACAGTCCTTTTAAGTAACTTGATTTCAATGATGTGTTTATACCATCTCCGAGTCATTTGGTGGCAGTTCCAGAAGAGGCAGGAGGTGCTGACACTGAGTGGAATACAGAGGGAACCAAAAAGAGAGCGTGTGACTTTGTGTTCTGGAGCTTTGGTAGATCTTAATGCAACTGTGCATAGAGTTGCAGTTATTATCATTATGAGACATTTATGAAGTCAGCCACAGAATACTAAAATTAAAATTCTGATAAATAATGTAAACTGAAATGCAAATTTTTATCACATCTCTGGATGTGATCTCCTCCTTTTCTGGAGGAGTATATGCAAAATGGCAGTTGATCTAGTGCCAGTAAGACGGTATAATGAAAGGTAGTATTTAATTTCCTTGAAAATGCATTTAGATTTATTTGGGGTCTGTCGTCAGCTGTTAAGCTGCTATAACAGGCATCAAGACCTAACAGAATTACTACATTACCCAAACCTTTCCTTCTAGCTAAATAAATATAATCCATGTTCCACTGAAGCTACTGAAGGAGCAAGTTTAGCAAGGCAGAAATGAAGGTGGCATAAAGAAATGAAGATTCTGACCATAGAGCTTGTTCTAAACACTGCAGCTTTGCCTTAGTTTTTAAGAAGAGGATTAAAAAGGAATAGACTGAAAAGAAATGGGCCATTTTCTGCCCTGCCAAGTTTTGCCCATCTTGCAAAGTGAACATGGGGAGAAAATGAGCCTTTCCCCAGCATCTCTTGCTTACCTTGATGTAGTATAAGAGTGTCTAATAAGCGCAAAGCTTGTTACTGCATATTCTGCATGGTGAGTTAGCGTGCTACATTTAATTTCCATCTAAACAGCAAAACAGATTCAACAGTGCATGTCACTGCGGATTCCTACATACCTTTGTATCTTCTCCATCACCTGCCAGCCTCAGTCTTTGCTCTTCCTTACTTCCTACTGCTATCAACCAGTGATAGTTGTGCCTGATATTCTCAGCAGTATGCCTATCCTAAGCCTGTGTCTGACCATCTCCTGTTGTAGTCTTCAGCCAGGTGTGTAATTTTTGTCGCAGCAAAGTAAACATATGCATATTTCTAACTATAGAATAATTCTAAGCGTGGTCATCACATTTTCCCTGTCTTAAAGAGGAGGGGTTTGAGACAAACAGTTATTAGGTACAGGAAAGCAGTGTTTGCCATCAGTGAGAATGGTCCATGCTTGCAGTGTATATTCAAGTGCTTTACGGAATCGGAGTCCCAAGCACCTATGTGCCTCAGTTTCCCCATTATCACTGTGGGATATGCCATTCATTCACATTACTGTTGTGCAGTGAGCTCCCACTGATTGCATGTTCATGATGCATTTGGATAAATGCCATTAGCTTTTCCAAAGGTCTGAATTGCCTTTCTTTAATTTTAACTGGTTTCATTCAGAGCCTCCAACATTCTTTCCCGGTAGATTGTGTCTGTGTATGATTTCTTTATCAGTAAAATTAAACTACATCAGGAAAGTTCCTGAATAACAAAACACAGCACTCCAGCCTCCTGAAGTTAAATTACATTTATATGCACACTCCTGCTTCAGTGACTTTCAGAGGTTCCCACTCACAGCTATGGCTAAGTGGGCATGTCTTAAGGTGACAGATTGATAATATATGTTCACGTACAAATATAAGTGTATATGTAGATTTCCATTCCTCCTTTGTTTCTCCCTCCTGTTCACTGATGTTAAACTCACACACTTGCAATTTAAAACCTAATGTACATTGTTATTTAAAAAAAAAAAAAAAAATTATTGCTCACCTTCCTCCCTCACCTCATCCTTCACAAGATTTCACACATTATTTCCCTACATGCTCATCCTCATGCCTGGTTTGACAGGGGACTCTCATAAAGCTACTGATCCTCTTCTTTGACCATCTCCTTGTCATCCCCACTGAAGTATTTCCTGCACCACAGTGTTCCCATCTAGGTCTAAGCTGACAGTTGACTAGGAAAGCTTCAGATCCAAATCAGACCTTATGACACAACTGTTAGGTTCCTCTTAAGCCTCTGTGGAGTCTCATGGCTTCTATCACATTATATTTACCTGAAAAATTCAGAGTCCGGTCAATGCCATAAAGCTCTCAACATTTAAGACACTTGCACTGGTGGGGTGAGAAGAAGTAGCCATGTTTCTGGGCTTACACTTTAAAATCTGTTTGCTTCAACCACAACTGTTCTACCTTTATGTTCACTCTAAAATCTGTTTGCTTCAACCACAACTGTGCTACCTTTATGTTCACTTTCTTTGACTATTCATGTGATTGAATTCTGTGTTCATTAACATTCGCAGAAAGTGAACCTCAGAGCTGCACATATATTTGCAGAAGTAGTGGTTTACATTTGCACACTTAGGCATTCATAGCTAAAAGCACTAATTCGAGGAACAAAATCGCTGCCATTTAGACAGCCAGTCCCATGCAAAACCTGTTTATTACCCACAAAGAACTGAGTTTTGATCCTGCTATAGAAATGGTTTTTGCTTGCTCATAGAAAAAAAATGTGCATTTAAATAATCCAAGGAAATCACTGCTTTCCACAGATTTGTGCAAGTAGAAGAAAAGCTTGGACAGATTATGTATTATAAAGTATTTGTTCAGAGTTTGGATCCTCCTGCCACAAAAGCGTGACCTCTTGTAGATGTTGGCGGTATAGAAACTATGACACACAGCTGAGCAGATACAGGCTTTTCAGCAGAAATGTTACACATCCACCTGACACAGTTAATTAAAATGTCACTTCTATAGGAGTAAAGGGAGATGAATGTGAGCCAAACAGCTGAGCTGAGAATTTTGTTTTGCCTTTGAGCAATTCTCTGTAATTTTGTTTAAACACAGGGTGGGTTTTTCCCCATTGTATTGATCAATATAAAGCTACAAAATTTACCCTAAAATCTGGCATATTCAAGCCGTTTTATTCACAACTTACACTTATTGATCTTGAACTTTTCAGTTTATTCAATGTGGTGGCCTGGCACACTCACTTCAGTGCAAAGACCCCTTTTGATTTCAGTGGGAGTTACAACAATCTTGCCAGAAGGGTGCTTAGCATCAAATGCTGTACTAAGTGACGACGTGGGGTTAAGTCATCCTCCATCAGGGTATATGAAGTAGCATGTGGTTTGTTGAAATGTAGCCCGAATGCAAATGCTAAACTGGCACAAACGTCAGGAGCGTGTTGATGAGGTGTGTTGGTGGCACAAAGCTGGGAGGTGTTCCCAAACAGAAAACTGGTGTGTTGTACAGAAGAAACTGCATGGCACTTTGGCCTGAAATAATGGAAAGAGTGAAATTCATTCAAAGCACAAAACACTAACTGATACATCTGGAACTAACATTCAAAATACCTGTAAGATGGGAGCTCATCATCAGGAAGTGACTGGAAGGCCAGAAGTTGATAGCAGGGCAGCACTTGTGAGAAGACCATCTTCAGTTATACCAGGAGTACTATTTCTGGGAGACCTAGGAATGTTTTGAGAGAAGTGTCATGAACTGGTGGGCTGATCCAATGGCTCACTACTGCCTTAACATAGAGACATGAACTTTTTGCCCTTTCCCTACACTCAGCCACATGGTCGCACTCTCACAGGAGTGCACCATCTCTAGTTTCCTCAGACCATTCTCATGGTCTTCATTCTTGCAATTTTTGGTAACCAAGGAAAAAAAAGGTTTTTTCCTGAGTTAATGAGCTGCATCCATTTGCAGAGGATCCAAAGGGGTTGTCACAGTTTAGGGTCAGGGCGGCCCCTTAGACCTATAAGAGACACTCTCTGTTAACCCCCCTCCCTCCCCAAAGGGAAGGAGAAAGGGAATAAGGGAGAGAGAGTCAGCGATTAGAAAAGGGAGCTAGAACAGCCTTAATGAAAATAAAAATAATAATAGTAATAAAAAAAGAAGGAATATATACAAATATATACAATACCAGTATGGAACCCCACCCCCTGATGGTAATTACATCACCGTCACCACTGATGCTGTGGAGCAGGCAGCAGGGGAGTCCCGGACTGGGCCCCGCAGCAGATGGGAGCTGTGTCCAGTAGCTGGATTCTGGTACTGGGTTCAGGAACACACAGTTTGAGATCGAAGGCAGAAGAGACAGAGGCCTCCTTGGATGCTCTGAGGAAGGAACAGAAAGATGACCCAAGCCAAGCCAAGCAAAGCTGGCAAAGATGTCCAAGAGAGGAGAAGAGCCATAGACCCTTCAGATCCCTCAGTCTTATGTTGAGTATGCTGTATATGGGATGGATACCTCGTTGTTCAGTTTGGGGTCACCCGTTCTGTCCACTCCTCCCTGCAGGTGCAGCCTTTCACTTTCTGCACCCCTCAATGTGGTACACAAGGATCTTGTGTACCACAAGCCAGTGGCCTTGGTCTGCACACCAGCCCTTGGTAGTAACTCTAAACATGGGGTGTTATCACTGCCAGAAGCAGACACTGCCTGTGAGAACAGGCTGCTGACTTCAGACAGTGCAGTGAGTTAGAAGAACTGAGCTGAAAAGTAAAATTACTGAACAGAATTATTTTTGTTCTCACTCAGACCAGGACAGAGGTCCAGACCTGCCACATGGTAAATGACAAGAGTGTGTAACAGGGAGCAGAGATGGGGAGAAAAGGAAAGGAGTAGGCCCTTCTTCTACTGGGAATTGGCTCTGAAGTCAGTGCATCCCGTTTTGGGAAAACTGTTGCCATAGTATCTTTGAGGAAGGCTTTGTCTGAGTAGAAGCTCATCTGAAGCATTGCATACCCTGT
The DNA here is from genome assembly GCA_025345505.1 of Todiramphus chloris collaris. Classification (NCBI taxonomy): domain Eukaryota; kingdom Metazoa; phylum Chordata; class Aves; order Coraciiformes; family Alcedinidae; genus Todiramphus; species Todiramphus chloris. The sequence goes on along the minus strand of JANVCC010000019.1, from coordinate 26,982,338 downwards.
GATGCTCACACAGGGCTGGTTCTTTTAGTGGTACCTTTGCTGAGCAGACAGAGAAAGGGTGTTCAGATTGACTCGCTGCCCTCCAGAGATGCTTTTGTGGAAGTCAGAGGTTGGGGCTTGCTTGCCAGTTGAAAAATATATCCTGACAGGTAAGAGACATTTTCCTAGATCTCTGGTCTGTGATAGCAGCATGTCAACAAGAAGAAGATAGTGCCTGACCTCCAGAGAAGTCTCAGACTCCATGGAGTCTGGCATACCAGCACATAAATGCTACAAACACCTTTATATGGTCCTTTTTGTAAACCTGTTTGGGTTTTTTTGTTTCCCTCTGCTGAAAACCTGGTCCAGAATCTGATTCCTCTACTCAGTAAAAGTCTACCAATTTTCAGATAAGTGTATTTAAGACCAGCGTATGCAGAGGATCAAGTAAACTCAATGACCAAACAAGAGAGGAGGCAATTAGCAAGATCTATTGCCATGATCTTAGTTACCACATTGAAACCAAATGGTCAAAAGGAAACAAATACAAAAGGCAAATCAACTCAGGGATGGCAAACAACCTCCAGCACCTAAACTCCCCAGGAACCTTTTCAGCTGCCAGACCTGGCAGAGAGCTCCTGGAGACACCCTGCCTTCCACGTGTCTCTATTTCTACTCATATTTCTGATGTGGCACCAGCTTCAGGAGCTGGTGACCTGGTTTTCATCCAATAATCACTTTCTGGGCGTCCCTTCAGCATAAAGATCTTCCACCACATGGTCACTTACCCGTCTTTGTCTGAGGGGCTTTGGCAAATGTAAACACTCTTGATGACAATGACTCTTTCAGGACCCAAATCTGGAGTAGTAAGAGGGATCCTTTCATTCTTTCCCATGTAATCACTTTGCAGTATCCATGCCATGCAGCGCTCTCCATCCCTGCAGATAGTCCCTGACTGGTGTGCCCCGGTCTGCAGGTCTCAGCATCCTTTAAGTGATACCTGAAAGGATACACCACAGTGGTGAGGAGTGACAGGGACCAGATCCAACCAGTACAGTGCTCAGGAGAGCAGGAGCATGGGGAGGCTGGGCAAAACATGAAGGACAAGGTGTTTTCTGTCTTTCAGAAAGAGAATGGGGAAATAGGTCCAGAAAATAGAGCAGGAGGTGTGAGAGGAGACATGTGAGAACTGGATGATTAATGTGTATGTACACATAAGAGAATGAGAAGCAAAGTTTCAGACTGGCAATTGTTTTGGGGGTTTTATTTATTATAAATTGAAACTCCAGCCTATAATCAATAACATGAGCCTGGACTGTACCCTTTATACAGAGTTGCTAACACATTTCTATAAAATCTCTTGCAAGGCAGTAGCTACATATAAATTCTGTGACGCTTACGCTTGCCAGCATGTTACCAACTTTATAGAAAGATGCTCCATTGTTTTAAGACATGGCAGCAAACATGGACATGAAATGATGCTTGGAAACATCTTTTCAGCAACAGTTTTCAGGTTTTGTGTAACTTTTTCAAGGTTTCCTTGGCCTATTTTCCCCACCTTCCCCTTTGTTCTTGAGCAAAGTAAGTGCAGTTGTCATTTGTGGAAGTATGTTCAAAGACCATTATTGCTATTTTCTGGTTTTATATCATAAGTCACACTTTTTACTTTGGAGACAGTTGTTTATACTTATGGCTGAAAATTGAGGTTTGGGCTTGGGGCTGCATGGTTTGGGCCGAGTTGGTATTGCCATGTTTTGATTTTGTGTGAGGGAGCTTTTTATACAAAATTCTTTTGACTTGACAGCCCTAAAAAGGGGGCAAAAGCACCCAAATGCTTTTATCTCTTCTCTTACACATGACTTCAACAATAATATAATAATTTCCTTTTTAAAGCGCACTAATGCCGTTTTGATCGTTTATTGAGCAACTAACGTAATACAAAGGAAAGGATGAAATGGAATATTTGTGGCTGTAGAGACAGATATCATTATTCAAGGGTAGAAGCATGTGAAAGGGTAAAGGGGGTTTAAAGAGATACTCTTTTGTTGCACTTAACACTGATAAATGACATACAAGTCAGGATAACAGGGCAGAGCTCCTGTCAGGGAGACAATGATGAATGTGGAGACGGGGACAGAAAGGTTTACTGAACAGAAATCTGTATATGACACGTTGTACATTTGATAGACTTGTCTGCATGGTCTGACTAAGCTACAAAATGTTCCCCTTGGCTCAAATTATGGCCTTCGAGCACATCTTATACAATCACTGAGCTCATGTTTGTTTTCCCATTTTCCTATGGCAGTAAAGATCAATTCCCCTTAATCAGTGCAACACACAGGGCTAAAAACAGTGAGGAAAAATGTTCTTATACAAATATAATCGATTTCTTTTTCAGGCTAATTGTTGTATAGTATGAAAGAAAAAGTAGGCAGAGCTTTTTATTATTACTGTTCTCTCTCTCAAAAAAAAAGTCCTTTTAAAAAAATGCCAAGCATCATCCTGCTAATCAAAAGATTCATTTAAGAGAAAACAAAGTCCCCAATTTGTGCATAAAACAAAACATCTGTGATTCGTGTATTAAGCTTCCTACATTCCATGCCCCCATGCAACATGACCTGTACTTCTCAAATGTCCTCAGTGTCAAAGACAGAGGGATGGAGACTGCCAGAAAAGGCATTCATGTCCTCAAGAAGCAATTTTAACAGTTCACAAAGAAAAAAAAAAAAAAAATCCACAAGTAGACTCATGTAACATTCACTGTACCCTCTTAACAGATGACTAAGGCTTGTGCTTTCAATAGGAGCAACGTGCATGAAGGGATAAGTGTGTTATCAGGTAAGAACACAAAGGAAGATTGAATGAAAGTAATTCAGCAAGATTGGTGGAAGATTAAAGGCTGATGGTCAGTCCCTTTTGGATTCCGTTAAGCGCACAGACATTTTTGCTGGCGTATACTGCCAGTCTTCCTGAGTGCTGAGAGTCTGATGGCGTAGTGGAGAATTGCCAAGTTCAAGGTGGAAACGTTTTCTCTGTTACAGCAGGTTATGAACATAGCAAGTATCATCTCATACCTTAGGTGAAGCTAATGTACATATGCCTGTGGGTACCAATATGTGCTGACACGGTCTTAACAAAGATGAGTCACAAGGGCAGCGTTGAAACTCAAAGCTACCCAGCTTCATACCTACAAGTGCTAGTACCTGAGCATCATTCAGAGCCACCTACAGTTCACTGGCTGCTTTTGTCCCTTTCCATCTCCAGTACAGTCCCCAGGAGTGATGTGCAGAGGCACATCTGTGCTCCAAGCTGCAACTGCCTCCCACTTAGTGAATTTAAGACAGGGAAAGTAGATGTGACAGAGCCTGGTCCCCCTCTCCAGCACTGTGCAAAGGAAACAGACAACAGCACAGGAATCTATATTCACTGCTGAAAACTCCCTTCTTCCAAAGTCTACTTGGACTGTGGGAGGGACCAGCAATGGTGGTGTCAAAAATGTTTTATAGGGAAAAAAATATTACAAGGCCTTTTATATAAGTAGCTTCTCTTTACAAGCACTCACTAAGTTCAGGAATGGGTTCTCCAACGTGTTCTGTAGAGGAGAGGGGGCAGAAACCATCTCCACAGTTCTTCAACTGAGGAGAAATCGCAGGGAAGGGTCCATGCCAACTTGGACAACTCCAAGTCTCACTTACCAGTTATCAGTGCAGGAACTGTAAGAGCCACAGATTTTAACGCAGTGAAATCAGGCAGATGGGTGCCCACAGAATAGCTACAGATTTGAAGAAACAAGCCCCTTAAATAAATTCTGGCATGTTTGAGACCACTGCTTTATAGAAACTGTTTTTAACATGAATACAATACAACCTCAACACTGTGCTAACTTACTGTCTGCCTCTGCTGCTGTCCATTCATGTCCCTGGCCTCTGGATCTGATACGTCCTCCATACACTATAGGCGGTGGGAGGAAAGAGCGTACTTGTTTTAAATGCAACTTTCCTTCTCACTGCAGCTCAGTAACACTAGCTCTTGCAGCAAGAAGGGCTTGCTTACCTGCCCCTTTTTGCACATGTGCATTGGCATGTTCTGCATCATGTCAGAACTGCAAAGTCAGTAAGCAACAAGGATTCACATGCACCCCAAATGCCCTACAAAATACCCCAGCAAATGGATGGGAACCCCTTCAAAGAATCGCTTTTCATAATGTAGTGCCTTGATGCTGCAATGAAAAATGGTTCGGTCTGAACAGATTGATTTGGGGAGGAAAGAGGGAGAAGAGTGGAAAATAATATGCTACACCCACATGCTGCTTGCTGTCTTGTTACCTCTTGTAATGCGGTAAGAGTTATATTGATACAGAAATCTCCTGCAAGCTCTGGGAATCAAATAGTGCAATAAAATAACAGACCTCACATGCATGATTTTAAAATGATACTACAAGAGTTTCTCCAATTAAAATGCATTTTCACTACTGAGTCTAAATATTGATTTCAGGCTAGAAAAGTTGGCGCTTTAGGATGGAAAGAGAGATATATGCTGCATTTTCTCTGTTTTTACTACTACAGTACCTTTTTTTGGTATTAAAATGGGAAAAAGGGAAGAACTTACTAAATGTTAGCTGTTTGTGATGTATATCCTGGGTTTTTTCCAATTTATTCCTGTAAATTTTTGACAAGAACTGATATAAACTCTAGGGGGAAATTTTGAAGAAGAAAAGTCTATTCAATAGTAATGTAAAATGCAAATTAAATATTTGTTCAGTGTTTAGACATTCCGCAGAGACTAAAACAAATTCTTCCTCACAACCTCTATTCTGACCTTCATATCAAATTAGAAACTTCTAGTGTTTATGTGGAACCATATGTATTGTCCCTATATGCGATTGTAAAGAAGAAACAAACGTTTTAGAGTGACTGCAATTTGTTCGAAGGATCATTTTGTGAGAGATCTGCTTGCTGAAGACTACAATTTACCTTTTTACAATTTCATTTAATGATCTGACATTTGAGGCACTTCCTAATTAATTATATCTCTGACTAAGCCAGCTGTGATAAATATAACCTGTGCATACAGGATTACATTGTCGCTTTTGGAAAATACATCAAAAAGGAAAAGGTGAAGCTTCCATGATAGGACATTTATATCAACTGTGCTGTAAACAATGAAACTCTTATTGTTAATCTGGAGCAGCTACTGTATTAAATAGCAAGTGTGAAGGGCTGCGCCAAGTAAGAGTGGGAGCATAGACTGATTAATACTTTATAGAATATTTTTCGTGGTAAAAGTTGTCTTTTAGCACATGAAAACAGTCATTTCACAGTTTGGCATTTGTAGGATGCTTGTTTATAAAATGTTTGCTACCTAAAATAGTCCCCGTTACCAAGCACACTCGCACAGCTGTGGCCAATGCCAGGCAACCTTTCGGGAGCACGGCCCCTCTCATCCCCTTGCTAAACCAGAGGGAACCATCCCAGGCAAGGACAGAGAGTGGGCTGCAGCTCATCGCTGGGTGGGCCAGGGGATGCTGGGGTTAAAGAAGCCACACTACAAAAATGGTTTCCCACAACTCAGAGATGAGTTCATTTTTAAAATAGCTTTATAAGCAGTAGCAGTGGCAACTGTTGACATGAGTTAGAGAGATCACCAGGCCACCAGGCAGACCAGACTCTTGGTTAAACTGCGTACAGTTAGCCACGGAGCTTGCTTATTAATCTCTGAATAAAAAGGCATTTTTAAAACTGGCAAACACTTCTGGATACCACCTTAAAATTATGCACTGCAAATTTAAACTTCCTTCTTGCATCTTTACTTCCAAGATTTTTTCCTCGTTTTATTCAGCAAATTAAAGCAGGGATGTGAAAAGGCAGTTTTACATGCCAGAAAAGTTGTGGCGTTTTTCCATCAAAGAGCAAAAATCTCTAGAATAACTTCATAACAGATCTTGAGCTGTTCATTATTTGCTATATAACAGAGCATGCTATGGAGGAAATAGTAATTGTAACAACTGGAATAAGTCTAATACTTCTAAATTTCTGTGTCTATGGTGATTTTAATAAATTGTCTTTTCAAGATAAATTTAGCTATTCAGGAACATAAATGCTTCCTGCCTTCTGTTTCAGACAAAAATAGAATCCTATTTGCACAGAGATATGTTGTAGACACATTTGGCGTATCTTCCCCAGATTGCTACTTTCTCAGTGACTAATATTTTTTACAGAAAAGTAGTGGATGGCCATAAATATTAGTTTATCTAGCTTAGATAAAAATGTGGTTTATAAGAGTCAGCTTGCAATAACAGGAGTAGGCTTGATGTGGAAAAGGGAAATTCTTCAGCTCCCAGGAGCCGAGTATGAGACAATTTTAGCTTTGCCCTTGGCCATCACTCCCAAAAACCTGCAGCAGCAAGAGGAACATGCTGGCCATCAGAGGTGACTTGGTTGCCTAAATGTGTCCAGTGGCTGCAGACTTGTGCTGCAGCTGTTCCTGGCCCAGTCCCGCAGCCTTTGCTTGTGTGAGCTGCCCTCACTTCAGCACAGGACGCTCCATCAGTTGGACTTTTCTGACATGCCCACCATGAGCTTTAATGTTGGCCTAAAGTGACATGAACATTTTTTCCTTTTCTTTCTTTTCCTCTCACGTCTCTACGACTACTAACTTCAGGTCATGTTAGGTCGTTGATTTTTAAAGCAGGAATACTTTGTAATCAGCAAAATAATGCCCATGTTTGGAGTCTTCCACCCGAGCGGGAGCAGGAGTGGATGAGGCTGGAGAGGTTGTGTCTGGTTTTGGTTTTGTAGTGGAGGTGTCCCTCCAGTGGCTTCTCCAAAAAATGCAGCACTGAAGAAAAGGTTAGCGTTTCATACTGCTGACTGAAATGAGGTGCTCTCACGACTCCCAAAGCTAGGAACATGCTTTATTACCTTAGAAAAAATAGCAGTGAATTAGGCAAACTGATGTCAACGCATCAGCTCTTAATGGAACTCACAACATCAGACCAATGGGAAATTTAAGCATGTTCTCTTAAATGAAAAAGACTTATTACTCTCCTTTGGGATGTAATTATGGCTTCTCCAATAGCAAACCCCGAATGTGATTCTTACCCCAAACTGCTTAAAATCAAAGTGCAAGAAAAAAAAAACCTACAGGAAATATGGGAATCATGAGCAAATATATTATTTAGTTTAATATTTAGTATAATATACTCTTGTAGTCTGTGTAATGTCAAAGGTGGTTTGTTTTTTTCTTAAGCTTTAAGACAAACGAGAATTTAAATAAGAGCTTTGAAGGCAGGTAATGATGTAGCTTTGCAGGTGTTTGCAAGATGTCTCTCCCAAGCCCGAGGGCTTGATGGAAGAAAGTATAGAGTCTCTTGTTGGAAAATTTAACAAGGGGATGATGGCACCTTGACAGGGAGTAATTGCCTTGATAGGCAATGAAAGCTGATGCAGAAGGTAGGGAATTGGCCAAGCTGCGCCCAGAGAGCCAAGAGGCTTATGTTCAATGTTATTTGAGAAAAACATGTCAACGTGGAAAAAGAAAGGTGAGAGGAGATCCAGGCTAGAGAACGAACTTTGGTAGCCTGCAGGTAGGAGCAGGGTAGGATTTAATTTCTCAAGGGCAATGGAGAGGAGCCTGAAAGGATCTAGGTGTGAAACACTGTGTGTCTGAAGGGGAGATTTACCTGTGTGCATTGCTGGGAAGAATTGTCTGTTAGAGAAGTCAGAAATCAAGTATTTCAGTAATCGCAGCTCAGCTAAATCCCAGCTAATATAATGGCCAGGTTGGAAGCCTGAGTGACAGGCAGAACAGTGTTATCACCAGCCATGATTAGAAAATGATGTAGAAAGGAGGAAAAATCAGGAGGAAAGATTAAAAACTGAACCAAAACCAACTGGGCACTCACAAAGACATGCCAGGACTTTAGTCTGGACAGAAACAGTTGACTTCAGCTCCTGCTTAGAACACAGAAATTGAGGTGTCTTATGGGGTAGCTGGTGTGTAGGACCCTATTACACTCAATGTCAGTCTGACCTCTGGATCCCATAGGGCAATTCAGCTGGTCAAAGGTAGGTCAGTACTTTAGGATGAGCTCAAATATTCCTGAGAGTCAATGGATTGCATTGACTAGAGCTCCACTGTCTGCAGTAGGTGCTTAGACAGCAGGCTCTGTAGAGACAGCTCCCTGCAGGTGCCTACCACCCAAGGAATCCAGTAATTCAGAGAATTGTCAGCAGTGAGAGAATACCAGACCTGGGGATCAAGGGAAATGATGCCCCAGTGGGGGATGGAAAGAAAGCTGAGAAAGGAGCACATGGACATGTAAGAGAAGAATCAGTAGAGGACAATGTCTTGCATGGAGCAGGACCAATTTCATATTTAAATATTTGGGTTTGGGTCAGCAGAGCTTTGGCTATCAGTTATTCAATATTTGTTTACTTTTATAATTTTATGGAGTCTGAGTGAGTATTTTTGGAGTCCTAGGTGAACTTCCCTGAAGGGTAGCTCTTCTTCTGTTTATCTATGTATTAGACTTAAAACAGACACTAAGACAGAGACACTGTGTTCTCATCACAACACGAGCCATCACTGGACAGTTAGAGAAATTCCATTTACACTTTAGCAAAAACACATTATATGTTACTTAAAGAGTAGTCCTTCCTAAAACTGGGAAATATTTCACACACTTAAATGAATCTAAGCATTTAACTGGTTTTCAACCAGAATCACAGAAAATCATTTAAATACTACCAGGGATCATAAGTCTCTTCTTCAGTCTCACTGACTTTTACAGCACTTGAAGTTTTAGCATTTAGCATTAAAATATAAGCGTTACGATCTTTATTTTTGGATGTGGCTTTACTTTGCTATAGAGCTGCTTAATTCTCTGCCATATCTGGAATGACATTTGCCATGGATGTCAGCCAGTAAGTTTGTGAAAGTTTTTCTGGTTCCCTGGAAACCTTCCCTAACATCCCACCCTGCCCAAAGTTTAGACAATGACACATCTTAGCATTACATACTTCCCATGCCTCAGTTCTGAAAGGATTTTTCCCCTTTGCTTATGAAGAAGAGCTGGCATAGCCTAGATTGGCTTTTGAGACATTCTTGGAATAGTCAAGATGCTCTGCGTTTTAAGAGAAACATTTATTTTACAGTTCACAGCCAAGGGCAGCTGGCCTGGCTCAGACCCCATTGACTCCACTGGGAGTTGGCTCAGGCTGATAGGAGCTGCTCTCAGCCAGCCAACACATACACAACTGACCGAAAGTGTAAACCTGAGAACTGGAGGAATTGTGCTACCAGCTAATAATGAAGGGAAAAAAAATAAAAAGAAAGAAAGAAAGAAAGAAAGGGAAAAAAAAAAAAAAAAAAAGTAGCTTTTATAGATAATACAAAGTGAATGGTTTGGTCTGCGATTTTAAGAGGATTTACCTTTGCCCAAGCCTTAAACCATTTAGACAGCCACTGAAATGCAGATCTGGGCCTCAGTCCAGTGCTCCCTGGAAACAGAAGAGACACGTATCAGTATCATCAAGTACCAGACTCCAACCTAAGAGACCCAAGCAGGGGATAAGCAGCCCTCATGGCAACACTTCCAAAAGGAGAGCACTCAAAACAAAAGGTTAGTTCCTTTAATACAAGTTTTAAAAAAAAACAACACAGTAATAACTACTCCATAATAATATTCTTCAGGTTCTTTCTCCATATAGACAAGTCCTCCAGCACTTCCTTAGGATATCAGAGAGATTTCCAGGAGACTTCCCAATTTCCAGACTTTTTGCAGTCTCCTGTTTGCAGAGCATCTGTTTCTTCCAATATAAGCGGGACTTACTCCCGCTGGCATTATCCCTTTTACACATAAAATAACACGGGTAGAACAATAACAAACAGATGTGATATATGATGTATCATAAACTATAACAGCAACATCTCTCTCCAGCCCAGGAGGGTTATTTAATTCATCAGGTTTAACAAGTGTTCAAGCAGTTTATGGCACGTACTGATTCATGCAATCCAAATGCAGCTATGTCATTAATATCAGATAAATCTTCCTAAGCAAGAATCTCTGCTTTCACACAGCAAAAAATGGTATCTATGCTACACCAAGGGCTCATGTTTCAGCAAATAAATTCAATTGGGATTTAGGCTAGTGTTTTTAAATAATATTATTCTACACTAACAGTGACTTCAGTGCTTTCTGATATTAGTTCTGCTCCTGTGCTGGGTCAGTAGGAAGGTGCTGAGATCATGTAAAGAATAACTAGTTCCCATGAGAAACTGGCAGACAATGGTATTTGGGGGGTGTCATACTAAGAGTGTGATTTTATCCCCAGTTTGTGAAATCTGTAACCTGTACTTAGCAATAAAACCTACACAGAATACATATTACAGGTAAAGAGGAGACAACGTGAGATTTGAATTAATAATATAGTGGTTTGTAGCCAGAGGTCAAGGTCAAAGATCACATTGATAGTGAAATCAGCAGCCCTTATTTTCATGGGCCTATGTCTTTTCCGCAGCCATAGGTTATGCTGAAAGAGCCACATATACATCATGAGCAGACTGATAAGAGCTTCTGGCAATGATCTAAAAGTAGACTATAAGGAGCAAATGACAGTTGTGAGCTGGGAAATTTCTGGTTTTCTTCTAAGGTTTTAAAATATGAATGGATTTTCCAGGGGGTGAGGGATGTACCTAGTAAGATATTTCACTGGCATCAGAATTATTCATCTGAAACAGTTCAAGGAAGGCTGTACTGGTCTAAAAAATCCCTGTTAGAAGAGTTTTTAAAACAGGAAAACTAGACAGAGTAGGGCTTATGGTCACTTTACTAACAACAATACACGCATGTTTATTTTTAAAGCTTATCATTAGCGCCATTCATAATAAAATGCCTGAAGCTGAATGTATAAACTTGTAACGATATGGAATCCATTTTAACCACGCATTAAGCAAGGAGTTCTTTACCACAGCTAGCCCTGACACAGTCCTGCATAGATCAACAGCATCCTTGAATGCATTTGATAGCATGACATTCGTATACTGAGGAAATCTTATTGCCACAAGGGGTAACGTAAATTAAACTGGATCAATATCATAGCTTCAAAATAAATTATCTATTTTAACTTGGATGAGCTAGTTGAAATTACATTTATAAGCTGAACTTGGGCATGCTAATACCTAAAAAGAGCACTGTTACAAGTCAGATACCTTAGGGAAAGGCATCAAGAGCAGGTAAGTTGAGCTCACAAAATGTTGTAGGGGAAGGAGCTAAGAAAGCCCATTTCCATATGAAGCTCGCCTATGTAGAGGACTCTACTGGTGGTAGATGTTAAGGACAAGTCTACTGTTTTTTAAAAAACATGATGTCTCAGAGGCAAGGTTACTGCTGCAGACCTATGGGGCCCCTTACATGGTTCTCATAGTGTTCATGGGCTGTAGGAGTCTTGTTCACCAGGTCTGACATTGGGTACATTCTTGTGCTGAAGCTTTCCCATGCTGTATGTAGTCCTTGAATAGCTGTTAAAGATGCCCAGTTTTTTTCCTCCTTCCAACAGAAGAGCCTTGTGAGCAGAAGCTAACACTGTGTAGCCTTCATCCATCTTAGGGATGTGAACCTGCAACTACTCTGTCCCAGCAGAAGGTTTCACCTGCTGAGGATAAATTGAGATCATGGCCCTTTTCAGTGTAGGCTTTGAAGGTGAAAATGGGCACAGAGCACCTCACAGAAACACAGGGTGCTGCATGGACTTGGTGGTTGTGTGTCTTTGAATGCAGACTACGTAGGGATATTTAGGGAAATCTCCTTGGAGAGTGAGAGGAAGCTCCAGGTGTAGGACTCTGTCAGGTTTAGACAAGGCAGGGTGGTGGCAGAAAGCTGGGCAGGCAGACTTTGAGCTTTGGCATTGGAATTGCTTTTTTATCTCTTTGTGCCCTGCCCGTAGGAAGGAGATAACAGTTTTTCTCCAGCCAGTGATAGAGTGGCAAGGAAAATACTAAATTAAAAAAAAAAATAGAAAAAAAGAAAAGGAGACAGTTCTACAGTGGCAAGGGCTTTATGAGTAAAAGCTAGTCAGACAGAGACACATTACCTCAACAGCACCAGAAGCCGAGGCTGAAAAGAGAGAGAAAATTGTGTCTGTCCTGGAATTAATAACTTTTAGAAGAGTGAGTTGAAAGCCTGGAAGTAGACTCCAAATTAATATCTGTTCTCTCTTTATGGGGAAACTTGTTAATGACACAAAGCAAACAGTGGGCACAGGGCTGAATCACAGTGTGACAGTGAGGGACCAGTAATGGAATACTGTGCACCAGCAGGTCTGAAGACGGGCAAGTGAAGATGGCAGTTCTATTGCCCTGGCATAGTTTGCTATGACTGCAGCAGCCATATAATAAGAAAGGCAAAGGATGCACCAAATGGAGGTGAGCTTGTCTGTGGCGCCTGAAAACTGCCACCAGCCCAACCTGAGAAGTTACAGGATTGAAGAAGAGAGGGCTGGTGCTGGTCTGAGACTAAAGGAGACAATATCTGGAAGGATCTTATAAAGAAGAGGACCAGAGCAATGAGGTGACTTGTGCCAGAGCTAAGGACTATACAGCAGCAGTGTAATCAATCCCCTGCCCTCAATGCTTAGAGTCAGCCTGAGAAAAGTCACAGTCTGTAAAGCTGAAGTCCAAGTGAAAAATCCCCTGAGTTTCAATAAGCAATCATTTATGCACAGTCCAGTAATAATTTGCCCCATTTCTGACACTTGTAAATGCAGTCACTTTGTCTCGCAGTGGCAGGGAGGGGGCACGGCCGGTGAGTGTGATGCTTCTAGCACGGAGCAAACAAGCTTGTCCCACGATCTCATGGCAGAGGCTGTGCTAATGTGAATATGCTCAGGGTATGCCTGGTATTTTTGGAAGCCTGAGCAGATTCAAAATAGCTGAGTGCTGATGTGTCTGGGATCAGGAGCCCAGGGCAGAGGGGATTAGGAGGCAGGATTCACGGTAGAGTAGCTGCTTCCAGCTCTTCTGCATCAGTCAGCATCCAGGATCCTTTGTCAACATGCCCTTTCCTTCTCACAGCCAGGCTGGGTCACACTCATGTTTAACACCACAGAACATGGGTCTTCACAGATTGAACCAAATGTATAAATATTTAACATTGCCTATGGATTCACTGTGCAAAGAGGAGCAGTTTTATAATTGTTAAAGTTGATGGACCTAGAAGGAGGATGTAGGCACTGGTTCCACTGGAAAGATATTACCTTAGGGACTGTATTGCGTATGATTTTCCTTCCAGTCTTTGCTGCATCTGGAAATGAAAACAACCACCCCGCCCCCCCCAAAAAAAACAAACCAAAACCCAGACCTCCAAACCCTGACACTTTCTGTTTAAGTTGCTGTAGCAATCCAGTCCGTGTGTACTTTGATAGGAAATGGCCTAATCCTCTTCTTGCTTGAGTGGTCTCTCCAATTTCTGCTGTAGAACTGACAAGTTTCTCTGGGTTTATGGGAAAGGATGTTTTCTTAGACTTTTTTTTTTTTTTCTTTTTTAGCTGAGCTGATTCCATTAAAGGTAATTTTTTGGAGGGGCTTTCTAAATGTTCCTCCTTTTGGTCTGGACTTTTGAGATCTTACAGCATCTTCTTACCACACTAGTTGTATTGGATAGTTAGGGTTACATTAGGTTTGTCTAACAAGCAGGAAAATGTATTTTAACCTTTCGCAGGGGACAGTCACAGGGTCTGTTCCACTCCAGCTGCTCTCACATCCAGCCTGCTGGGGTCAGAGCTGAAGGAAAGCTGGAAGAGAACCAGTTACATTGCTTCTGCACTACCCCACACCCCAAAAATCTAAGTGCCTACAAAAGGATGGGCTACAAATGCAGAAGATAAATAACTGAAGGAGTGTAATAACTTTTCTTATGATGGATATGCTGAAATTTTCCTCTAAATCAAGAAGGTCTCTGCCTATAGCCCTGCTGTGTCACATCCCAGAGTGCTGGACATGGTAACACAGGAACAGCTGGATAAAGAATTATAGGCTGAATTATGCCAAAGGGCAGGAATGTGTGGTGTTCCTCCAAATACCATTTAAGCTGTTCAGTTTGTTTTCTCTGGACAAACATGGGATAAACTAATTACATTATTTTGCAGATAGCTGTGGATGGAAGTGAAATAAGCCCCCTTATCTCTAGGAAAGCCCTCGGATGTGGCTGTGGTTGTACAAATACTTGCACTGCAAATACAATTACGCAGAATGAGAAGGGAAGCCACAAGAGCCACCAGCAGAAGGGAGGAGCAGGGCACTTAACAGACCTCACCCATCTGCATCTCTGATGCGTCTAGATGTCAGGGAGAGGGGGAAATGTGCTGCTCAGCATTGGTAGCAAGGGAAAGTAGCTTGTAGGGTTGAATTTCATTTTTTTTATAAAAACCAAGACTGTTTAATCCACATTTCTCCACATTATTTCTCTCTGCTTGCCTTGTGAAACAACATGATTGAGTTCCTGGTCTGAAGAATTAATGACCTAAATGGATTGAATGAAGTGCTAGAAAAAGGGATTAAATTACCTTATTTTATACACAGGCAACAGAGATAGGCTGACTGGTAACCAATTTAAGATCGACTCAGGAAGGCAGGAGAAGAATCAAGAACTGCATGCAGATCCTCTAAGTCCAACCATGAAAGCCACCTTCTCAATTACAGAGTTAGTTTTGTAATGTGGCCATGCATCATACATCAAACCACTTTCTGCCTCCAGCTCACCCTCACCCCAGCAAATTTCCAACTTTGAACTTCGTATCTGTAAGGGCTGGTTCCTCCAGGAAAAATTGTATTTCAGCAGCCACAAATGCTCAGGAATCACAGAAAACCAGGAGGACTCTAAAGAAGAAATCATAACAGATTTTCTTTTACAAAGCTGACAAATTAGACTAACGTGCTAGGAAATTCAGCTGTACAGAAAATGAGGATGAGGTAGCTTACCAAATAGAAAGCTCTTGGCTGAAGCCAAAAAGCTGTTTTAGTAAGATTTTCAATTTGGCAAGAGAGTCGGCAACACAACAACTTCTTCCTAGGGAGGAAAGCAGAGCACTGCTTTATTTATGAAGTCAGGAACCCGGCTGGAGTACATTAAGCTTTGTGGAGCAAAGCTCTTTCTAGGCTCATAAATGATAGCAGGATCTAGGGGGTTACTATGTAAGTACTGGAGTTAACTCATTACAGTAAAGTGCTCCATATTTGGAGCAATACAAATTAGTTGGTGAAGGCTGCTTTAAGGTAATGTGAGTTGATGGGATTTCTTCACCACTGCACTTGGAAGGATGCATCGTGACTTAGTTCACTGAATATCAGTATATATTAGGGCAAATAGCACAGCAGCTGCCAGAGCTAAATTAAGGAATGGTTAGTTCCATTCAGAAAAGCATTGTGCACTCCACAAGGTTTATTTTAAATCGGAAGACCTTTTCAGGATCTTTTATAGAGGACACATCCTGATAACATCTTCAAATTATGACCAGATTGTGAGGTAGCAACATGGTACTTCTTACTTGGCTAGTCTGTTTCCTTATCAAAATAAAATGTTCCTTAAGAGAGAGATTCAGTGTAATGATACACATAGAAATAGCTTGTTTATGCTACATATATGAAGCCTTAATTAAGTCCAGAATTTTACCTCAGACTATCTGTGTTGCTATAATTAATGTATAACACCTCTTCAAGTTTGTGTGTTATTATCCCAGTAATGGTACTTATTACTGGAAAGCCAGTGCTAAAACACAGAGTGCTGAGTTCTGCACCAACCAAGCCAGGTAAGCACACACAAAAACATCCTCTGCAAAGTGGGGCAGCAGGAAAAGATGCACCTGCAATAAACCCAGACAGAAGGAAAGAGTCAGATATAAGAAGTATGGTATTTATTTTAAATTAATCTTCAAAGTACAAGAATACAGCTGTGTCCTGGGGCTCTAATTTCAGATAAGGAAACAAAACTGTGGACTCCCTTTGACAGCTCTCTATCTCTATCCACCTCTTGCAAGTCAAAGAAATAAACTACACCAAAGTCCCTTTAACAACAGTGTAATTATATTTATCAAAGTCTGTATAATTATAGCTACCCTGACAGCTGTATTTATGCTATTTTACCCACTAAAATCCATTTCTTGTAGCTAACTCAGCACAAGCCCTATGCTTAGTCCTGGTCAGAGACAGTTCTACCTGTGTAAAGACACTGCAGCCAGAAAGGCAACTGCTTAGAAGAAGCAGCTGTTTGAGGAACTAAGTAAACTGAAGTATCTTCCGTAAGGGATGACACCTAAAAGAGATAATTATTCCAGTTGTGGTAAGCTGCTAGTACAGTATCCATTCTCTTGACCTAAGAAAAGTAGTTGAAAATATCCAGAAGGGTGCTTAAGATACATATGTATATTTATACGTACATATTTATTTCTATGGGAAAAAAAACCAACTTTCAGGTGCTCACTTCAGCCTGACCAGAAATCAGCCCTAAAGCAGAGCAAGAGGTCTAGCAGGAAGGGACAGTAAAACATCTCCCAAAATAAAGCTTTACCTGACAGAAAATTGTCTTTTTCAAATTAAGGATCAATCTGTTCCCATCTGAGGTACCTGCTTCCTAAGGGAACATGCATCTTTGTCAAAATAACTTGGTTAACTATTTTTCTGAGCAGCTCAGTTCCGTCCTCCCCCTCTACTCTGCACATCTGGAATATTGTGTCCAGTTCTGGTCTCCCCAGTTGAAGGACAGGGAAATATTAGAGTCCAATGGAGAGCTATGAAGATAATTAAGGAACTGGAACATCTCTCTTATGAGGAAAGGCTGAGAGCCCTGGGGCTGTTTAGCCTGGAGAAGAGAAGACTGAGAGGGGATCTTATTCATGTTTACAAATATCTGCAGGGTGGGTGTCGAGTAGAAGGGGCCAGTCTCTCTTCAGTGGTGCCCTGGGATAGGATGAGAGGTAACGGTAGCAAGGTGAAACGCAGGAAGTTCCACCTCCACATGAGGAAAAACTTCTTCACTGTGAGAGTGACAGAGCCTGGAACAGGCTGCCCAGAGAGGCTGTGGACTCTCCTCCTCTGGAGACTTTACAAACCCCCCTGGATCTGTTCCTGTGTGACCTGCCCTGGGTGTTCCTGCACTGGCAGGGGGTTGGACTTGATGATCTCCAGAGGTCCCTTCCAACCCCTACCATTCTGTGATTCTATGATTCTTTGGCCCTTCGTGCAGCAGTAATAGTTCAGTGCTCAGCCTCTCCTGTACCTTTCTAACACAGGGCTTCTTTCAACAGTAATTTTGCAAAAAGCACAACCCCTTATGCAGTGAGCTGTAGGACAGAATCGATTGCTGAGGTTAAATGTGATTTCTAGGAGGTGAAAATTTCCACCCTAGACTGGAATCACTTGAGTGACTCTCCAGCATCTGGGAGTTTGGGGCATCGCAGCTCTCCCAGAGCATCCATCCTTGGAGGTGTGGGGTCCCTGTGCCCAGCTAAGGTGACCTGCAGCTCTGCTGCCCTGGGGGTTGTGTCCTCTCTTCCTGGGCATGGGAGATGCAATTATGAGGAAGAGCTCAGGGTTTGGCTTCCATTGTAATTGCTTGCAGAGGTGTTGATATATGCATTCAGCCCAACATTCATCCTCTCTTTCTGTAAATACACCAGAACTGTAATTTAAATCACTGTGAAGCCTAGAATAAGCCAAAGAGTTGGGGGCACTTGGAGACCATGCCTATATTTAATTAAAAAAAAGGAAATCCAAAATGATGAGGAGCTCCCTTAGTTCTTTTACCCTAAGAGAGGCACAAAAAGTGCCCCCAAATAGATAAACTCGTTATTTACTTGTTCTTCAAGAAACACGAGACATCTTCAGCACAGGCATTATAGGAAGAAGCCTCACATCTTCAGTGTCTGGGAGCAGAGCTGGCCCACGATAGCTAAGGCCAACGGGTAGGCAGCAGAGAGGTTGCCACAAAAGAGCCATAGTGACCAGAAAAACCAGGAACGGCCTCACAGGCCTCCCCAGGCATCTCTAGGCAGTGCCTTGCACAGCTATCAGGTGTAGTGGTTTTGCTTCCCTGCAGTTAAACTTGTTCATATTTTTTTGCTATCATTATTGTGGGGTTTTAATAATAAATCCTCAGTGGTGTCCATCAGCTCTCCAGTGAGGGAAGGGAAGTGATAGCAGGTGCTCGAGAGTCAGCTTTCCCCTTCCTCATCCTCCCTCCATTGTCTCCAGCCACTGTGCTTAACTTCACACCTATGCAACTGCTTTCCACAGAGACCTCAAACCTGAAAAAAGACAACAGATGTTGTCTTTATCATCACGTGTAAAAAAAAAGTTCTTAATAAAAGCTGAGAATAAAAAAATATATATTACAAATTGCTCTGCAGCAGTAGACAAACAGCCTTCACACTCCAAAGGTAAAAGCCTTATTTCAAGAAAGCAAGCGTTGTGATGGCAAGACTCAGACCACTATTGATTGCTGCTTCCATAAATCACATTTATTTTCCAAATAATAGGAAGATTCATTGTTTTCTGCCAAGCAGTGTCACCTGGTAATAGGAGCCAGTCAAAGCAACAGTAATTTTCGCACCATAAAAACAGTATCAAGACTGTTCACTGAGTAGGATGAATGCTATTGATCAAGGGGGGAAAAAGCTATAAAAACAGGAGGCAAAAAGCAAAGAAATTAAGTAATGATGTATCGGGTGTGTAATGAAAGGTCTGTTAACATTTCCATTATTCAGCTTCCCTCCCCAGATGCCTCCTCTGAAGCATTTAGAACCCTGCTAGGAAACCTTCTCCTCAGACCAGGGCTGCAGGGGGTTAATGGTGTGAGACTGACACTTAGAGGAGTTCAAAATATAGTCTAAAAATGAAGGGAAAGGTCCTGGCCTGGTCTCTGGTTATTGACACAGCAGAAGCCCCAGAGCGTTTCACTGAATTGACTTTTTCTGCTGCAGAGAGACATGGGCTAAAGGGACATGGACTGCTGAAGAGTTGCAGTCAGGAGAAGGCACAGAGCCATGGGAGAGGAGACACATACACACCCAAACGTACGTCCCAAATCCATCCATTGTGTGAGGAGCTAGAAACTACAGCCCCCCATGCTGAGTCCACTTACAGTCAAAATAAATAGCACCAGTTAAACATACACATCCTTATTCTCAAAATTTACCTTAACTTTTACCAGAAAAACCCACCTTCATCCACCATCACCACAGCAGATCATGTACACCAGATACTTCCAGGCTGCACAGTTGAGTGGCTGTTTACTTGTGCAGCCTTGCCAAATACACAGGCATCTTACCAGAAGGCCAAGCAATTGGCTGAAAGTCTCACCAGACTGGTGATGGAGAGGGACCGAGACCCACTGGTCTCCACCAATACCTTCACCCACATCTCATAGACACAGTTTCATACCCAGGGCTGCTGCAATGTCCTGAAGGGTCCTGCGTCCTTCTTCTTAATGACTGCCAGCAATGCTGCCAGCTGTAATGGAAATGAAAAGCCTACCTTGAAAACCCCTTGAGTTTTTCTGCCAGTGTCTAGGCATCAGTCACTTTTTGGTTTAAATTGAGCGGTATAGGGTCAGTCTCTAACCTTCTGACTTCCCAAATTGTTCCTTCATACTCTCAGTTGTACAGTAGTGACGGGTGATGCCATCATCATCCTCTTCTTGTCATCGCTAGCAGAAAGCAGCCTTAAAATAAAAGTCTGCCAAGAGAGACAGTCCTGTCCTGACGACTGGAATTTTTGAGCAAGGTTAACCCTTGCTAACAAGAGACTGATGACTTTCTGGGTGGAAAATATATTCTGAGGCAGCTCATTGTTAGCAGCTTAAACAAAACATTGCTAAACCACAGACCTAAACTTATCTGCTAACTAGCCTAGGAAAAACTTTGTAATCTCTGCATGAAGCAGCAGTTGTGTCATAACTGGGCTGGTCTATAGCTCTCTAGCTTTCTCAGCTGACACATCACAATAAAACATGACAGGAGGTGACTCATTACCATCATGTTCTATCACATCCCATCTCCCAGTGCAACCTGAGACTCGCATTACACATGTGCTGAATAACATTTTCCTAAGTATTCACGATAGAAAAATCTGTGGTTTCAAGGGGAGTCGTTTTGTTGATTAAAAAACCGCCACCGCCAAACCTGAATCCTGATGAGAGAGAAGAGGCCATGGGCTCAGATACATCACCCCAAAAAAACCCTTCCTGCAAGCTGCATCAGACTATCTGCTGGAGCAAAGGCACAGTGAGCATAATTTACCTGCCCCTGAAGCCTGTGTTTGCACTGGGATCAAAAAGCTATTGGGCAAAATTGTATTTAAAGTGGAGCTGGATCTGAATCAGAACTCAATAGCCAGACACACTCTGAACTTGGACTGATCCTGACACAGCCTTTTAGGGGGGGTTGGATAAATGGGCCAGTTTTGACTTTGCACTTTAAGAATCAGTGTTTGATGTTCTGCACCCTCCCATCTCTCTGGATCCTCCTTCCCATCACTGATGTTTCCCCATAACTAACTCCCTAGATGTTTAAGATTTCCCAAACGACACCGGTGACCCTAAAACCCAGTAGGTGAGCATTTGTGTGCAGCCATCTGTGCAGAAGAGATGCTGAGGGGAATAGGGAAAGCCACATCCCAGATGGCTACAGCTAGGAAATGTCTTCTGTATATTGGACAAGGTGTTGGAAGTGGAGAAGCTGTTGTTGATGCCATGGGCAGTGCTGCAGAAATCAGGGACGTGTGGAGTCGCACTGCCCACGTTTCCAGGTGCTGCCTACAGGGATGTGTCACACCAGGAGCAAGGTGTCTTCCCCAGGTTACTGGAGCTTTCTCCTTGCTTGGCAGAGATCACGCAGCCAATGCTGCTTTTCTCTGGGAGCAGGCAAACTGGCAGTGGCAACACCAGCCCCTTCTTGCAAAAAAGCACTCACTCCCCAGTCCACATGCTGATGGCCAAGCAGAGTTACAGACCGTTAACGCTCGCAGTCTGAGGAACAACAAGTGGCATCAGGAGCCGTGTCTGAGTCAGGAGGTGTGCATCCATCAGCTACCAAGGAATGCCCCGTGACGCTGTTTCAGCTGAGGGGGTGGGAAGGAGGGTGAAGGTGTGTGGACTATGCTCTGGAGATACCATCGCTGCCATGAGCTCACACGTTCTCATTCCAGAGCCTGTGAGAGCCTGGTGAGCCTGTGGGCATCAGAGCTGGATCTCAAGCATTGGCCTGCTCTTCCTGCAGCCCAGGCTTTCAGTGACCTTTTACTGTCAGACAGATAGCAGGGTATTAGCAAGTTGCTGCAATGCTAGTCATGCTCATCTGCGTGGCCCTCACAATTTATGGAGCTGAGCAAGGAGCTTTGCTAACCTGAGAGGGTGGTCAAAGGTAGGAAACAGCTTTTCTGCAAGAAATGGTTCAATATGCTGGACCTCTTGAGTTATAAAAAAGTTAACCATGAGCAAAATGAGTAAAGTCCTAAGTGGCATGGAAAAGGTGAATGAGGGTGTGGTGGTTCAGTGTCTCTTCTAATGTCAGGATGGAGGAGGGGAGGAAACCAAAGGAATCTGTAAGAGAGAGGTTTAGAACACAAGGACTATCTTTTTACCCAGCGGAGTCAGATGAGGAATCTCTTGCCCTAGGATACTGGTTGTTGAGCAGTTTTCTAGGTTAAGAGGGAACTGAACATGTCAATGGAAAAAATTACTGGGCAACAGAAAGACCATTTCTGGATCCAGGATCCTCTGTCCCACAGAGTGCTGCAGCTGGGAAAACATTTTGGTGAGGTGTAACTACCTGCTTAGCCTGTTCCTGTGTTCTCCCCTAGCACCATTAGTCACTATCAAAGCCAGGACAGTGGGCCAGGCTGCTGACAAACGATTTTATGGGTATGAGGAGTGACTCACAGCACTGGGAAGGCTCTAGCACCGGTTACCTCCTTGCCTTGAATCCCAAAGTGGTAAAACCCATGTTGTCACAACGCTACCAGCATGGCAGGTTGTAGCTTGCACCTGCTGCCAGCATCAAGTCATGCACCTTTGCTGACTGTCCCTGCCAGGTGCCCTGGGAAGCATTTGCTCAGAGCTCCTTCCCTTCCTCAGCTCTGAGCGTGCAGTCTAGTAAAGGAGCTTCAAACAATCTCTTGCTCTCATGTAGAAATATGCAACTAGCACTGCTCAGCTTAACATATTAAACCATCCAAAGACATCACATGTCAGGACTCAAAAAAATAAGGCAAAAACATATTATTTCATAAGTTTTAACCTAGTACACTTATGAGGTATATTTGCATACTGGCTTTGGCATGACCTACCATTTTGCACTGTTAGCTTTCAGCTTAAACTGGAAATAAATTTTGCTTTTTAAGTTAAAGAAGTTTTCCCAACTGCAACTTTCTAATATTGAGATGATGTAAAGATAACACCTGCCATAAGTTTCCATTAAAGTGCAGCCACCAGCAGCCTAAAGAGCAAGTAAGCTGCTCTACACTGACCAAAGGATGAGGGATGGAAAACAAGGGATGGAAAAATTATGTACCATCTTTACACGGAAAGGTGCTTGTTAATGCCAGTGGAAACAGGCATTGGCGAGATGGAATTAAACATCCAGCCAGTGCAGTGAGGTCCCGTTCTCTCCTTGGAGACATCCTACAAAATCTGTCATCACTTCCAGGCATTTTCCTAAAATCAAAGCATTCAGAATGGTTATGAGGGCACACGTTTTGACCTTCCTTTCGCACTCTCTTGCCTTTAGGGCTGGTTTTGCAGTAACAACGTGAGGCCTTCTGGAAGAGGCAGAAGGTAAGTCTGGAGTACTTGACGCTGTAGTTAAAGATGTGCAAAATAAGATAAGAAGTCTCTGCATGTGTTGAAAGAAGCAAGGCAAACTACCCCATGCTTGGAAATTTCATCTCAGCCCCATTGAAAGTGCTTCTCCCCGTGTCAGTAGTTAACAGCTGGTGGCTAAGAGGACACCAACAATGTACTTCACAAACCTGACACTTTCCAACACCCTGCCTCATCCTTTTTGGCTGGAAAAACTCGTGAGAAGTCAAAGTGTGCTGACTTGTGGCAGATGAAGCAATCAGTTTCAAAATGAGTTATTAAAACTGCTATCTGAATGTGGCTTTAAGTGCCCTGTTTTAACTCTCCTCAGTGGAGAGGAAAGTTGCCTTGCCTGGAGTCGTCAATGCTACAGGTAGCAATAAGCAATGTGTTGCAAGTAGGGATAAAAAGTCTCTTAAGACCAGATTCCAACTTGCTCGTTGGGAAGAGTACAACTAAATATAGCCAATACTGGGCTGCTCCCCAGAGAAGGTAACACAATAGAACACCAAAATGTGAGCTAAATTTGGACATAAAGGAGCAGGACTGCATATGAAGGAAAATAACTGAGATCTGACATGCAGGAAGGACTAATCTGCACATTGCAAGAGTAAACGGTCCTGTGTAAGTGCCACACACAACAAAGGGGGAAAAAAAGTGGAAACATACATTTCTGTATAGGTGGAATAATGACATTCAATATAGTAACAAGCTAATCCCACCATTTGATAAGCAGCAGTTTGGTGGCACACGTCTAGGAACATTCCTGAAAAACAAGTGGGCACGAATCACACATTTCAGATGTGCTGGAGAAAACAGTCAGTTTAGTGCTTCCCTAATGCTTACTGCACGTTTTCAAGGTATCTCACTCTCCTCTTTTCAAAAGAAGCAGCTTTACAGCATGTTATTTCAACAAATATGTACAAAGGCTCATGAGATGGCACTGAAATCTGTGGAAAAAGGAAGTCTCTGTAACAAGAGCCAAGATGATAGAGAAACCAGAGTCCCATGTTACCTCTAGAAGTAGAGTTTCCAGGTCTGTCTGCAAGCTGGGCACCAGTACAGAGCAGAGACTGGGCAAAAACCTGAAAAATACATTATCATTTTGACACCCACATGCTTTGAGATCATTTATTTAAGATCAAAGTCTTATCAAACCTTAGTTCAATGAGCAGACTGTGCACATCTCGCAAAGGTGTGGAAATACAACTGAATTTAAACCATTTTCATAGCAGCAGCTTCCAAACGAGGAGTAAGAACTCTTACCTGCTGGTATTTTGTTTCCGATTGTGTCACCCTGTCTGAAGATAAAAATTGTTTTGTTTTCAGTGTATCATTTTACTTACGCTGTTAATCAACTCCCTGCATGTTCTCTACCCTGATCATTTAATTTTTTCATAGGATCCTAAGGGGATTGAAAACACTGTCTCAGAGCCCAGATATCTCTCTGTAAAGAATCATTTTGCAATACATTTTCTAAGTCATGTCAGGTCTGTATTTAAACTGTTTCTGTTCTCAGTTGTTCCACAGAAGTGTAGGTGTAGGATGGTCAGGAGCTTTCACAATACATTTATTCACAGCCACTCCGTTCACAGCCACTCTTAGGCCAGCATCATCTGTTATCAGTTGCGGTGCCTCACACCCACCACATTTTTCCTGCCCCAACACATACTTTAAGTAACTATATCATCGTGCAGCCTTCACACCACCATGCAGATGGATGTGCTGAGATACGAAGACCACACATATGTGAGTGCTCATACATACGTGGCAGACACGGCACCACATCCAGGCTACCCTCCAAGCAGCATCACCATGCGAGCACGGAGACACACCCAAGCTGACAACTCTGCTCCATGGTGCTCAGTTAAGCAGCTACCCTTCAGTTAAAATCCAGAAATAATCAGGCTTAGAAGGAAGGAATTCGGCTTAATGGCCATGGGCCCACACTTCTTAATTTCTGGGCAAGCTTGGGCAGATTCTAGGTATTTATAGGAAAGATTCTAGGTAGTTATAGGAAAGATTATGCCTGTGGTTCCCTCCTCTGGGAACTCTGTTTTTCCCAGCAGTTTCTCCCCACGGGAGGTGCAGGGTGTAGGAGCCCAGCTGAAAACACACCAGCACCTTTCCAGTGCAACAAGGATGTCCTTGGTGAGACAGGCTTCTGAACTAATTTAGAGCCTACTTTCCAGTCTCCTATCTAATTAATGCTCTACCTTCCTCCTTCAAGCCTAACAGAGACACCAGAGTCGAGAAGACATTTATGTACCAAATCCCATTCTGCTCTCACTCTTCAAGGCACATTCCAGATCCAGAGCCACTCTGTCCTCGCAGCACAGAGACAGACTGGGGGAGACCAGCTCTATGCTGCTGTCACCTCTCCCTTCTTCCACATCTCCTCTTTTCCAAAGCACACACCATTTTCCCAGCAAATAAGAAGCACTAATAGCTTGAAACTGGAATATGTACTGAGAGGGACTTCTCCCAGAAGCATACTAAATGGGACACAATTCAAAACGTTGTGTATTATTCAGGATGAATGTTACTTGCACAGCAAACATGCAAGCTCTGGATGCGCTCCTCAAAGGGACGCTTGAAGCCAGAAGGAAGCCTCATTTTCCAGTATGAGCCATCCGACACAGGGACTGTATCGACTTGCTCATGGATTTAGCAAAAGGAATAGCTTGGTATGCTTGTGGGCGTTTTGTGAATGCAGACTCTCCCCCTTGTGCTTAACTGAAACTAAACATGAACAACTGATGCCAGCTGTAGTCTGCAGTACAGTGCAAGAGGACAAAGCGTATAGAGAATTTTCTTTATTTTTAAATATTAGTAACACTGCACAAAACAAAAGTGGTACTTAAGTGACAGAAACCAGGTACTCAGTCTTATTTCATAATAACCAGAATTTAAGTACCCTAACAGAGTTCACGTATGCATATATGTTTGCATAGGGTTACACTGGGTAATGTAAGCATGAATGAAGCTAAACCGTTCAGATACCAGAGACACCAGAATTTGTTGTATCAAACCATGCTAGAATGCAGACTTGATTTTTCTGTTTAGCTTCTTTTTTACACCGTTACGTGCATTCTTACATCTTTTAAATGTTAGGATGAGTGAGCTTCTCCAGGAACTGTGGACTTTCAATATTGCCAGGTTTAAGTCTGTTACATCAATAACATACTGGTAAAAGGGAGACAAAAGAAATGAAACAAAACCATAAGCTGCTAACTCCTACCTGGAGGTTAAAAAGAAGAGGCAACATACTGACAAGAAACATGCAGGTAAATGCTTAAGGCAACGGAAGGGCTCTGTACAAACTAAAAGGTTAAGAGAAGCAATGTGTCATGCACATGAGACAAGTATGGGATGCAAGAAAATAATCTTGCCAGAAAATACATATTTCTTTTAAACTGAAGACGTCTTTTCAAGTTAAAAAAAATTAGTCCTGAAATAAAACCAATGCAAAATTCTTTCTTTAACTTATGACTTAAAAGGTGTAAGTTCTTTGCGGAAACAACTTGATAAAACCTCGTATGGATGCTTGTTACCTAAAACCTACTCGACAGAAACAAGGAGCAGTTTTAAAGTAGCACTTAGATCATTTGTCTCTAGGTTCTGAAAATAAACTTTTAAAATGAGGAATGATTTCACTAAATGATTCATCAGGAGTCAACTATGCTTAGGGAAATCAGTAGGAGTGCTTACAGGAGACCGTCATTACACTAAGTTTCTTAAAATCAGAGGATATAACTTCATGATACAATTTAAAATGAAGGAACATTTTAATCACAGGGACAAACCTTTGCTGCCCAGGCTTGGGAAAAAGAAAAAAAAATAAACAAAACCCAACCATAAAAGTCACTTATTAAGCTTGCATAAATTACCCTACAAGAGCTCATGTCTCAATCCCACTCCCAATGACAATAGGGAATAGGACTCTTCTTTCAACAGACCTGATGTCGATGCCAGAGCGGCCAAACAAGCAAGCATTTGCACAACCCTTTTATATCCTACAAAACAAATAAACAAACACTAGACTAGAGTCATTTTAGTCCCAGGGAAGAAAGAGGTAAGAAATTCTGTAACGCTTTCCAATCTTCAAACATAACACACACTTCTAACCAAGATCAGCCTTGTTCAAATTCCCTAACCTGACTGGCAAGAAAGCCACTCCGGGAAACTAAAAAGAGTAACATAGTGCAATTTTAGTACAGTTTTAAACATGAGTCACTTCCTTGCTAGCAGTGTGAACAATCAAAAAATATACACAGAAGAGGTGTGCTCAAATGTAACATGAAGTTGTCATTATTATAAAGGTATTGGCATAGCAGAGAAGTCCATTTTAGTAACTCCCTTTGGTTGACTTCTTCTTCTTCTGTTCCTCTCTCTGCTTCTGCTTCCTCCTCTTGCTGCCTTCTTTGTGTCCTGAGGAAACATGGCTTGTAAAACACTATGCACAGCATTCATGGACTTTTCGCTCTAACAAAAGCACACGTTCTCTGAATGGTTTAAGGAATCTTGAAGAAAAGGTCTGGCTTTCTAATACTTTTTTTTAAACTATCATTTCTACTATATCCCCAGTTCTACTATATCGCTTACATAGGATAGAAAGAAAACAGTACCAATCTTTGAAGTTTGAAAGATCTGGAGAACTTTCAAAAGACTTCAAAGCCATTCAGGAAAAGCTTCAAAATTAGAGCACATGCAAAACCAGAATCATTTTCAAAATGGAAGCAATAAATACGACTTACGCAGCAGGAGCTATTTAAGTACTGGCATTTCCTGCTCATAGCAGTCAAGAGTTACCACGATATTTGCATTTCCATTTTAAGACTAGGGAATGCCAAGAATCCTGAGTAAATAAGAAGGTGCTCAGTGTTTACCAAAATGCATCTTTATGCAGGTCATCAGCCTGCTCATGCTTAACAATGCACCATAGGTTATATTTTACTGCCGCTCCAATGGTGCATGGAAGCATTAAGTTCAAGCAACAATTATTTGCTACAGGTTCACTAGGCACAAGCTTCCAGGCATGTGATCGTCATCCCAATGTTTTCCCCCGCCCCCAAAGGTGCATGAAAAACAGTTCTTGCTCTGCATCACACCCTTCTTCCACACTCGCAGTAAAATGCAACACGCTAGCAGACTTGCATGGAACCAAC
Source organism: Todiramphus chloris collaris (assembly GCA_025345505.1). Classification (NCBI taxonomy): domain Eukaryota; kingdom Metazoa; phylum Chordata; class Aves; order Coraciiformes; family Alcedinidae; genus Todiramphus; species Todiramphus chloris. Next base: position 26,954,345 of record JANVCC010000019.1, on the reverse strand, counting down.
ACCACATCTACCCAAGTGCACTTATAAATCTAAACTCAAAGAAGGCAAACATTTCCCCCAGATAACGATGCTCTGAGATAGCTGGAGGGCCCTTTTAGCTCAGTGGTGCTCTGCCACTGGGAATCAGCACAGTCCAGTGAACGGGGACAGCATGGACTTCATGAGAAGTCCCTGCAAGCCAGCTGGGAGTCCAGAGGAACAGCTCATGGAAGGGCACAGCTCCACCTGCCTGGAAATCTCTTTCTTTCCTTCATTCTGCCTGCAGGCAGGCAGAGATGACCACGAGGAAGTCATGTCACCATCACACCGGCTCTCCGTCAAATTAGCACCAGTAGCAAAACTGACATGGGAAAAGGAAGCACTGGGAGATCAGGGCCATGCTGTGGCTGAAGTTTGCTCTGAGTTAGAACTCCTCCCAAAGGCAATTAGGGTTGTGCCCACAGCAGAACTGCAGTTCTTCAGTTTAAGACTTGGAGAGAACCACGACAGAGTCTTTGGGCTAAAATAACCCAAGACAATATCAAAAGCTTGTGCATTAATACACTCCCTTGCAGCAAAGAGAAACTATTCCTCGGGTTCCTAGGGTATCATTCTAGCTCCTGTGCTGTATCAACAGCATGACTTCATCTTTTGCAATCATCTGAGTCAAGAAGCAGGATATTTATTCAGAAATTCTGTAATGAGCTATTAGCTTGCACTAAGTGGAAGCCAGTTTTATTGTTTAAGGAAGAGAAAAACTGGCAGTGCTTTGCAGAATTGCAGATGATGCCATGTTTTCCCCAGAACCTGACACCCTTCAGAGCTACAGTCCTGTCCCGGGGGACGCTGCATGAACATCTCCTAAGAACTCCATATATGAAATGTATTTCATTGTCAGCCCTTTGGTCACCTATACACTGTCAAAAATAGGATCCCTTGGCATTTAATTTACTGCTGTAAGGCACACATCCCAGGAGAGCTTAAGCATCTTTTCGCTTTCCCACAGAGGCCAATGGAGGTGGAAGAGACATGCTGACTCTTGAGAATCAGTCATCCAAGGGGTATTATTCAAAGGATTCTTCCCTTTACTGGAGGGAAAAACAGCATCATATCAGCCGATCAGAACTAGTTCATGTAATAGCTATGAAACATTAACACAGATATTTGGGAAAAGATCATTACACCCTAAGAGGTTATTAGCTTCATAATTTCCTCATTTTTCATTCTCAAAACAGTGTCAGTATTTCTAGAAGACTTCTACATCCAGGCATGATCACATTTGATGCTGTTATTTTGTATCACGATACTTTTTTTTCCCCCAAGAGTCTATTCTCTTCAAATGTTTAAGATTTTGAAAGTAATTCTAGCAACTCTTCCTTCAAAATACTGTGAGTCAATGTAAATTATGACTTGAAATAAATCCACAGAATTCTTTGTCTTATAAATAAAGCAACTCAAAAGTTAAAATAATGTGGTATGAAGATATTTAGGCATTTGACAACACGGTCTCCTACCAGCCTCCAGAACGATAAGGGTGAAAAGTGGAAATCTTTCAAGTGTTATCACTGACACACAGAAACAGATTGGCGAAAGTAGGAGATAACGCACAAATATAGCATATTCCTCAAGAGAAAACTGCACGTCTTTTCTGTTTTGAGCCTGCTGTGATAAATAATTTACTCTCGACCATTTCCTTTTCTCCCTTCACTGAAGAAGAAAGAATGGGTCGAACTTTGCCAGTCTGTTAGTTCCAGTGATGCTATGTTGGGTGATAACAGCCAAAAACCTGACCCAAAGAAGTGAAGCAGCTCCTAGCAAAAATACAGATCACACACTAAAGATGTAACCCTTCGGTGCTTACTTCACCCAAATTCTTCAGCCAGCACTAATTAAAAGCATATTTAGCTGCCTTGGTTACATCTTAGCCCCAAAGTCACGAGAGAACAAAATCTGAATTAAAAAGCAGCAGCCTCATTACTATTTGATTAATTTGCAGTGAACCTGTGTCCTGGTGAGTCGCCCAGCATCACAAAGCAGCCATGGAGACTTCTCATAGTTAGTGCCTGGCTGAAATGGCCTCAGCCAAACAGCCTTGGAGATGGGCTTTTCAAATTTCCACACTTAGAAGTAATTGTGAGCCATCTAAAATCTAAAGCTGCATTACATTAAGATGAAGAGTATTAGGGAAGGTGGAGGGAGACAGGTTGCTGGGAGCTTCCCCAAGCTTTGACCTCTGGAAAACAGATTCACTCAAATACAGGTAGATACCAGTCTAACTTGGTATGTTCTTGCTTTTGTCAGCTGCCAGGACCAGAGAGGAATGAAGCAAGAATTAATTTAGAATTACGCCTCATTTACAACCTGGATAATCCTGGTCTAAAACAAACAGCATCTGCTGTCCCACTCTTTCCATTTTATCCCCTTCTCTTCTACTTCCAGAACAACCATAAAGAGCACAGAAGCTATTCTAGCTTTCAAAAAAGCTGCTGAAAATTGAAATGAACTTCCAACAACACTTAGTAGGAACTCTCTCAAGCACTCAGCAAGGACCAAAACAAATTAGGAAGCCTCTCTGCTGTGTCCCATACTGACATTCCTTCTGGCTTTCTGCTTCCCTGCTATCCACACCTCCCAAAGACACAGGTTTGTTCAGTCACTGACTATGAAACTCGTCACATTCTTGGGCGGCAACTTCAAGGGAGGTGTGCACATCAAATGATTGATCCCAAGGGCCAAGTGTCCTGGGGAAAACACCACTACCCAACCCATATGTGGTATCCTACTTCTTGCTGCCCTGCCTGACATCTGCTTGCTCTACCAGGATGCAGAGAACAACCATGAGACTGCTCTGCTTCCCTTCTGCCAGCACAGAAGTGTGTAGGAGTCAGCAGAAGGAAACAAAGCGTTCAGTCACAGTCAACGATTAACACACAGCATTGCTGCTTCTCAACACACATCAGTCTGTAAAAATCAGGCCATGGCCTTTTTAGTGAACATCTGCTAAGATGAAGACTACAGAGAAGCCTTTTTCCACTTCCAGGCTCTGAAGAACCGAGGTTGGGGGTGGGAGGGATTCATGCTTTCTACTCAAGTCCCAGAGAAAATGTTTTTCAAGATCTAATAAATTTACACAAAGACTGTGACCATTCTTTTGCCATCCTTAAAACCATGAGAGCGGTCATGGCTCCAAGAGGCACAGAGAGCTTTAACAGGGCAGCAGGTCATCTGCATGTGGGTTCACTGGTGTGCTTTCTAATTTTCTGCTCTTGGAAATACCTCCCTAGTCAAAACAATAAATTGCTATTTCAAAGGTAGCTAGCTTACTTCTGAGTTGTAGCCACCATCTGTTATTTTAGATCACACTTGCATGTACCTTTATAGAAAACTCACCCAAGTCACAGCTTCGGTATAATTTCATGCATGTGACTCAGTTTACAATTACAGCTTTATACTACACTTTCACACTCCCTTCTTTCAGCCCGAGCCACTGCCCAACACACATCACAATCTGAGCTACTAATTCTCTCACCGCATCCACAGCTCCTGCCCGCCTTTACATAAAGACCCGAGGTGACAAAACATCCCACCCTGTCTAGGTATGCCACTCCACTATTTAATTATCTGCACTGTTAAGGGACGAGTTCTCCAGTTTCACTGGCCAACCCAGTGATGTAATTCCAACTTTGATGTTTTAGGGGACTGAAAAGGCTTAATGACTTACTGGGGCCTTCCTTCATGCTTGTTCACCATACTATTTTCATTACCAATTCTGCCTAGAATTGCTACAAGAACATACCAAGCCAGATACAACCTGCTCGCCTGCTATTAATTAAGGTAAAATTATTACTGAATAGAGTCCAAGGTTTTACTCCCACATGGCAAGCAAAAGCTTGCAAGGCTATGGAGCCTTGGAAGCCCTTCCGTATGTAACCCAGCCACCTTCTACGGGAAGCAAATGGGTAACGGGATGCTCTGGTACTCACAGCCAAAAACCCATGCATGAAGGCAGCTCTGGCTAAGCCAGGGACCAGCCAGCCAGCCTCCAAAACCACCAGCCAATTTCCCATCCTCTGCCCACAGAAGAATCCAGCTTTACCCCGTCGCAGTCACGCAGTTACAGCCAGGGGATGCGGAGCAAAGGGAGAGTCAACTCCATCCCATCTCCGCACCTCCAGCGTTCCTCACGTATTAGATTCCCACCAAAAGCAGTGACTTTGCTTTCCTTTCTCTTTCCATTACATGCCCAAGTATAAGTATGTGAGGGAATTATAAAGTAATTAGTTTAGCGGACAAAGTGGATTTTTTTACTAGTTAGTAAAGTGTAATTCAGGAAACCATACGTCAGTAAAAAGAACCAAGTCTGCATTAAAGAGGAAATAAAGTACAAATAGCTCAATTTTCCAGCAGAGGAATTCATGCCAGGAAAAGATCGAGATTAGTTAAGCTAGTTCTTTTTTAAAGTGGTTTCCTCTTCAGGGATGCCAGTGGATGAAAATGCAGAAAAAGCCAAATTATTAATGTTGAAAGTTTTAGGTTAATGCAAGCTTTTTCATTCAAAAGGAAGAGCAAACCTTGCAATATTATCTTCCAAAAAATGATTTTTGGTATCATGTATTTTTCAGCATTTTAACAAGTAAACACTTCAACAATTCTTGCTACATAAAGGTCAAAACTCTCAAATCCAGAGAAGTAATGTTTTAGGGGTAGTCACTACTACATCTACTGCTAATGGCTGCAACGCCCTGCTCTCTACTGGAATTAATACAACGTTCACACAGGTTAGACATCAGACATCACAGCCATACATCATACGATTGGGGAGCACATTACTTGCAGTATCTGAATTCTCATTAAAAAATGACTTGTTTTGAGCTAGAGAACTGTTTGAGGTGTGCATTGACTTCAGAGCACAAGGGGTGAAGTTTTATTTTAAAAGGCCATTAGGAAACCAGGAACAGCATGAAACCCAGAGCAACTTTTACTACAACACGAAGTGTCAATGTTAGACAGAGAATCAAATTAAACTCTAATTTATTAAATACCCTTTAAGATGACTAGAAATCCTGACTAAGGAGAGGATTCATCTCACTTCTGGGTATCAGTTGCCAGACTAAACAAATTGGCCAGCCTTTCTCATTAGGAGCTAGAAAGAGATGGCCACTTTCAGAGTAATTCTCACCACGCAGTCAAGATGCAATCTATCCCCTTTTCCCTCATTTAAATTTGCTACAAACTTAAGAATTAAAACTCAAACATTCCCACTCTTAAAGCTGGGGAAAGAAAACCATTTTACTGAAGGTGAATCGTAAGTGACTGAGGATTTGCTTCAGGTGCTCTAACTGGGACAACATCTAAAACTGCTGAGCAGTCTCACTGCCAAGAGCTACACACCAGCAGCGGCAAAACCATCTGATCTGAGGTGGAACAGCACACGGTTTGAGGCCATTGAACTTAATTTTCCACTGAATTGAGTGAGCTTTGGACCAAGGCAGAAAAAGATGCTATTCTTTCCCAACGCTGTCCCGTGTAAGCACGGCAGCTGTTGCAGTGATCCATGAGAAGCCAAGCAGGAGCAAGTAAGTGGTCTATATAATTACAGAGCTGCACTGGTGAAGCCTCTTTGCTGGGCAAGGCGGTCAGCAGAGGTGAACACCCATGAAGGAGAACGGCATCATTGGCCAGGGCTCGTGCACAAACTTCCCAGGGAGGGATTAAGACACTCACGTAGGTTTTTATGACTGACTCGACCAGTCCTTCAGCAGCCCTGTCCATCAGAGGAACAGTAGGCAAAATATTTAAAGCAACAGTAAAATCTTAGTCTTAGTGCAATCAAGTTTTCACCCTGAGTCTTTTATGGCAACTCACAATCTACTGGTAGAGGAGACAATTTTGTGATTTCACAAATACTTCTGGAAATTCATTTTAATTTAAGTGCATCTTGGGGCATAAATGGATTCACAGCAAGAGTCCTAAGCAATCTTAAAAGTCGCTCCAAAAATTGCAAGGTGCATGTCACATTCAGATGCTCTCTGGAAATAATTACAAAGTATTGTTGTGATTATAGGGAACCCTTGCATGGGAGATTTGAGGACGTCAGCCCAGAGGTTACATTCAGGCTTCTGTAGAGAAATTTTAAAACCTTTTTTTTTTTTTTTTTAAAGGAAAGATTCAGCTTAGCCATCCCTAAACAGACATAACTCCCAGCAACTGATCAGGAAGACACTTATCTTAATGTTTCTATGGTTTTTTTGTCATCCCCCATGGTATCAAAGATATAAGGTCTTCTGTACAGAAGGCAGTGTTAGATTTAAAGGCTCATAAAAGCAGAAGTTGGTAGAGCACTGGGAGTACATGAGTGTGTGTTTTGGGGTACAGTGCATCTTTTTCATGTGCCGTGTTTACCCTAAGGAGCCCCACACGCTCACGCTTCCCAGCACTTCACCTAATTCAGCACTACTGAGAAGGAAGGGCCCTTGGTTTGGGTATCCAACTAGGAAGGCATCTTCACGGTTCAGAAAAACCTGTCCTGGCAGTCCTGGAGGATCTTTGACCACAGGTTCAAATTAAATCAAGTAGTTATGAGGACTCTGTTGTCCAAGATAGCCTCTGGACTATGTTGCTGAAATATTACAGACAGGAAATATATCAAAGGACTAATTACTTCCAAAAATAACCAGGACCATTACCATGCTTCCACATTTGCCTGAGCAGTCTCAGCCTTTGCTGTTAGGATTTAGGTGCCTAAAATTGCAGCTTCCAGAAATAATACCAAGTTGCTGAACTTCTCTTTCAACAAGTAAGCCAAGCACAATTTAAGTAAATGAATGTGCAAAGTATTGTGATTAATCTCTAAAAGGCCTTCACTTTTAAGAACAAAGAGCGTAGGCACTTCAGCAGCATAACAACATTTGCCCTGGATCCTGGAACATCCCAGAGCATTTGTGAACCTAGAATAAACCGAAGAGCAGAACTAATGCAGGATGAAGGCACGTAGGCTGTTACTTATTCTCTACTGGGGAGCTAACTTTAAGTCAACACACAGCAATAACCTCTTGCTTGGCTTTTTGGTTTTGGCTTTTGACTAACTGATGGGCTCTTTTCTGCGCATTTCTCATCAACATGCTTGTGCACACCTGATAAATAAAAAGGGGTCTCCAAACTGCTTGTAACCCGGCTTCTATCTTGTTCTTCCACCTCATCACTATTATAATGATAGGCATATTTGGGGGAACTGGAAGGCTTGTGAGACTTCAGCAGGCGAGGGTTGGTCGGCTGGAAAGGAAGGGCGTGCTGTCCTCTCCGTCTGCACTCCTCAGCAAAGGCTTCTTCATCCACCTCACCTGAAAAAGCAAGAGTGCAAGAAAAGTGAGCTGCACCCAAAACTACTAAGTTTAGCATGAAGAAAAAAAAAACCCAACAACTCAAAACTGGGCTGGAAATTGGGTGTCACAAAAACTACTGCCTTGGCTGTAGTTTGCTTATAGATTGTCCTATCTATCTATCTATCTATCTATCTATCAGTGAGTGTCCAGAGCAGAAAGCTCCATCAGTATCCTCTCACCACACTAAAGCCACCCTTAAAAGTCATAGCCAGATAGGACAACTCTGGTGCCACTGTTTCTCTTTTCCCAAAAGGCAAGGAGAGTGAGGTTAGTACATGGCCCTAGGTGATATTTCTCTCTTGCGCAGAGCATGTCCTCACCCCACCCCACCTGGACTGGCTGCCTACAAAGAGTTGGACCCGCTCAAAGAAAAGCTATAGGGAAAGGAGGGAGAAATACCCAAGCTGGCTACAGGGCTGGTGGGAGAAAAACAAAGCCAGTATGTGTTCAGTGCAGCTGGATATTGGACATCCACAGCTGGAAGGGTGGTAGAGAAGTGTGAAGGATCACATGAAGATGAAAAATCAGATTGAAGATGTAAGAGGTAATCACAGTCCAGGGGGCAAGGCAGGCACACATCACAAAGGCGAATGAACACAATGGAAATAACCCCAATGTTTGCAAAAATTAACATGAAAGATGAGGTATCCCAGTCATACTCATGCTCTTTTGCAGATGACACTTTCCTTTGCTGCAGAAACTGTATCAGTACCAATGCTGCGAAGTACAGAAATCAACTACCGTCACACAAAAAATACCCTAGCAAAACCACACATCAAAAAGCAAACAGCAAAATAACAAATAAAAAAAGCCAACCAAAGACATTCAACAGGGAAACAAGAAACAAAAAGTGAGAAGAAAGGCGTGTATCACAGTTGTCTCTTAAAGGCTTTTAAAAGTTTCAATAATGCAATTACTTAAGTACTTTTAATGGAGCTGATGAAATACGGCGTCATTTTATTTGCATCAAAAGTGGTGTGTCACATTCTGGAAGTTTTTCCTGGGATGTGCCCAGCATCAGCTGCTTCGGGAGGGGTGTGTGCTCTCAGCTAATGCGTTCCCTCTTAGTTCATGGCTGGAAAATGCTTTGAAGATGGAAAAAGCACCACGTCCGCAATAAGGAACAAGAGCAGGAATACCCACTTCGTTGCGTGCACCAAGCCACCGACACTTTCAAACAACAGAGGTTGCATTGTCTTTACCTTGTAATCCTACAGGGGGAGATGCGTCTGAGGGCATGAGGAAAAGGAGGCAAGGTTATGTTTAAAAAGCCATTCCACAGTGCAATGCAGCACCCAAGGCCTCACAGGAGGACTCCAAGATGTGCCTCACATAACCTCACTGCGTGTTTGAGCACCTGATGGATATTGTGCAGAGAACCCTTTTTCCCATGTGACCCTTTTTCCATGCCCATTCCACACTCTCAATGCTCAGGCTTTTTACCCCGGAGTCTCCTGTACTTCTAAAGGCACAAGCAAACAAGACAAAACCACAAGTGATGGTGACATCAAGGATTTCCACATGTAGACACTGCCTGCACCATCCCAATGGGAAACTCTGGCTGTGTGGTTCTCCTTGCAGTCGGAGAGCTGCAGGACGTACGGGGCACAGCACTTTGGCTCTGAGGGACAGTAGCCAAGGAAAAGCTCAGAAAACACCAGATGTGAGATGCAGAATTGCTGGCATTTCCTGGAAGAGTCTATGGGATTTTACAGACTATACAAACAGCAGTAAAGCATGTCTCACTCTGATGATACCAGGTCTATGAAGATGAAGCCTATGAAATACCAGGAAGTAAAAAAAAAATAAAATTATCACAGGAAACCCATGTACACCAGTTGCACGTACAAAAACCAGTCAGAGTTCACTTCCTGACAAATTATAGTGCACCAGAAGTAGGAGATCCCTCCCATGGAAACACAAACTGCAGGGCTTTCTTTTTGATGTGCAAAGTCTTGCTTGATGCATGTTTAAAATTTACATTGGCAAGCAGATGCAGGAATGAGGAATGTGTTGGTGCTCTGTGGGTGTGTCTGTGCGTGCATTGCAGATACCCCACCACGCACACTAACACTTAGCTAAGTATTAAACCAGATGCTCTGCACCCCAATAACTAACTCCCAACTATGCTACCAATCAACCTCAACATTTTTAGTCCGATGCAGCTGGTATGGAAGGCACATGTTAACACTGAAAGAAGTAAAAATCATCTTGCTCCTCCCTGGTGCCGTACTGTGGCATGGCTGGGTGCTGGCCCTCTTGCACCCTGACACATCCCTGACCTGCTGCCTGCAGAGAAGGCTCCCTTGCTCTGGGAGCTGAGCTGTGCCACCAGCCACGCGACACTGCGTGCTTAATGAAGTCACTGAAAGATTTTCCAGCAAGCACTCGCTGCTTGAGTCCAACTGAAAATAAAATGTAAAAGCACAGAAGACACGCTGTACTCCCAACGTTCCAATTAAATCAACTGCAGTCTAAAGAAAAGGCAGGAGAGTTTGTCCTGCTTTGTGCAGTCTTTTGAGAGCTGCTCACCAGAGCAGGTTTTAGCCTTCAGCTCCTCAGCAGGACTCTGACTCTGGAAACAGTGGTACCTGCCTGTTACATACCTCCTGTGGGTTTTGGGACAAGTCCTTACAATTGTGCCACTTTTTGTCTGTGAAAAGTCACCATATGCCTCTCCAAGGCTTTGCCTGGGGTGTTCTCCAGCTGCAGCACTTCTGCAGATGGCCCAGAGCAAGGACTGTCCCTTCCTCCAGAAGGGTTCAGAGTTCAATTGCTCCAGGAAGAATGATACACAAAGGAAAAGAAAAGAAAGAAAACCAAACACAGACAATTCCTGTAATACATATCTCCCTTTCCTTCAAAAATGATGAAAAACTAACACCCAAAGCAGGACTGCACCATCCCATCAGCCATCAGGGAAGCAGCATCCCTTCGCTTTGTCGTCAGCCTTTCCTCCTAAGCTCCCTAATTTTCTGTCATCAAGGATTTGTAACTAGCATTTTTGCTACCCTGAGCCTGATCTGCGTTATAGAGAATTCCCTCTTCAGCTGCCCTGGGCACTACTCTGCTGTTTGGGGAGAGAGCATCGGCACAGCAGAGACGCCGTGTTTGTGAAACACAAAACTGAATACAGGGGCAACTGATGTCAAATACTTTTATTAACTTTGATTAGACTACAGTTACCCAGTCTTCCCTCCAGAAGAGTAATTTGTGCTCCCTGCCCCGTGGGTTGCCCATGCCTGCCCCCCCCTGTCCTTCACCCCACAGCAGAGTGCTGGGGGATGCAGAGCTGCTCCCCACCACTACGCAGGCAGCACAATTTGCATCCAAAACACAGAATCATAGAGTGTTTTGGGCTAGAAGGGACCTTTAAAGGCCGTGTAGTTTAACCCCTTTGCAATAAGCAGGGACACAGTCAACTAGGTCAGGTTGCTCAGAGCCACATCCAGCCTGACCTTGAACGTTTCCAGGAACAGGGCATCTACTACCTCCCTGGGCAACCTGTGCCAGTGTTTCACCACCCTCATCATAAAAAATGTCTTCCTTTTATCTAATCTGAATCCACCTTATTTTAGTTTAAAACCAATCCGCTCTTCTCCTATTGCAACAGGACCCTATTAAAAGTCTGTCCCTATCTTTCTTATAAGTCCCCTTGAAGTATTGAAAGGATTGAATCCATCTTGATCACCCAAGAGATTCATTTAGTTTTCCACCTGCCCTGAAGTAAGGACAACTTTTAGTTCTACAAACAGACTCCTCAAAGCAGTCCAATATTCTTCCCCTTTGCAGGAGAGCAGGCTGACACCATGGATCCGTGAAATGCTGTTAACACCACAGCAGCTGTGACTCAGATACTGCACGACCTACAGTGCTGTGCACGTATGAGCCTCCAAATCTTCAACCATGTACCTTTAGTACACCTTGCAAAGCAGAACTACGGTGTCTTTTGCAGCAACTCTTTTCTCCTGCTCTACGTGTTTAAAACATTTAAGCCCAACTCTGTAAAAAAGCTAGGTGTACCAATGCCAAATGCGAGACTTGAAAAGAATTGACTCTCGGAAAGGTCAGCCACAGAGGGCATCACCACCACCAAGTTCTTAAGCATTGCTGGAGCTTTGTCAGCAGTGGTATTTGTCCTGGAAAAGGCTTTCAGGGAGCCTGGCTGTATGGAGGGGGGTCCACAGCTGAGTTCAGAGCTGGGATATCCACATGAGAAGTGACTTTCAGGGTGCTCCAGCTTTAAACAGCCCTCAGTTCCCCCCACAGCTCCTTCTTGCCATCTCCTCACCTCCAAGCCAGCACACACCCACGTGAGAGACTGGGCAGCCGTGCTATGAAAGCAGGGGACTGACCTGGGTTAAAAATAACTCTTTTTGCAAGCTTATTTTTAACCCAGCTCGGTGCCTGGATCCAGCTCATCGTGCAGCCGCTCCAGCTGGGGCAGGAAAGGGGGCAATTTTCAGGGGCTGCTGGAATCAGCATCCAGATTATAGTGTTAAGCAAACAGTATTTTTCTTACTAATGCAAACAGCAATTAAAAACACTGCAGTTATTTCACTTGCAGAACCAGTTTGGAGAAGTTACTTTCCTAAGGGTTAATTCTGAAAATGCAGCATAACTTGTAACATTTCAAAACAATAATTACAAGTCTGTTTTTCTGGTGCACCAGGTTCTCCCAAATGAAAAGCAGCTTCTGAAGAAAAAAAAAAAGACACCAAATGCAAGCTGTTGCATTAGGACCAAAATCTGCCTCCTGCTCCAAGTGATAACATAAGACCCTTGGGCTGAAAAATGATTGCTCATAGCAAAGAACTGCTGTATAAACGGGGGAAATGGGGATCCTTTAACCTGTAACTAACCAGTAGATGGCAACATTGCCTATCGTGAGGGGCAACCTTAGCAGAAAAGTCACTGCTAACTCAGAGTTTTTTGGTAATTCATCGATTTTATAGGTCTAAGGCAAACTACAATTCTTGGGCCAGGCAGGTACTTTGGGGAGCCACCAGATACACCAAAGGGTCCACGTGTGCTCCTGGAAAATGGAGAGGAATAAAAACACTATGGCAGAGGATATTCCAGCTGGGGTGGGATGGGCAAGTCACAGTGCACTTTGAACAAAAGCAGCCCTGCAAAAGCATTCTTAGTGTTTTACTTAAGTACTATCCGTGTACATCTTGGAATTGAACTGAATCCTACCAGGAATCGGCAGTAATTAGTGGTAAAATAGTAATTAACAGAAACATGTTGAACAAACAGAGGTGAACATCCTGAAGGTATCGAACCACTTATTTACATTTACCATCTCACTTCCCACACAAGAGGAAGTGGAGCCCTCGTGGTTCCCACCCAGCAGCCCAACTGCTTGCATGCTATGTTCTACCCACCTAACCAAGAGGAAGGGGGAAAGAAAAAAAAAAGGTATATAATTGGGATTTTCCCCTGTATTAAGAAACAAAATGTTGGCACACCGGTTTGCTCAGTCCAAAGGAAGACTTCCCTGAGGCCACGAACACCACACAGCCTTTCCTGTAACTAGCATCAGGAGGAGATGCAACTGGTGAGGGATGCCTGGCTTACCTAATGACTCAAGATGACTCCAGGCTAAGCTCCAGGGAGCCAGTTGTGTTGTACAACTTGCAGGAAACTTACTCCATTCAAATCTTTCCTTAATGATGGCCAACAAAGTGTCTAATACTCTAAAGTTAAGAGACGGCGTATTTTCCGAAGCACAGAGCAGGACACCGCGGTCCTGCTTCTAGAGAAAACTCTGGTCTAACGTTAGTCTGAGCTGCTACAGATGCTGACTGAAAATGAAACAAGACTGCAAATGAAAACAGCTTTGCTTGACTTTCCCCCCCCCCCTTTCCTGTTACAAGGGCTTGGAATTTACCCTTCGCCTAAGGAGGGCACTGGAGTTTCTGATGACTCAACTACGTCCCTCACTGCTGGGGAGAGCTGAGCTGCAACTGAAGGAGCAACTCAAAGAGAAAGAAAAAGCAAATCCACATTTAAATACACTTAACTGAGGTCAACAGCACTACAGTTTTTGTAATCTGACAATAAAATTGTTGTGCTGATTAACTTTTCCACTGATAGAGCAGCTCTGGTATTAATATTTAACTTAGCAGAAGATTGGTTCTTAGCAGAAGGGTTCTTCTAAGAAGTCTCATGCTTTAGAGAAGCCTATTGGGAACCAAAACCTTTTTTGAATGGACATGACCTGCCTACAGGCCTAGATTACCCAGGGCTGGAAAATTCCTGGAGATTAACTGGTTCCTTCTTTCTTCTCTTAAAAGCTCCATGTCTAATATATTATAGCAGAGAAAACATCAGGAGACCAAGCAACTCTACTAAAACATCGAAGATTCTAAGAGACCAAATTTGGGAGACCAAAATTGAAAATTGTTTTCAGAAAGCTGCCAGATCATCACAGTTTCTTTTAATTTCTGGTGGGAGCGAGGGATGATCGTTATAAAATATCAAGCCCAGAGCATTTTCCAAAACTACATGTACACACACCCACCCCCAACCCTCCTCAAATTGTAGGCACCACGCTCGGCCAAGAAGAGAACGCCCTCACCGTTACTGGAGGCTACGTTGAGCAAGTTCTGCTGATTAATCGTTCTTCAACTTGTTTCTAAATGCCAGGAAATACAAATACTGCAACTCTGAACAGCAGAAGTTTTACAATCCACTTTCAGCCTGTGCTCTTTCTGTTGTCACACGCAACAGAAACTAAAACTTGCATCAAGTCCTCTTTGGAAAAATCTGGCTGAGTTTTGACAGTGACAGCCTTTAACATTCCCTCTCCTGGTGATGTGATGCAGCCATTTTAACATCTACTTAAAAAAAAAAAAAAAAGACAAAAATTACAACTCTTCTCAAAAGCCAAAAGAGCCTGGAATCACTCAGAAACTACCCAGGGAATGCTGGAGTGGCTGCCCCATCCACACCACCACTTCTAGGGGCAGAGCTTTTGTAAACCCTAACTGGAGTTTCTTTCAACACTGCAGTTTATCAGCCAAAGCACAGGATGAAGAATGACGTTTTGAGCCATCTCACACAGATCAGAGACTTTAACCAATTACTGGCAATCGTTTTTCTTGCAGAACAATTGCACATTTTTTTCAGTGCTACTGAGAGCGTGAGATTCAAGGTTTCCTCTGGTGCAGGAAACTGGTGTCTGAGACACTTCTCCTGCAAAACATGAGGAAATATTGAGCTGAAGTGATGCCTGGAGTGCTCAGATGGTTAGAAACTAAAGAAAGGAAACATCAGTTCTCTATCCGTGCCCTCTGCAGAAGCCTGCTGCCATGGCCCCCCCTCATCTTCTCCTATCTGACACCCTCCACCATCACAAACATCGCGGTGCATTAGGGTCTCCCTCCTCCAGCTCAAAACCCCGTATTAAGTTTAGAACTTGGGGTGTTTGGGCCAGGCCTTCCCAGGCCAGGACCAGCACTACGCTACTTTTGCCTCTGCTGTGGTACCTGGGCATTTCCTGCAAGGCAGGATAACCATCTGCAAGGGGCAGGAGACAGCAGGGGAGGTTGCGGTGACATCCTGGGAAGCGATGGGAAAAAAAAAGGGGTGGGATTTGGGGAAAAAAGGACAGACTGATGAAGTGACTCTCGCAGGGCTATTTCTGTCCTGGAGGAGCCATGACTGTAGCACATCCAGTATCTGAGAAAGGCCAGGGCTCAGTATTTTTTGCTCAACACACATAGCAACCCTCTGCCCTGCTGGCTTTAAAAGCTGGCAAAGGACTCGGTCCTTTTATTTCTGCCCTGGTATCCAGCAGCTCTGGTGCCAGCTCACACTGCTCCTACCCAGCCCGTGCCCCTGTGGCACAGGGCAGGGAAAGCCCCACGCTGTGCCCGCTCACTCTCCCCACCCCACTGCGTCTTTAGAAAGCTCAGCTTTGGATTTTTTTGATTTTGTATTTTGATTTTAGCATTTGGATTTTACCTGCCCCGCCCCTCCACCCCCATACATGGCAGAGAAGTCCATTCTATCCCGTGCTCAGCACAGCGTGTACCAACACGAATCCTCCGCTGCCAGCGCATCAAACTCCTCAAGGCAATGATGTCTCTCCCCAAAGATACCCCAACCTACAACAACTTGGGAAAATTAAATGTGTGCACACTGCACACTAACTCTGCAGCAGTGGTGCTGCCAACGGGAACTTTGGAAGGAAACATCATTGTGCTGTTCCCTTGAGCAGCTAACGGGGAATCAATGGCTAAAGCCACTCCAGTTTGACCTTACCAGGTGGCACCAAGCTCCGCAGCCCGATGTGTAGATAGGGGAGTTGCTGAGAGAGCCTGGATTCACCTCCTCACTGCCCAAACTTAGTCATCAGAAGATCTTTTATAGTCCAGTGAATGGTCCTACATTCAGTTTGAGACCAGAGAGAGGTGTAGGTTGAGCACGTCCAGGCTTTTTGCAGTTACTTTGCTTCCATCAAAGCACGCCAGGGCATCCACACAGCTTACACCAACTGCTCTCGTCTTCAGATTTGGGATGTGGGAAATGTAAACGGGAGGAGGTAACACAAATCCCCACGTTTCCAGCAAGCAGAGAGATGACCCCATTTGCATGCTGCTTCTCAAAGTGAATTTTATTAAAAGGCTTTATCACGCAAGGGGCCTTTTGTTCATTTCCGCATGAATTTTGAAGGGAAGCAAAGAACAAGGAACGAGCTTCACAGCTTGACATATATAAATACAAATTAGCAAGATTTTGAGCTCAGAGTTTGAACAAATGGACCTGATTTTTAAACAGCAAGTGAGATTACTTAGGAGATGATGCTTTCCACACTTTCCAGAGTCATGTCACCTCTGTGTCACAGTTTCCCACAAGTCACGCTGTAATAGCACTACATTGCACCCTTCCAAAGTTGCACCAGGAACTCCACTCCTGGGAGGTGTCTCCCCAGCACACTCCTTATACAACACACAAAATGGGACCAAGATCACTGTAACTATCTCCCTCTCTTACATGGCCCTTTGTCCTACAGAAAGGGTAGCACTGACATCAGAATACTTGATGGGTCAATATCCAAAGGGGTTTTTTTATCCCACCTATATTTCAACCTCAACCAAAAATGCCTGCAGGTTTCATGTCTACCATGAGGAAACCTCCCAGCTTGTGTTTCACTTTGAAGTTGGATTTGAAGTGCAAATCAAAATCCTACTGAGAAAGAAAAAAGAAAGAACCAGCCTTTGCAATGTGACTCAATATTCCCTACTAGAGGAAAACAAACAAATAACCAAAAAACTCCACAGTGCATCTACACGCAAGCCAGCCTGGTCCTCCACTGCATACCCAGACACAAGGTGCCTCCTCCGACGTTTCCTCTCTCCTTGTGCCTGAGCAGAGCCCCATGGACCTTTGCACATCTCACACCTGTGCTCCAGAACCTCCTGGTGCCAGATGAAACAGCCCCTTCACTGCCTCAGTATGACAGACCTTCACTTCTTGCCTTCAAGCTCTTCTAGGAGTTGCCACCACCAGGCCAAGCAAAACTGGCTTCTAATGAGAAGACTGTTCAGACAGCAAGCAGAGGAGAAGTGCTTTTCTACTGTGACAACAAACAGATCTTTGTAACTCTTCGAAACCGATGACTATCAAGACGTCATCTTGTATTTCCATTAGTGGCCCTCCCTACAAGGGCCACCTCCAGAGCAGTTCTGAGCAAGCTCTAATTTGCAAATTACAGTTTTGTTGCACATCTTTCCATTATCAGCTTTAAACCAGTCTTCAAAAATCTTAAAAGTACAGCAAACCCAGATCACCATAAGAGAAAAAATTTATACTTAAAGCAAAAATCCATGTAGTTAAATTTAAAAAGAAAAGCAACTTCAAAAAAATGTGATGAATTACTTCCCCAGCTGTTTTGTCAACACTTCCATAGTAATTTGGCAAAAGCACAAAATCACCAAGTTTACATTTTCATCAAATGGCTGTTAGTGCTGTTGAAATCTCACAGACGTGAGACAGTAAAAGCAAGCTCCACGTTTTATATTGCACTGTCCATGCTCAGTCTGTAAGGCTAATCATTTGAAAAATAATCAGGCTTCTACCCTGAGACCTGAATACAACACTAAATATTAATTCCAAAAAAAACCCCAACAAACAGAAGAGATACCTGTCCTCTCCAATTATACCCCACAAAGTATAATTCATTCTTCATCCATCCCTGCATTACCAGGACTAGGGCAAGCAAACTTGAGCTCCCAGTGCCTGCACACATCCCTGATTTACACAGCTCCAAACACCAACATCTTTTAATTGACATTCAAAGACCATCATCTTTTAACTGACCCTAGAAACGACACGTACTCATACTAACAGGACATGACTTCTGACTGCTCAATAGGTTCCAGAGTGTTTTATGAAGCTTCACCACAAAATCCAATCCTATATTTGACCACAAGAACACTATGCTATTAGTTGGCATTCAGTTCAATAGTATTGACAGAACAATGAGAAGTCTGAATTAAAAAAAAACCCAAAACACACCAGTGTTTCAAGTTGACATTCGATACTAATTTTGACTAAACACTGTATTTAATTACGAACCTGCACACTGGCCTTACAGGGGCCATAACTCCCAAGACACTCCACTTTTTCTTGTTCGGCATCTCCAATCCATCAGGGAACTCTAAAATTTTAGTTTCTGAATTTTCTTTCCCACCCATAGTCAAGCTCTTCAGCCTGTGCCTTAAAATCCACCATAGTTTAGGAATAGAACTAATTTTTCAAATCCTAGACCTATCAATAACTAAACACTTATACATGCAAATGTATGCATACATACACACACACAAAAATGTGTATACAGTGCAAACGGAAGTTCTGACCAAAGTCACCAACAAATGGAGAGCACAGAAATGAAAATTTTCTCAATTAAAAGAAACCAAACACCAAACCAGAAACGTGACTACCATCCAACAATGACAATACTTACAATTATCTTTTGTGCCTGGGAGCAGTATCGTCAGTCAGTTTACACGCTCCTTCTGCAGAGATCCAGTGGGAACAGGGAACATTTTACCAAGAGAGCTTTGTGAGTTTTGGAAACAGGAGGAGAGTTCCAACAGCAACATTAGTACCTGCTTGGTGTACCCAATGTGGCCACACATCTCCTGGGAAGGTCACCACAGAACTGCCCATGCCCAGAGCGATGGCTGTTCCCATCCTATGTTACTGCAGTGGTACCATCTCACCTTCTCTTAACACACCTGAGATCCACAAGATGAAGCACCAAGGACAATAACAACCATTTCCAAACACAATCTCTGGGGTCAAAGCAAAACACAGGGGGACCAGGGGAACCAGTATTTAAGAGCTACCACAAAGGCAGAGGAATTGGAGAGTGCTACATTCCAGAAAGGAGCAAAGAGCACCTGAATTCCCCCCAGCTCTTGGCAGAGAGGTGGATGCGTCTGTGGACGGGATGCACCCACTGGGAAGGGATGCACCCACTGGGAAGGGATGCACCCAGGACATCTCAAGACCTGAAGTGGCCGTAACAAGCTTCTGCTCAAGATCACCCAGTGTACAGACATACCTGCATCTCCTGTAGCTCTGGAATGGCTGTGAAAGCTTTTCCAAATATCTGGCTACTTGTCAGCCAACTCATGATACCATGGTACAAACATTTGAAAAACTTCAAAACAAATCATCAACCTTGCAGAGGTTTCCATTGTTTACCTACAAAGGCAATTTTCCACCACTAGCAGCCCGGAAGCAGAGGACACAGGGAAAGCTAATCCACCTCCCCTCTGAACACCAGCAAATTCAACCTTCTCAGAAACATTTGCCAAGAGTTAGTTACTAAGTTCAAAGACATCAAACTTCATTTACAGTACAGCATTTCTTCTTGGCCTTGTAAGATCATTACTGCTCCCTTCGTGGGGCTGAAAATGTCCTGCAGTCAGCACTGTGATACCAAAAGGAAACCCAGAACAGATGCACAACAGATAAGACTGACGTTCACCTACACTTGCTAACCTGCAAGTCAGCAACTGACAGAAAAAGTCCTAGGCTTTGCACTTTTGAGAACATTTCATCGCTTTCCAATTAAGATTCTGACCTTGCCTGAACTCGAGGTATTGGACAGAGCCTGGTATCTCTGCAGAAACTACCTCCTTTTACAGGAATTTTTGGGTTTTTTTAAATAATAAATAAAAAAAGAATTAACAATGGGCTTTCTATAGAAAAAGCTGCTTATTGAAGTATGAATAATGGACTGGAAATAAAATAACAGTCCCCAACGCTGCAATTTCACCTAGTTTCTGTTTGCAAAAGCCCTCAAAGCACTGGATTTCTGCTGATTCTCTATAAACACCACGCTGTTGTTAACACAAATATACAGGACATCGGTGAGGGTTCAGGTAGGACCTCAGAGGGTCCATCTCTGTAACATTTCACCTGAAAATCTGGAGGGCTTCTAGCTTAAGGGAAGATTAGTCAGAACCTTCACAAAAAAGAGAAAACTGGAGAGGCTTTGAGCTCTCTTAGCAATATGTCATTTAACCTACATGAAAGCTGCACTTCACGTTGCTAGCTTGGCTCTGGGCCACTTCCAGATCCATACTCAACACCAGAGACACCGATAATTTGGGCAACTGTCACCACATCCAGAAAACACAACAGTGACCTGAATCTGGAGCCTGGCGTGAACAAAACGTTGTCTTTTTTGTTTCAGGAGAGGCTAAGGCAAAATTCCAAACCCCCCCCCCCCCCCAGTCAGCTCTTAGAAGAAAAAGCTTTCCACTGTTGGAAACTATTCTGTCCGGGGCACCAAGCACCTCCCCTGCAACAGAGCACACAGCACAGGCATGCGCTTGGCTTCATGATTTATTCTCCAGAAAGGGTTACCAGGGATGTAGTCGTCACCATCTATAAACATTTGAGAGCAAAGCGCACACGTGATCTCAGAGCAAGTGCTAGAGGAGAGGGAAGAGTGGAAACCACGTAAGAGTCATCTGTTAACCTTTTTGTTCTTCATTTTGTTCACCAAGAAGAGCAGGGAGGCTTAAACACCTGCATCTTCTCAGAAAAGCCTTCTATTTCACTAAGATGAGCTTCTTGTTTTAAAGAGTGATTAGAAGGAGCATCTTCTCAATTATTCACTACATTAGAAAGCATTTAAAATTCACCCTTTGTTCCAAGACACTTCTCAAGATACAGGTGTATTTGTTAATAATTATTAATGGCTACAGAACTGCTATGGGAAGGATACAGGGCAAATCACTCAACTTTCTTTTAACCTTTCAAACAGGGCTATCTTCCCATTTTTTCAGCCTAATAATTTCAAGATTTCAGAAGTCATTTGATATCAAAGTTCCAGAAATACCAGAAATTAAGATATCCCCCTTGCAATAGATCCTGCAAGTTACGGACCACATGATAGCAGCTGGCATTGCTGTATCACCTCAAAAATATGAATATTCATAGTAAAGTACCTATCATTTTCTTTTTACTTCACTGCGGTGAAAATAATAATCTGCTTTGTCATTTTCTACCCGATTCTCTAGAGAAATCGCTGTGTTTTGCATGAAAACACCCGGTGATGTCTCTTCCGGTGATGTTCATGGGGGACATGAGTTGTACAGCAACAAGAGCTGCATTTCCTAATGCTGAAATAGGTTCCACGCAGGGTGCAACTCAAAAACTTTGAAGCTCCTTGGAAAATACGGGTAAAATGGATGCAGTTCTTTTGCTTTGAAAAGCTACAGCTCTGATGCAGTTGAAAATTAACTCGATTTGAAGTGGTTTACTGCTAATGAACAGTCAACACATACAAGGTGTACACTGGTTATAATAAATAATATCCTTGGCCAACTAGAGAAGGATTTCCGTCTGAGACTTCTCTGAAGCCAGAAAAGGGCAGAGCAGCACGGCGCACACACTTGTTGTCTTTTCCATGAACCAGTTGCCGTGCCACTACAACTGGCTGTGTCTGTCTATACTGGTGAAGCTGAAAGCTTCGTGGTTTTTATTATTTGTACAGAATGGAGACTGCACAAAACCTGTTTTAAGGGCTGAATCTTTGACCATAATTAATTGACCACAATTAATTTGACCATAGAAGAACTAAGACTTGGTTCTGGAGTTCCAGCATTCTCCAAGCAGGATACCTTCCCCAGAAAATTAGGAAGAACCTTAGAGAAAACAGGACTTTGCCATGCAAGAGTTTACGTTTTGGTTTCGTTCCAGACTATGTTTGATGGTTTTATGACCCAAATGCCGCTGAGTTTGAATTCACAGAATTTGCCTTTCCTCAAGCTCCTCTTAGAAATAAACTCGATTAACAGATGCAGCTCTGGGTATATACAAAACCCAAATAAGCATCGACAGACAGCTTTTTCATGCCCATACGCCTTGTAGGAGATGCTTCTCTGGCTGTTCCCTGTAGAAATACTTTTCTGACACACTGCAGTCTTATGACATTTAGTGTACTTCCAAAGATGATCCAATTAACCAAAAGCCAGCTTTTTTCACTGCAGTCACTAAAAATTCAAATCACCCATATTGCTATCTACGCAACATTTAACACATGCTAAAAATAAAAACTACATCATCAAAACTTTGCCCATATTTTAGAAAATTTGTGTCAAATTACATTTACTGACAGGAGAGCTCCTCATTTTCATCTCAGAAGCTCAAATTAGGCTCTCTCAAGCTCTGCGCTCTGTTGTTGGTGAGAAGACAGGAGATGCAGCAGAGCTCTCACTGTCACGCATCCAAATCAGAATCCCTGGGGAAGTCATCACGGGCCTCGCTCTGGTTCCTCCTTGTCACTAAACACCCAAGTTGTCCACTACAATAAAGCGACTACTTACCGTAATAGATCCAGAACGTCTTCTCCCATATGAAGTCCACTCTCAGCACCTACACATCCCAAGCTGGATGTTTTAGGGCAATAATCATCAGGCAGTGACATCTGCGCCCTAGATGTAGGCGTTGTCTCCTCCCTTCCCAGCTAACCTGCTTCCCCAGCACCTCCTGACAGTTGAAGCGGCCCCACACGCAGCCCCAGTCATCCCTCAAATTTCTGTATCACAAAAGCATCCCCCAGTCTCAAAACCACCCTAAGAGAAGATGTCACGGGCATTAATGATAACACATCAGGAGGGGAAGGGAAGAAGCCAAGACACAGACGCTCAAGCAAGGCCTGAAGGAACACTGTGCCCTGCGTTGCCCCTTGATCTGTGCCCCAGGCTCCTGAGTCTTGGGTACTTCTTCCGTAGAGCCCAAACGCTCACTTTTCACTAAACAGATTGTTCAGAAAGCTAGTCTTTTAGACACTGAAAGCCAGAGAATCTACTTCTCTTGGCAGGTTCTTCCAACAGTTAACCACTCATGTGTTAAAAATGAATGTTTATCTTCTCATTCGAATTTGTCTAGCCTTATACAAATGTTTATACCATTCTTCCAAATAAGGCGACCTTTAATACGCAGTTTCATCGTAGTGGTGCACGCGTTGTTTCGGACTCCAACTGGAATTTGGCAAACCATCTCAGGCTGCAGGAGCAACTCCCTTGCCTGCGCTGGCAGGGAAACGAGCCCCTGCAACAGCACAGAACGGGCAAACGCCCACTGCTTCTGCTGCCATGCCTGCAATCAGGTTTTCCTCATGGGAAAGGCAAAAGCTGAATGAGGAAAAAAGTCCTTGAGATTTATGTGAATAGCACAAAACAGTCTGTGTTGGCTTCCTGCTTCTCCCTTACTGGTTTCGTGCCCTGCGAGTTGCGCTGAGAAGCAGCATTGTGCCCATCAAGGACGTTGAGATTTGCCTTTTTCTTGGGGCTAAAACATTCAATCCCAGAAAAGATGGAAGTAGCACTAGAGGAATTTAATGAAAGAAACATTTTGGTGATTGCCCTAACTCAGGTGAATCTCCTCAAAAGAAAAAGCATCCACCTCTTCACACTCATTCAGCAGCTCAAAGACTGAGGGCAGGAGGTTCGTGAATGTTCCTCGTGCTTGCAGGCAATACCAGATGCACCCAAGACAGCTTTTAGTGAATTTCTAGCTCCCTACTGCTCTCCTGAACATCCAGCTCCCAGTTTGTACAGAAAAGCTGAAAAAAAAAAAAAGCTTCCCTTTTGTTATCAAAGTGCAGCACACTTGGTGATAAGAACCTGACTGTATTTCCTGTAAACACCCAGCAGTAAGAAATGTATACATCAAGATTAGCAGACTAAATCTGTGAGCCATCCGAGTGACTATTTAACAAGGCGTGTCCAAATAAATCCAAGTACCAAAGTGCCTTCTGATGAGAGGCAGCATTATTGTGGAAAGCCTGGCCAAAGTCCTCTGAAGACAAAAGGGTTCATCCTCCAACTCTGGCTAAGAGAGACTGGAGGAAAGGCTGAGCCTCGGCCACGTGAGTTCTCTCCATTTTCCTCCAGAAATACTTTCACAGAATTCCAAAGAGATTTTAAAACATCTATAGTCTAGCTGCCTCTGGAAGAAGATGACAGACTGACACGTGCACAAAAGCAAGGCACAGCAGCACTCTGTTGCTAAGACAAATATTGCAATGGGATGACAAAATCAGATTTAGATTCTGTGAAGAGTAGAAGGCAGCCTCCAACTACATGCCTAGGAATTAAGTTTGCCAGAGATGGCTACAGTGACAGTTATGCTGATGGGTGATGAATAAGCGAGTTCATCTTACTCTATGTATCAGTTACAGAATCAGTGCACACATGGCACGTACTTCTGGAGAAATGGGAAGGCTGCTGGATCTGCCCAGCACCTCTACCAGATGTGTCAAAATCTCTGCAGGCTTATGATTCTCCCCCCCATGTAAACTCCCCTCCCAGACCACAATTCAATCAAGCTTGTGTCTGCAGCTGAGATAGGAGAATCCAATTCCAGAGCTGCTGCTTTGCATCGTTAGCTGCTTTAGTAACAGCTTCAAGCACCTTGTTACAGACAGAGCCAAAATCATTCTCTCTTTTGTCTGCCAGGGATGTGTGTTCTACAGTCTGAATTCTACGAGCAGTCACCCGGGCTGGATTCCCCTCTCACACTAGGAACTCATTCAAATAAATTTACAAATAAGAAACAGTGCAGAACATTTCATATTTGGCTTTCACCAGTCAATAAAAGGAGGAATTGAAGCCTTCTCAATGTACTAAGTCATTATTTGTATGATGTTAAAGACTAGCATCTTTACTGTAGTCTTTACAAGCTATGTGTTACTATTTATGCTCTCCCAGAATTAACATCCAGGTGTATAAAAGGATTTTAGCTTTATTTTGACCACTGGTAAATTAGCAGCAACAAGTCTGGTTTTTTCTTTCTATTTTTACGAAGTTCATTTGAAGTTGGCTGCATTAAAAGAACAGCTGAAAGAGCTCTCATTTGTGATTCAGTGTAAAGAACATGTTACAGGGCAAACCAAAGTTTTAAGAGCTATTTCTGTAAGCCTCTAAAAATCTATTTTCTTGATTGCAATTTTAAGTCAAGCTCAAAAAAAAAGGTATTTTTAGTGATTTCAAATGAACCCACTATGCCACAAAAGCTACCGTAATTTAGAAAGCCAGAGAACTAAGAAACAATTCTACCTGATAGCATCCCTTTAATAAAGCTTTTTACTTATCTTCTGAATTAATTATACTTTAATCCCCACCATTACATTTTGAAGCTGACCTCTTCTCAGGCAGAAATCTTTGGCTTCCTTTATTGGGAAGATAATTAGCACTCAGGCCACCAGTGCAATCTACCTCACACCAGGACTTCACAGCTTTCAGATTCAAGCGCTATCACATCCAAACCAGTGTACGTATCTGAGCCCTGGTAAGCGTGACAGGAGATACAGTACTCACGTGGGTTTTCAATTAACTTTATACCAGCTGTTTTAAGTAAGATAACACCTAACCCAGCACTACATCTGCCAGAACATAGTTCTCAGAGAAGTTTCAAATGAGTTTGAATCAGCAGTCAGCTCACACAGGTTCAGAGTTACAGCTCAGATGGCCACAGCATTTTCTTTTTTCTTTCTGTTTAATCTGACAGCAGCATTTCAAAAGTGAGGCTTACTGTTGTGTGAATGCAAAACCTAAGCAGCAGAGCATAAACCAACCATCTTCTGCTCTAACTTTTCGATAGTGCACTTCACTCAACGACCAACTCCACTCAAGGTACTTTTTCCAAAGACAAAGCAGATCAAGCAGCAAAACCGTTACAATTATAAATACAAAAGGTACAGTTTGTGAGACTAACGAAGTAAATACGCTTCACTCCAACACCATGGCAACATAAGGACCATTTCAGTCTTTTGGGAGCAAGATAAAAAGCTTTTTACTTAAGACCCACTTGAAGACAAGCAGTAATAACAAGAACACCCAAATACCTCTGTTGAGTACTATGTAAAGCAAGCCTTGGTCACAATCCAGTCCCAAAGTAAACAGGACAGTGCAAACAAGCTTTCTTATATTAAAAAAAAAAGGTCGAGTTTCAAAGTCCAGGTCACTGATGATTAGCAATTACTGATGTCTGTAAAGCAACTACCTTATGGGGAACAACATGACTTAAACACAAGCCTCAATACTACGACATCCAAAACTTATGACCAAAGAGACGGGTTTTCCAAAACTTCCACAAAGAAGTTAACAAGTATTCTAACGCTAAGTTAAAGCACTGCACTTTCATTCCACTCATTGCAAAGCACTGGGCACTTCTGAAAAGTTCTGTGATCACAAGCATAAAATAATGAAAAATTAATAATAAAATCTAGCTGTAACACTGGACCATCCCAGAGGTGGTCTGAAACACAGAAGCACAGCTAAATACAAGCCCCAAACCTCCACTGACACCTACCGCTGCTACAATGGACGAGGCGAGCAAACGGGACGGCCGAACACAAACACTGACAGAGACAGAAAACCACTGGGCTTAGAGATGATGTGGGGGTTTTTAAGTCTTTGACAATCTCATTTTCAACATTCTAAGACTCAGTCCATCAGTTAATCACAAGCTTAATACAGCACACGTCTTAGGAACGCTATGTACAACTTAGTCCACAGGGAAGCTCTGTTGCTCGTACCGCAGCGCCTGTCGCTCTCAACAGAGAGGGTATTGTAAGAACCAAGAACTACAACCACGGCAGCGATTTTAAAGTGTTAAGAATTCTAAGCCCAAACCCCAAACTTCAGTAAAGCCAAGTGAAAGCAGCAGGTGCCATGCAATCTGAAGAGAAAGTCGTGTTACAGTGTATTGCATTGAAATTACTGCCATGCACAAGAAACCAAGGAGGCTGCACCAAGAAAAAGCATTCCAAAGTTACTGCATTCTTAACTTTGAAGCAGAGCATGAAAGAGGTAAGTGACTCAGCAGGTTCAAGAACTCCATCTTAGTTTGTCCAAACCACTGGGGGAAGCTTAATTTAAATTGGATGGTGTCCCTAAACATTCCCTCTTGTATAAAGAAATGGTAATTTAATAAAACAGTACAAGTTTTTTGAAAGCCATCTCATCTCACTGCACATTTGCTGCCTAGCATTTGCTTGGATCAAGAATCTTTCTGTTGAATATTTTGTGCTATTTGGCCAAAAACTGAAGTGTAAGGAAATTTGCTGCCCTTGATGATCCCTTCTGGTGAGTACCTTTTGTACATCCATGCAAATTACTATTAGTAAAGAAATGACATAAAATTTTGCAGAGCAACCTATTAAGTGGGTTTTCAAGAGAAAAGAAACTCATTTCAGCACACAAATAAGAAGAAATTCTGAGCTTATATTGTATTTACTGTAGATCCGATTTAATCTCAGAACAAGGATTCATTTTGTGTATTAAAAATTAAGTTGGGTGCAAGAAGTTGCATGAAAAAAGAAGTTTGATCGGGTGTTATTTCAGAAAAACCCAAAAGAAACAAAGCAGAACCACCCAAACCACCTGTGTTCTACATATTGAAGTAGGTGGAGCCTATTGGGCTTAAATAGGCTAAGGTCAAGTGTAAGGAGGTGACAATTTTTTACATCTGGAAGTGCCAGTCCAATTGTATACTTGGACCAAGATCATGTGTCCACCCAGTTCACCACGAGCCTGTTCCAATGCTGGTGTATGGGTATCTGCTTACTACTGTAGAAATCAATTTACTGAGAAATTCTGCCTTCTGCTGACTCTCCTCTTCTTTGTTTTTGTGTTTTGCCAGCTCCTCTACCAAGAAAGTGCAGCACTGCCATTTAACGCTGTATTTTGTCCAGCTCTGCCACTATCCACCTTCAGGGATATAAAGGCAGAAGAAAGACTATCCAAAACACTGGATCTCCAGCAAATGTAGCATTAAAAGATTTTGTTACAGAACCCTGGAGTGAACTGTTTGTATGTAACACTGTGAAAAGGACCATGCTTTTCTGGCTAAGAAGATCTAAGGCAAGCGTGTGGGTACAGCTTTGCCTTTACTAACGTAAGTGTGCTCTTCACTTGAGCTAGGGAATTTAAATGTTAAAGAAGATTACTTGCGATTAAAATAGAAGGTGAAGTTTGGTAGCTCAATGTAAAACCTACGGGTATAGTATGAAGGAATTCAAACTCAACTCCAGATTGTCCTAATTTTATTTAACTTGGTTAACCAATTTTGAATCACTTTTTACAGGTTACATAACTTAAAGAAGCACACTATGTCCTATAAATTAACATTTTTAATAACTCAAGACATCATAACAAAGCCAGATTTTGAAATAAATTGTCGGTTTAGTTATCTGAATCAAGAAGCAACATACATGGGGAAGGAAAAAACCAGCATTAACAAGAAAACACTATTTAGTTTCTAAACTGAGTTTGTGCTTCTACACCAAAACCACAACACTTAAGTAACAAGAACTCTGCAAAGAACTTGAAAAAGTATGTAACTTCTCTTGTCCCATAACCAAAAGTACATCTTTATTTCTTTTCTACTTGTTATTTTGTTTGGTTCTATGAAATTAGCATTAATGGTAGAGGGACAAATGCAAGATAGCTTCACTTTGCTGCAAGTGTGAATGCTGTTGTAGCAGTTTGTTATATTGTTGGTTTAAGTTGAATTTGTTTTCCCTGCCTCATAAACAAGAGCAGATCTTTTCAATGTATTTAATAATCAACGCATTTGTTAGTACAAAGCAGATGGTGTTCAGCAAGAAGGCATTAAGTGATCTCATTTGAAAATACCATGCTTTTTTTTTTTAAAAAACACTAAGCCACCCTGAAGAGTTTCATGAAGGCCAGATGTTCAAGGCTGGCACACAGATAAAAACTGCACATCCATGATTTATGCATGAAATTACCCAAAGCCTGACAGGTGTTAACATATGCCAATAGCTATTTGCATGCTTTCTCCATGACATACAGAAATAAAGCCATCTTCCGCTGAACTCTGAAAATCTGCTCTTAGCCACAAATTAACACTTTGCTTCACTCCATTAATTTAACAAAGGCATTCATCCATCTTTCTATTTTTGGTTGGTGACTAAAAATTAGAGTGAGAGACTAAGATTATTTTACTCCAAATAATTCTGTAGAAGTCTTCTTCAATGCAATTGTTTGTTCTCAAAATAAGCAAACAAATTTAACCATTCAGAAAGCCTTTTTTTTAACCATTAAATGTTTTCCTGAATATTTACATTCACTACAGATTATTTTTTGACGTAATCTCAGAACTTAAAACTTTAGAAAAAATTTTTATTTGTAAACAGAGTTACTTTAGGCCTAGACCAAAAATATATGTACTAAGGTAAAAGATGGAGTTCGAGGGTTAGCCTCTGAATGCTTCTTAAAAATAGGTGCTTCAAATACAGGTTTAGAATAGAAATTAAGTATCATGTTTTCATTCACACTGAAGGAAACATCTGCAAAGAAAAAAGGCCCTCATCATTAAGATTGAAGGAAAAATAAAAAAATAAAAAAAAAAAGAGAGCACTGTTTTCCCAAGTTGCCCAAATCACACACAGACACAAGGAGGTTACAAATGCCATTCATGAAAGAATGCACCACAAACATCAGCATTTATTCATTTCGGTATTTTTTCTTTTTTAGCAAATGACAAGACTCAGCTTACTGGCTCCACTTTTGTTTACCTTTTGCTTACATTACACATTTAAACATTTGTCAAAACTTACTAAGTTGTCTGCATTCATGCACAACTAGAAAACATCCTTAATTTATTTAAACCAGAAATGCATTACCAGAAATGTATTAACATTGTTCACTACTAAACATTAAAAAAAAAATTGAAATTATTAAAAAGGTTATCCTGGAAATGTTAACTTCACAGCAGACTGAAACTACTAATTGGCTCACATTTCAAATTGGAAAAAAGCAAGATTCATGCTAGTGTTAGTGTACATCTCGCCCTAGCACTACTGAAGGATCATGGTTCACCTTGATCATATATAATAAAAAGAAAAGTGCATACAGAAATTTACAACAATTTTAAGGACAAAAAAAATGGTCCAATTGATGTGGTCCCAACAATTAACTCAAAAGTCTATGACAAATACGAGCTTCTGTGAGCTATTTATACTACTTAAGATTAAGTATGGATATACAGAGAGTTCATTTGAAATCTTCAAAAAATGTTCCTGTCAATCCTCAAATGGTGGCTGTTATAGCTTAAAATTTCTGTTAAATGCGTGCGTTGAATTACTTGTTATCCAAGCGTAGCGGCTGCTCCTTACCATTTATTGTTAGCGACCTTAACTGGCCATCTTCTTCAACTTCTACTCTCTCTTGTCCATTATCAATAATTCTGTAGGACAAAAACCCACAGTTAGCCATTAGAAAGCACCATAAGCCATTTTTAAACACACGCCAGCCCTAGGTTTTCAGGTAATGAACTATAATGGGGCTCTGCCTGCTCAATGCAGCTGTAGTGGGGCAGCTTTTGTATTTCACAGCACAGAAGCCATAACCAGTAACCATCTGCATTCCTCCACCAATATTGTGTGTTTATAGCAGGGAAGTTACATTCTGGAGGTTTTAATCCATTAGTTTGTGGAGTTCACAGTTACAGCTGTCACCTCATACGCTGTCACAGTTTTACCGACACCACGCACGATTATCTGGAACTAAATGTCTTTCGACAGATCAAGTGTTCCATCTTGACATTGCATTTAGTACCCAACCATTTGTTAAATGCTTCATATTCAGAATTTTGTATTATGTAAGGCATGCACAACAGTCTTTAATTGCTCTGATCAAATTAGAAGTGGATTAATTTAGAGACATCCTGTATACCGAGTTTAATAGCAGCATGTATGTTGCAAAATTTAAGTATCCCTGGCTGGAAGGAGAGATTATTAGAGGTCTATGGGCTTGGGTTGTGTTTTGTTTGTTTTAGAAATGGGAATAAAAGCAATGTTTAAATTATTTTTAGAACATGTAATGTATTCCTGAAGTTTAACTGTCTGGGAATTCTAGCCTTATGATTCGAATGAGGAAGCCACATGGATGAATACAAATTTTTCTGGAATCAAACTTATTGAAGCAAATACACACACATTAAAAACGGAGAGAACAGTTTATTGCCTGAACTCAGCAAAATCCTACTCAGATTTTTATTGGGTATGCTGGCATATGAATCTTCTTTAGACTTAGCTACTTTGTGGGCACACATTCTACAAAGTAACAGGACTCCTTAGAGATAGCAAATGTGTCTAGACGCAGCTAACTACATTTCTTGCTTCCCTCCCCCCCCTTTCTAAATAATGAAAGATATGACAGCAGCGTACCTGGTTTAGCCTATGTTTTAGTATTAAAACAAACATGATGCCTTATCTTCTTTTGCACAAACCCTTTTCTTTGGTCTCTCTCACCTGGTACAGTTCCCTCAAAAAAGGGGAAGTTTTCACATTTTTCTGGAACACACTCACAGAAAAATAGCACGACCACACCAGCGCGTGATGACAAAGGCTACATTTAAGTGGTCGAGATGACAGGATCTCTCCAGTACAACAGGACACAGAAGAATCTTGCACTCTGAAGTATGGGCTGTGAGTTACCAAACAAAACAACTGGTTCTCCCTTGCTTTTCTGTAAATTTTTAGTAAGTACTCAAATTACGTTTAACTTGTTGAGTACTCATGTAACTTACTGATCATCATGTTCCACACAGTCTACCCTATAGCTAACTAATATCTGGGTTTCCCAAATGCAGATATTTCCTCGTCATAAGCATGAAAGAGTGGGAAGGCACACTGGGTACACTACTCAAAAATTCACTTTCCAATAAAAACGAAGTTTTCTCCAAAGAAAGTTTCAGTTGCTTATTTCACTTAACAAATAGAAGAAAATTACTTTCTACAGAAAAACTTCTCTCAAACACTGCCTGGAAAAGCAAACTAAAGCAGATGATATATAATTTCACGTTTCATAGTGTCTGCAGCATTAAAAGTACTCCCAATCCCATGAAAAGCTTCACAGTCAACAGAAACCAAGTGCACTTTTCCGTTCCAGAAGCTCAAGCTGACTTCCCAAACAGTAGTCAAGGACCATAATAAAAGAGGCATCACTACACAGGAGGTTCTGAAGGCCTGGAGGAGCTCCACTGCCAGGTCCCTTTCAAACAGAAAACAAATTGCATCCTTTGTTTTTTATCAGGGCAGTTCTGAAAGCATGTCTTACACATCTGAACCTCGGCAAAATACAGGATATTCCCCATTTTCACATGCTTTAAGTAACTCAGCAATGCCAAGAAGCGTCAGAGAACCCAATAAAATTTTTCAAGTACTTTGTTTAAGCAATTAGAGAAATCCAAATAACGTGATGCCCACAACAGCCAAAGTATGACATCACACATGTATCACTATGTGTGTATACATATAGTATTTTTATACACTTGTATACAGATATCTACACTTGTATATAGATATATACACTTGTATATAGATATCTATGTATGTCTCTACATAGAGCTTTCCACAAATATGTTTGTATCACTTACTTCTTTGTAGTAATTTTTCTGCCATTAACTATTTTAGTTGAGGTTGATACCG
The DNA here is from genome assembly GCA_025345505.1 of Todiramphus chloris collaris. Classification (NCBI taxonomy): domain Eukaryota; kingdom Metazoa; phylum Chordata; class Aves; order Coraciiformes; family Alcedinidae; genus Todiramphus; species Todiramphus chloris. Next base: position 26,921,987 of record JANVCC010000019.1, on the reverse strand, counting down.
ATTTGAAGTTACCCATCCCACTGCCACCAAATGACGTAGAGGAGAATGAAGTAAGGCCTCCATGTCCCAATGAACCAAACGAAGTAAAACCTATTGGGAAATAAGGTATTTGATTAAAAATGTATTTTTACGTGACCATGAGATACAAATTTACCATGAGATACAAATTTACCATCCACTCAGACTACATCCTAGCTTCAGGATGTCCTTAATTGGTGGCATCAACACAGCAGCAGTGACTAGATGTCATTAAACATTAGTTTCAGAATAAAAATATGGCTTCAGCCCCATCAATTTCCTCCATATGGACCCACAGTTCTAGTTCTAAATGCCTTTGTCAAAAAAATCATGGGTTTTTTTTTCTTCCCTTTTGACAAAAGGTTTTCAAGCCTGTCTGCTGAACTCAACCGGACATATTTAATGAATCTAATTTTCTGCTTTAATTTGTATGTTGGGGATGCCTTGAGTTAGCAAACACAACAAGATTTGTACCGCTAACATCCCAACTAATACCCAGAATCTTAACACTTGGAGAGGATGCCAACTACCAGTAACTTTCAGCAGCCTCCCAGATACAGATGTCAACACCTACACTGACTACCCCAAAACTAAGTAGTACCATAGGATTTAGGCACATATTTTCCAGTGTATTTTCAGGACCTTATATAAAGGTCATCACATACCCAACATCCAAAAGCAAACAGAACAAAAACAACTCTAAAGTAACTGTAGCAGCAGAATTAAGAACAAGAAATTCTACCCCTCCAGAGGTCTGTTTATTTTAATGAACTTTCAAGTAGAAATCTTTATATTTTTATTTACATTCACGATTCAGAGCAGCTTTTTTTAAAACAATGTACCCTCAAACTTCCAGATTGAAGAAGGCAAGTTTTATTTTGAGATCCTTTGCAAATCCAAACTGCATTCTTGTTAAATGTTGTGATATTTACCTGTATCAAATGAAGAAAAACCACTTCCAAAACCAGGGAATCCGCCAAAGGCAGAGAAAAACGATCCACTGCCTCTGCTTCTGCTTCCCCTTGGACCTCGCCTGCCCCCAAAGAAGTCCTCAAAAGGGTCTTCTATAAAATAGAAAAGAGCATTTAAGAGGTCAATATTACTGAGTGATTCTGCATTTAATCATTAGGGAGGCCACATTTTAAAAGTGACATTTTCCATTATAGATAAGATTCTTCCCTTTGAAATATTTGATGCTGCTGAACTGAACAGTCCACCAAAAAGGCAATTACTATGCTCCTCCTGGATTAAATTCTGCCTTGCTTTTAGACTTAAAAGTAATTATAAGTAGCTGATTTTCTCATTTTAGAAGTTTAGTATTCAAACTCAGTGAACCCAATGTAAACATCTTATATTTTTCAGTATAACAGAAGTGGCAAATCTACAGAAATACTATTATTTCCACCACATCCTCATATAGCATAACAAACTAAAGGTATGGAAAAAAATTAAATCAGTATTTCTTTGAAGATAACTATGTCCAGTCAGCTAGCACTTGATTATGCATCTGAAGTGTTAAATCTGTCATGATCTCTATACACCAAGAAACCATAAGACAAATCCTTCAGCTGTTCTACAGAACGTTCTTGTTGGCATACCAAGGTTTTCCA